>JAWDJD010000008.1:1800000-2167500 GCA_035047305.1 Bradypodion pumilum | reverse complement strand
GTAATGCGTAAAAAACTAAGGGGGGGCGGGAGAGGATGAGACGGCTAGATGGCATCGTTGACGCACTGGGTGTAGATCTCTGGGCGGGTTATGGAGGATGGCAGAGGGCAGAAGAGCCTGGCATTCGGTGGTCCATGGGCTCGACTGTGCGACTGAACAACAACAAGGACTAACACTTTTTAAGTGGGATAAACTTTAGTTCGCTTGCATTTTGATGCGAGCTGCAGTCCAGGAACGCTTATGTTAATAGAACGCGATCGTCTTTAAGATATCACAGGACTCTTCGTCGGTTATTATTATTTTTTTGGTAAGATTAATAGGTGTATCTAAATTCAACTGTTATTCCCAGTAGAACGATGAGTCAAAATACCCCCGTTAGAAAATTTAATATCAGTCACATTGCAAAGTGCTTAATTTTGTCTGGATGCATATTAATAAAAACAATTCACTACAGCAGAAATCGGTTGTAGTAACTATAAATGGAGCAGGGGTGGGTGGGGGTCTTTTCATATTCACTGGGGTCCTAAAAAGGTAACAGCGTGTTCCCAATCCATATGCTTTGGAAGTGTTTCTCACTGGATGCAATCCGGATTAGTATGCTAGGTCAAGGTTTCCCTTGCTCGAAAGCCAGTCGTATCCAACTCTAGGGTTCAGTGCTCATCTCTGTTTCAAAGCCGAAGAGCCGAGCGTTGTCTGCTTCTGCAGGCGTTTCCGTGGTCCTGTGGCAGGCATGACCGGAGCGCACGGAACGCTGTTTACCTCCCCACCGAAGTGGTCCCTACTTGCAATTTCTTGCTTTCGAACTGCTAGGTTGGCAGGAGCTGGGACAAAGACGGGAGCTCATTCCGTCCCTGCAGTACTCGGGAATCGAACTGCTGACCTTCCGCCTCCCTGTCAGTGTCTTAACCACTTGAGCCACTGCTAAAGGGAGAATTTTGATAGCGCTTGTATTATTCGGCGCCAGTAAAAGAGCGCCTTGTAGCCTTTAAAGCCCCCCCCCCTGACTATAACTTTTAAACAGTAACTGAATCACTGCCTCAACTCAAATGTCCTAGCACTTTATTTCAGTTCGGATCGAATCAAACTATGCAGAATATAACCTGTTTCTCGGAAAAAGTTAGCAAATAAGGAGCAGAGAAATTATTCCTTAAAGTTCTAATTAAACGATTTAACTAAACGATTCCGTTCAAATTATCCGTCATTCTCCACTCCCCAGGAGAGGGAATTTTCTAAAGCAATATTTCGCTTTTTAAAAATTCAAAACAAGTTCTTTTGCGCACGTGTTGACTCCAACAATTTACGTAATCGCAAAGAGCGAGCATAAAATTTAAAAACATTCCGGGCATGTCTCTTGATATTTCACTACAGGTGAAACTCGGATAATCAGAATATCGTGCAAATGTTCATTCAGTTTAGTAATGCAACTTAAAAGGTGAAACAAATATATGAGATAGACTTATTACATGCAAAGCGAGATAGTTCAAGCCTTACTTTGTTATAATATTGATGCTTATGGCTTACAGTTTATGAAAACCCCAACCCCCAATCTCATGTACCCCATAATCATCACATAATCTCATGTACACTGTATGCCATGATCATCACAATTATAACGAATTAAGGCATGACATCTCTCGCTTTGCATGTAGTGAGTCTCTCTCACATATTTGTTTCACCTTTTAAAAGTGAAATGAATGGACATTTGCACGATATTCTAATTTTCCGAGTTTCACCTGTAGAAAGAAGGAAAGCAATGTGAGATCTTATTATTATTAATAAAGTTACGTCTGCATCTTCGCTGATCGATTCGTATCAAAACTCTAGTCTTCATATATCCATCCCTCTTCAAGGGTCTACTTGGTGTCATTTAACTCTATTTCCTGCGCTAATCAAACGATCTTGAAAGAAGAACTCTAGTTGTAGACCTTAATATTTGAAGGCAAAGTCTGTCAAAGGAAAAGAACAGGAGGAGGGAAAACAATACTAATTATGTGTTGCTAAAGACGTGAATTGTTTCCAATCGAGCTAAGAATTTTTAATTGCGGAATCAGTCCTCGAAAATACTGAAATATCTGTGTGTGTGTGTGTGTGTGTGTGTGTGTGTGTGTGTGTGTGTGTGTGTGTGTGTGTTGGCACTAAAATTGAGTTTTTCCAGGTTTTTTTTAAAATGTAATTTTATTTTACTAAATGGGTTCTTGAAACAGAGTTGATCGGAACCTGGAAATGAAACCGGGATTTGAACGCAAATCAACGGAAACATTTAGAGATCGGGTTTGTTTTATAGTTGCCAAAGTAAGTTATATTTAATGCCACCCCTCCCCTCCTCGTTATCCAAATGGTACCCTTTAGGATCGGCTGCGGAGAAGTTCCCGTGTGAAGAAGGAAAGCATGGCTGAACTGACATGGGGTTCTGCAACGCCTTTTAAAATGTCACCCATCGTATATATATTTTTTTTGGGGGGGGGGATGTCTCCTCTCCCCGATCTCTCAGGAAAAAACTCCGCGAACTTTCTCTACGTCGAAGTTTGGAGCCGGACGTGTTGTTAGAACTGCTCGGGGCTTCATGTTCGGCCGAAGTGGGTTTAGAATCCGTGATGGCGAACCTTGGCACTCCACATGTTCTTGGACTTCAATTCCCAGAAGCCCAAGCCCCCTGTGAATCCACACTGAAGGGGTTTGCTGCGATTCATCCGGCCCGTGCTGCCCTCGTCGCTCCCATGGGCGTGTTTTACTTCTGCTTCTGGGAGCGAAGAGGGCGGCAGGATGAATCGCAGTAAACCCCTTCGTGTGGATTCACGGGGGCTTGGGCGTCTGGGAATTGAAGTCCAAGAACATCTGGAGTGCCAAGGTTCGCCATCACAGGGTTTAGAAGAACTCCACCGACACTGCAGCAGCTTTGGTTAAAAAAAAACCCAAAAAAACCCTACGCCCCTTCGAAGATAACCAGGCTCGTCGCGTTTGTCTAGGACTAGGTAAAGGTCGCCCTTACTCAAACCCAATCCTAACCGACTCTAGGGTGCAGTGCTCATCCCTGTTTATAGCCAAAGGGCCAACGCTGTCTGCGTCTACAGATGTTTTCCATGGTCATGTGGCAGGCATGACTAGACCGAGAGTGCACCTTCAGACCGAATTGGTACCTACTTACAGGTGAAACTCGGGAAATTAGAATATCGTGCAAATGTCCATTCATTTCACTTAAAAGGTGAAACAAATATATGAGATAGACTCACACTACATGCAAAACGAGAGATGTCATACCTTAATGCTTTATAATTGTGATGATCATGGCATACAGCGTACGTGAGATGTGATGATTATGGGGTACACGAGTTTGAGGGGGTTGGGGTTTCCATAAGCTGTACGCCATAAGCATCGATATTATAACAAAGTAAGGCTTGAACTTTCTCGCTTTGCATGCAACGAGTCTATCTCATAGATTTGTTCCACCTTTTGTGCTGCATTACTGAACTGAATGAACATTTGCACGGTATTCTAATTTTCCGAGTCTCACCTGTATTCGTCTACTTGCAATTGCTAACTATCGAACTGCGAGGTTGGCAGGAGCTGGGGCAGAGGCGGGAGCTCACTCCTTGCGCCCGTACCCGGGTCTCGAACCGCCGACCTTCCATCCAGTCGTCAGGTTCGGCGTCTTAACCCCCCCCCCCACTGCATGTTCCTCTGCTACACTTTGTGTGTGTGTGTGTGTGTGTGTGTGTGTGTGTGTGTGTGTGTGTGTGTGTGTGTGTGTGTGTGTGTGTGTGTGTGTGTGTGTGTGTGTGTGTGTGTTTTATAGGGGGAGACCGACAGACGGCCGAGAGTCGCTGCGCTCAGGTGGCGCCTGCGTTTTAAGCGCTGCCGTCGCACATTTTTGCACAGCGACCCTCTCGACTGGAGCCTCGACGGAGCCCCCTCCTTCCTTCTCTTGCAACCAGGTCCCAAGCCGGGAAGGCTGGGCCATGCGTGGCAGCGCTATAAGGATTGGGGGAGAGGGGAAGGGAGAGGATTTGGGACCAGTGGGAGACAGCCGCCCCCCCCGTCGGAAAAGCCAATTGCGGGGCGGGGACTGGACACCTGCGCGGCCTCTTTCCCCTCCTCCTCCTCCTAGTCCTCCTCCTGCTGCTGCTCCACTTCGACGATGAGCGCCCGCGATCCCCAGCCTCGTCAGCCGGCTCCCCAGGCGCCCCCGACGGCTGCTTTGGCCGCCTGGTCAGCGCGGACTAGCCGCAGCAGCAGCACCAGCCGCGAGGCGCCCGCCATGGCCGTCTACTGCAGCGAGGCTTTCGGCGTCTATCCGCCGGGCCAGAGACCGTCGGGCGCCCCCTACGCGCTCAGCGACTATGGGGCGCCGTCGCCGTCCGGGGCCTCATCCTCCCCTGGCTACCTGTGGGGGGTCAGCGGGGCCGGGAGCTACGTGCAGGGGGCCGTCGGAGGTGGGGGCGGCGGCGGGCCGTCGGGGGGCGCCAGCGGGCCGCCCTTCCTGCCCTACGGCTGCCCCCCGCGGCCCGTCGGGGCGACGGCGCCGCTGCTGGGCTCGACCTCGACGTCGGTGCCCGGCTCGGGCTCGGCGCCGTCGGAGCTGGGCTGGCTGAGCCTGGCCAGCCAGGAGGAGCTGCTGCGCTTGGTGCGCCCGCCGTACTCCTACTCGGCGCTCATCGCCATGGCCATCCAGAGCGCCCCGGAGCGCAAGCTGACCCTCAGCCACATCTACGCGTACGTGGCGGAGAACTTCCCCTTCTACAAGCGCAGCAAGGCCGGCTGGCAGAACTCCATCCGGCACAACCTCTCGCTCAACGACTGCTTCCGCAAAGTGCCCCGCGACGAGGACGACCCTGGTGGGTGAGGGCGAGGAGGGCGAGCCTTGAACTCCCTCTCGGGTGGGAAGGACGTTGGGGTGGGTGGGTGGGAAGGACGTTGGGGTGGGTAGCCCTGGACACCTCGAGCCTCCCCCCGCCTTGCTTGCATCCCAGACACTCGAGACAAGAGTGCTTCTAGCATGAGCAAAGTGCCCACACAGAGTGTGCCCCAGGGCCGTAGCCAGGATTCTAGATGTGGGTGGGAGAATATTTTTTTCATGAATATTTTTCAATGCATTCCTATGGGAAACCGCCAGGGCCGTAGCCAGGATTCTAGATGTGGGTGGGCGGATATTTTTTTCCCCATGATGGGCAACAAAGCCTGTTTTCAATGCATTCCTATGAGAAACCACCGCCAGGGCCATAGCCAGGATTCTAGATGTGGACGGGCAAATATTTTTTTCATGAATATATTTTTCAATACATTCCTATGGGAAACCGCCAGGGCTGTAGCCAGGATTCTAGATGTGGGCGGGCAAATTTTTTTCATGGATATTTTCTTCAATCCATTCCTATGGAAAACCGCCAGGGTCGTAGCCAGGATTCTAGATGTGGGTGGGCGAATATTTTTTCATGATGGGCAACAAAGCCTCTTTTTAATGCATTCCTATGGGAAACCGCCAGGGCTGCAGCCGGGATTCTAGATATGGGTGGGCAAATATTTTTCAGGGTGGGCAACAAAGCCTTTTTTCAATGCATTCCTATGGGAAACCATGCCTTGCCAGGGTGGGCAAACTGCTAACTCATGGTGGCCCCCCCTGACCCACCTGTGGCTACGGCCCTGGAAATCGCGTTTTGCCAGAGTGGACAAACTGCTAAATCAGGGTGGGCCAAAACCATCCTGGTCACCCCCTGGCTACAGCCTGGTGTGCCCATACCCCTTTATCAGAAGAGGTGGGCTCTAAGGCCCTGGAGGGATTAAGTGGGAGTTAGGCCCATGCTTGGGCTCTGGGACACAGAAAGGGTCATAGCCAAGATATAACATTAGAACTTTGCCCTGGGGTGGGGTTGGCTGTTTGCTCAGGCGGGGCTGATCCCCCCCTCAGCCACCCCCTGGCTATAGCCCTGGACACAGGTGGCAGAGATGGGTTTTGTGTCACTGTTGGTGACCAGGACCATAGCCAGGATTCTAGATGTGGGTAGGCAAATATTTTTTTAGGATGGGCAACAATGCTTCTTTTCAATGCATTCCTATGGGAAACCGTGCTTTGCCAGGGTTGGCAATCTGTTAACTCAGGGTGGGCCATGCCCACCTTTCTCCCTCTGCCTATGGCCCTGTTGGTGACGGGAAGTGAAGTCCACTCAGGAGTGTGTGGGGGTGCCTTCGGCTTGTGACACCAGGTCTGAGCTGGACAACTGGGAAGCATGCCCTATTGATTTGGGAATTGCATCCAGCTTTAGGTTTCACTCTTTTAAGAGGGGCTCTTCTTCTTTTGCGTCCCGGTCAAATGCTGGACTGCCAAAATTAAGGCACTTTCTTGGCTTTGTCCTTGGCCAAACTTAAATCCTCATTGTTGCATGTTTCTGGTAGTAATTGGCAGATCAGCAAATGAACCGGATTCTGTATCCGCATTCACATGGCATGTTGTTGTCTGGCAGCAGCCCCCACTTGAGCATGTTGGTCTTACATTTAGGGACTCCGAACTTCAGCCTATTCAGAGTTCTCCTAATAATGTAAGGGTGGCTGAGTTCCTCAGCTATATCCTCCTTTAATAATGTTCCTTGTCCAGTGAGCTCCTTCCTCCACCTTCTAATTTGGTTTTGCTCTTGTGTACCCTCAAGAGTGTTTGTTCTTGCCATAAAGCTCTTCTTGGTTCTGAACCAGCAGACTTGAGGCTCATATCCATTCAGAGGATGTCGAGCGTCATTCTCTTGCTTAGTTCTCTAGGCATCCGCTGCTACTTCTCTCCTTATCTTAGGTGGAGCAATGCCAACAAGAGGGAAGATATATTTTCTCAATGGGTGTAGGTTTGAGGCATCTTGTCACTATATGCATGGCTTCATTAACAGGGATGTCAACTTGTTCTGTGTATATGGAGGCACTCCATCCTGAAGCAGCATACTCTGCTGCAGAGATGCTCAGGGCCAAAGCTGATGTATGCAGCATGGATGGTTGAGTTCCCAGTTAAGAGGAGTAAAGCCCAAAGGATCACAGGGTCCAGGAATGGGGGGCTTCCACAGGGAACCCTTTTGGACCAGACCATAAGAAGATTCCTCCAGTGGGATCTGATGCATGTTGGATCATAAGTTCCTTCTTTGACATTTCCTTCCAGGAAACTGTCCCTCCGGTATATTTAGATGAAAACTGCCTGATGTAATTGTACTTATATTGACTGTAGTTGGCATGTTTTGAAACAAAGAGTGAATTCGGGGACAAATCTCATGGAAGATAATATGACTTTTCATAATACACATGTAGGGAACTGCAGTGGCTCAAGTCGCTAAGACCCTGACTGGGAAGCGGAAGGTCAGCAGTTCGATTCCCGAGTACTGCAGGACGGAAATGAGCTCCCGTCTTCATCCCAGCTCCTGCCAACCTAGCAGTTCGAAAGCAAGAAATTGCAAGTAGATAAATAGGGACCGCTTCGGTGGGAAGGTAACAGCGTTCCGTGCGCTCCGGTGTCTAGTCATGCCTGCCACATGACCACGGAAATGTCTGCAGAAGCAGACAGCGCTGGCTCTTCGGCTTAGAAACAGAGATGAGCACTGCACCCTAGAGTCGGATACGACTGGTTTTCGAGCAAGGGAAACCTTTACCTTTACCTAATACACATGCACAGATTTGTGTTGCTCATATCATCAGGTTGATGGTGAAATGGTCACAATGAGGCTCTTTGTGCTTTTAGAATGAGGAATGAACTCCTCAGATGACCTAGTGCTAAATATTTCTATTTAAAGTACCTACACCCCCCCTCCCTTACTACTTTAAATGAATTTGCACAGGTAGTTGTGAAGTGTCAAAATTGAGCCCTCTGCCTTATTTTTCTCCCAACCTTGAAAGAAAGAAATCTAATCCATGGTGGTTATAAGATGGAGATAATTTTGGGTTAATTATCTGTGTGTGGCATGTATTCAGCTCTCTGATCTCCATGCCTGGGAGCAATGGGCTAGCCTAGTAAAAATTGATATTGCTTCAATCTGAGAAGGGGGACTTCCTTTCAAATCAAGTAAAATGCATACACACCTATTTTTAGGCTATTTAATCCATGGTAACTATTAATTGTGCTTGTAACAAACAAATGTGGATACATGTATCAACCTTGAATGTGTTTTATGAGGGAAGAAGTCTCTGTTATGTGATTTTAACATATACAGTACCAGGTGGGGACTGAGATGGAAAGATGCCTGTTTCAGATGCAAGTTTTCATATCAGGTGATCATCTTTGGCTCATGAACCCTAGAAGGAAATGGCTTTCGGTCTCTATCCCTGTTCATGGTCTAGGAAAATTGTGCAGTCCAATTTTGCAAGTTGATAGTGAGGATAATTGAAATAAATTACAGAAAACATTTGGAGTTCTACCATGTTGCAAGCTAGTGATTGTTCTCTGACTAAAAAAAATTACACCTTTTACTATTAAGCACAGTTCCTATATTGTGAGAATTGTGATCCCAAAAGTCCTCTGATTCTCATACCTGGGAGCCCTCTTGTTTTGACAACCTTCTTAATTTGTATTCACTGCAACAAAATACAAAGATAAATTTCTCCCCAGTTTTTGAAAAGTACACTAACCTGACTGTATAGTCAAGGAAAATTACTGCTATGCCACAGAATGTTTTGTCTGTACAAACTAAACATTGTTGAGGTGTTTATGTATCTCTTTGGCTCCCCTCCAATTCAGATGTCCCTGCAGGTGAATAGAGTGCCCAGAAGATGACTGGTTTAATAAGTCTCATAGTAATAGCTTGCAATACACTGTACAGACTTTTATGTTCTTTGCTTTTCTTGCATCCTCGGCTTTACAGATAGCTGCTTCTAGACCAGTGGATCACATGGAGTACACAGAAAGAGCCTCCTTGAAGATTGTGATATTTTTGAACCACAATTGGGCATACCCTGGTAACAGCAACCTTGTGTTGTCAGCTAATCTTTCTCACACTTGGTCAGGCAAAGGGAACTGCAGAATGAACTCACCAAAGGGTGCCTTTATTTTGACAGTTTCATGTCTGGCCTAGACACGGAAGAAAGAAAGTGGATCAAATTAGATGAAAAATTAACTATGCATTTAGTGATTGCACAAATAAATGTGTTGTTGTTTTAAGTAAACAGCACCTGGTGGTGAGGGTACATTTTAACCACAGTCTTGATCTTGGCATTGTCACTTCTAATTATTATTATTTTTAAATATTCATGTTAACTGCATGATTAATGGCACATCTAGATTGACTCTCAAGAGCTTCCTTAGAAGCATTAGGGCTCCTCAGGGCTTCCTCACAAGATTTTCTGGGGTTCCTCAACTAGGCAATCAGCAGTGGGAGACAGATTTTTCTTGAAATAGCGTGTCTGCTTCAGCCAATGTTCCTTTGTGATGCTTAACTGGAAGGGGCTGTAGTGCATGTGCTACAATGCAATCTCAGAACCCAATATAAAATTGGAAGAAGCACATTGCTTTCTTTGTTTTCCCAACTATTTTGTCTTTTTTTAAAAAAAAATCAAAGCTGCTTTTAAAAATTAGTGTATGCAAAAGTGCTGGTTATAAATAATAAACATGGTAAATGTGAGCTGGTCTGTGACCTATTATGCAAGTGGAATTTGCATCATGGAAGATGTACCAGAATCGTGCAGCTCATGGAGCTCCAGATTTCTTTGGTAATGAAGTGAAGTTTTAAAAGTTTCGAAATGAATGAGCTTCAGTGGCAGGAGCAACTGTACTAACAGGTAATATCTGTGTAAAATGAGGGAGGTAGGCATGTTTAATAAAATTATGGCTGGGGGTTTGTTGCAAGGAGAATTGGTAGTGCAGTTATTAGATGGCAGAAAGAAGAAGGGAAACAGATTTGGACAAAGAGATGAGAAGGAGAAAAAATGGCTTGACCTCAGTGCCTGTCTAGAGGTCATACTCTCTGTTAATCTGAAGAGGAGGTCCAAAGCTACTAGTATGCAGTGTGACAGCATTTTCTCATTGATTATCTTACATTTTCCAGGAATAAATCTGTAATTGAGAAATGAGGTATCAACTCAATGAACATCCAGACTTTGGCAACAGTACCTAGAACAGCATTTCCCATCCTTTGTGTTTTGGATTTCAACTCCCAGAAGCCCAAGCCAATTTCCCAAAGCACTGATTAGCCAATGTACTGAATTAGGCTTCTGGGAATTGAAGTCTACCGGTAGAGCATAGACTCCACGTTGGGAACCACTGACCTAGAACCACTAAAATTCTCTACTTCGCATAGCTGGTGGGTTCAAAAAAGAGGTGGCTTTTCCAAAGCCAGTGAAGATGAGAGATTTCATTCTCTTGCTTTGTACTTTGTGTCACTGTCCTGTGGGATCCTAAGGTACTTTCTTGGGCTGGTCCTCTTCTCATGGCAATGATGACCTAGTCTCTCATCAGCCTTCTTCAGCTTGGTGGTTGCTCAGTGTACTGGACATCTCCAGACAACAGTCATCCCAGGGTGACAAAGGTGTTCATACACATCACTATTATTATAGGCTTGTTCAGAATAGGGGCAATAGTAGGAGATTCAGATGTGTAGTTTAGGATGGGATAGAAAGTCGTGGATGTTGCTTCCCATGAACTGGTGATATTAGGGGAGGGGGAAGGTAGGTGAGTCTTTATACCAGTAATACTTACTTGGTTGTATTTACCACTGGTGGTACATTGAAGTTGCCTAGGTGAGTGAGGCATGGGTTTTTTTAAATATCATTTACTAGGAATTTCCTCTCAGTCATTCAACAAATCCTCATGAAAGCCATCTACCAACCAATCTTACCTGCCATGGTTTGTCCATTTGTGATATTTTGGTCTGCTAGTAGTAACTTCAGACACTTCTGTTTACCCCTGCCCCACTACTGTAATTATTTTAAATTATTAACATGTACCCTAGATCAGGGATTCTCAACCTGCAGCCCATGGGCCGGATATGGCCCGTGGCACCATGCCATGTGAGCCCCACCGTCTCCACCACACAAGGAAGTGCCATGTGGTGGAGAAAGGGCAACATGGCCGTCTGGCTCCCAAAGCTGTCTGAGGGAGCCTGACCCGGCCCCCAGCTTTAAAAGGTTGAGAACTCCTGCCCTAGATAGAAGACCAATATCAATCCTGAGAAAAAGTGGAATTTTTGTTTCCATCATGGTGAGACCTACGTTCTTTGACAGAGTGGTTTGGGAGAGCTATGATACCAAAGGTGGAGACTTGCTGCTTGATAATATACCAGCACATTTTTAATTTGAATTTCTGAAAAACTAGAATTTCTCATTCATATTATACCAGCACATAACAGCTTGCAGAAAAAGGAATAATTCAGTTCATCCAGACAGCTTGTCTGTTTTTAAATGGGGACTCTTGTACAGAAAAAAGCATAGCCTTTAGGATTAAATTTTGTGTGTAATCCAGGGGTTTTAAGGAAATAGACATATTAAGAGTTTGGAGACCTAAGGATTTCCAACCTTAAAATGTTTCCATTTTAACATTTGTTAAAACCTTTGCTAAAGTCTCTCTCTTTCTTATTCTTTCTTTTTATGCAGTGCTTGGAATATTTACTTTTTTATACTGCAGTTCCCAGAATCCTGCTGAGGACATGCTGAAAGTTACTCTACAGTGATGGCGAACCTTGGCACTCCGGGTGTTCTTGGACTTCAATTACCAGAAGCCCAAGTCAGCACTTGGCTTCTGGGAATTGAAGTCCAAGAACATCTGGAGTGCCAAGGTTGGCCATCACTAGGGCATTCTGGGACTTGCTGTCAAAAAATAAATAAATACAAATTTCTCCAAGCTCTGACTTATATAAACATCAACCCTAGTTCAAAGTTAGAGAATGTTTGTGGACTACACCTCCTAGAATATCTTGGTTATCATTGCCATAAGCTATACTGGAATCTGTAATGCCCCCCCCCCCAAAAAAAAAAAAAAAGAGTAGCAGTGTTTCCTGATTTTGTAATAGTTAAAGCAAAAGAGAATGCTGAGTAAGAGCATTTATAATGCCAGTGATGCATTATGATTGCAACAAACATTTCAACCATGAGATATGAAGGTGCTTTTGAATATTATTTTTCTTTGCTGAGTTTTCTTGGTAAGAGACTTGCAAATCATTTCATTTGCCTCATGTTACCTGAGCCCTGAAGTGCTCACCTTCCTAACAGAAAGGGTCAGCTGCTCATGTCTTGATTGTCTCCTTATCAGGGAGATGCATTAATGAGATATCAAAACATACCTTGTTCTTCCATATACAGTAGTAGCCCTGGTGGCGCAGTGTAAACTGCTCTACTGCAACAAAAATGTTGCAAGCTTGAATCTGACCAGGGATCAAGTTTGACTCAGCCTTGCATGTTTCCGAGGTCTGTAAAATGAGTACCCAGCATGTTGGGGGCAAAATGCTAATTAACTTGTGAACCACCCAGAGAATGCACTAAGCGCCATGGGGTGGTATGTAAGTGTGATTACTTTTGCTTTGCTTCTTCCATATACTTGGGGTTGTGGGAAGAACTGAATATTTAGCACAAAGCAGGTAGAAGGGAATGTTTGTAGCGGAAGCGTGTGTTTGTGGGAGTTGATGTTCTAAGTCTTTCCTTTACTAGTCTCTCCTATAAGATCTCTTCTTTTAGCCTTTCTTTTGGCTAAGAAATTTGGTATTTGAATAGGAAAAAAACCAGTAAGGGAAGGGTTAAAAATCCTCACCTCCTGGCCTGCTATGTACATCTAGAGGTCCTGCTGTTGTTGCCAAGATGGAGCTTTGCCGCACAGAGAGAAAAAAGTTCCTTTTCAAGGCTACTACAATTTCTGGAATAACTTCCTGAGAATTGTAGTTTAGAAAAATAACTTCTTCAGTCTCCAGCTGTTGTACATGCTTGGCTTTTGAGGCTTGTCCAAACTAGCCAACAAATAGTGCAAGCTGCATGAAAAGTGATGGCGTTTCAGAACACCAAAGAGAACAGGCCGATTAAGGAATTGATTTATATCATTCATAATTAAACATTTTGCTTCCAGCACCCTACCCTTTTGCAGCGCAAAAAAAGAACTATTTGGTTTAATGAGTAACAAGCTGATGTGAGCAGATAAGTAAGATGTTATGCAGAAAGTTACATGATTCGGGCTGCATACAAAAGGTAGGATGTAAGGGGCTTTAAGCACGTGGACAGCAGAACTTGGCAGCCTCTTGTGACCACAGTTTACCACATGCTGATAGATTGGGGACTTTCTGATGTGGCACCCGGGGTGCACTAATGGCCACAATCAGAAGTAAACATTAGGGAATCCGTGCATAAGGGCATGCATCTGTGCATGCGTGAGTGCACAGACATTCTCCATGTGGCCACATTGCTCTTGAGACCACAGCCAATAACAGGAATTAAGGACATCTTGCATTTGATTAGTGGAGGTCCCCCCCCCCCAATCTTGTTTACTGCAGCTATGAAAACTATTTGGTACCAAAAGAGATTTTGTTCATGAAGTGAAAAATGAGCAACAGAAAGAAAGGGTTCAAGTCTAGCTTTTTCTCAGATGAGACATTCACCCACTGAATAGAGATACGTACGTTTCTCTGTAGTTAAGCGTTTAAGGATACGAGAGCCCTCCTTGGTAGAGTTGAGTAAGGTCATAGTAGCAATAAAAAGTCAATTTTTGATATAGAGATGGTGGGTCCAGAGCTGCCCATCTTGTTGCGTCTGTTCAGTAACATCACGGTGACCTGAGATCAGACTCAAAACTTTCTTACCTCCTCAGTTGCTTCTGTTGCCTTCTGTTGGTGTCCAGATCCTGAACTAGAATTGGAGATATTTGAAATAACAAGCAGACATGATAATTTTATTATTATTAATAGGAACATTATGATTCACAGAAAGAACTATATTATGATACTGTACACGTTAAACATCCTGAAGTTGATGTCCGGTACAAATATAGCTGTAATGGTGGGTGTCAGAAGGCTTGGTATTAAGAAATGCTTTTTATCTGTTTGATTTTGTTCTGTTTAAAAATATCTTTTCCAAGCATTTCAAAAATCTTAAGATTTTTGACCAGATCACCTGTTATGTTATGGCTGGGTTGGCTGAAAAAGCGTCATTTCTTGTGTGGGAGAAGGAGTGATGTGCCATTCGACATGATCCTCCTTTCCGAGTAAGGACTGACCTTTAGAACACTTCATTCAGGAGAAATGAATAATACAGTGGTACCTCGCTTAAAGAGCATAATGTGTTCCATGGGATTGCTCTTTAAACGAGTTTGCTCTTTAAGCGAAACATTATTGTAAGTGACCAATTGTGACTTCTGGCCGGGGGGATCGCGAACCCAGATTTAGTTAAGCGAGTTTTTGGTTAGTTTTAGTTGTTAAGCGAGGCAACCATTCAGAGAAAATCCTGCTCTTTAAGCGAGTTAGTCTCTAAGTGAGGTGCTCTTAATACAAGGTTTTGTTGTATTGTTTTGTTTTACATTTACTAGATCATTGCTGATGCCATTCATCATTTTTTTAAAAAAGTTTGATTGTTGCCAGTAGAGAAACTGGGCACAGCCGTTTATGTAGCAGCAAATATTTCTTAATTTAAGTAAAGAAAAAATATTTTTAATTGAGGTGAAGAACCACATTAGCATGATCTAGCAGATGAAAAAAATTAATTCACTTCCTCTGGCTATTGGTCGACAATCAGGGGAAGTGTTCAATTGCTACTGTTCTGGAACAGCTCAGAAATATAACAGAAGAATAAGAATGATCGAAGTTTACACCAGAAGCAGTTTTAACAGCTGTAGGGTTCACTTTTGTCCCATTTCTGGCATCCACATACATTAGGAATGCATTAAAAGAGAGTGCACCCGCTCCCGCCCCCCAAAAGTAGAATCCCCTTGATGTGGTCTCAAAAGTCACGAATTGAGGGACGGTGAGATGATGCCAGCATCCATCACGTGTGGATGCTGTAAAAGAGAGTATCCCCCCCCCTGAACATGTTGAAAGGTGTACTATATGCCCATCTGGATGCTCACATGCTGATTCCTTGCAATAAAATAAAGGAAAATAAATACAGCAAGTGTGCTAATGTTTCTAATACTGTACTATATTGACTGCTAACCAGACAGTTGGATCATGACCCTTAACTCAGTTATTATTATTATTACAATATTTGTATATCACTTTCCTAGACCTAAAGCAACCCAAAGCAGTTCATAGTTGCAGAATTACATATAAATATCAATCAACAACAACACAAAAATACAGTTCATGGCTCTGAAAATAAATACAGCAAGTGTGCTAATGTTTCTAATACTGTACTGTATTGACTGCTAACCAGACAGTTGAATCATTACCCTTAACTCAGTTGTTGTTGTTGTTGTTGTTGTTGTTGTTGTTGTTGTTGTTGTTGTTGTTGTTGTTGTTGTTGTTGTTGTTGTTGTTGTTGTTGTTGTTGTTGTTATTATTATTATTATTATTATTATTATTATTATTATTATTATTATTATTATTATTATTATTATTATTATTATTATTATATTTGTATACCACTTTCCTTGCCCTAAAGCAACCCAAAGCAGTTACAGTTGCAGAATTACATATAAATATCAATCAATAACAACACAAAAACTCAGTTCATGGCTCTGGCACTGATGGAGATCCTCTGAGAGTTTCTGATTTTGATCTTCTTTACATCGACAACCACTCCTTTGAAAAGTGCAGCCTTGCCATTATGAACCACAGGAGACTAGCACGCAATATCCCTATGAGGATGCATCCACCCCCTACCTAGGCAGGGATCGTATGGTACGACGTTTTTTGTTGTTGTTTTTATATTTGTGATTGTGTTTCAACTTAACTGAAAGGTTGTTTGATTCTACACCTCTAATTCTCTTTTCAAAGGATTGTCCTCTGTTTTGTATGAGGATGAGGGGTGTATGTATGTATGTATGCATGTATGCATGTATGCATGTATGCATGTATGTATGTATGTATGTATGTATGTATGTATGTATGTATGTATGTATGTAACTGTAGAAAAGTGTCTTGTCCTACAAGTATTTTAACAGGAAAGTGGCAATAAAATGAGAGAAGGGGAAAATTTTCACTTGGTAAATGGCCTTTGTATTTTGCAAATGGGTTGGTGAATGAAATAAGAAACACTGTTTAATTGAGCCCTGTGGGGATATAGAAAGAATGTTTACTTTCTTTAAACAAAAGAGGGTGGTCTTAAGCAGTCATCACATCTTATGTAATAGGAACTTGTCCTAATGGGAACTTGTCCTAACAGCAGATCCCTCTGGCTGTAATTGAATTTTACACATACATAGGTGAGCAGTGGGTTGCATTTTCATATCTAACAGACCAGCTGTTGTGTATGTAGAAATTATCACTGTATTGTTAATGTATTTAAAATGGCCACCCTGTCATTTTAAAGGCTTCTTCATGACATTGCAGTATCACGAGAATTGGTTTACGCCAGTTTGAAATGAGAAGCGGGCGAATGTATCTATTATTGCTCACCCCAGTTCTCCTCACCCTATCCAGTTGTACCCCGCCAAAATATATCAGTTTTTAAGGGTATATAAGGCACCATTGCTCCCCTGTTAAGCATGTTCAGAACCCTGAAATAAAATTGTGTTAGCCTGAATGCCGGCTGCTGCCTCGTCCTTCCCGAACATCAAACCAGGACTCCAATATTTAATTGACAAAATACTAAAGATGCCCTTTCCATTTAACAAAGATTAACAACTCTTTATTAGACAGTCATTTCATATAGTTCCTGCATCATTCCTCCCGGAACATCTGTAGCAAGGTTTGGGCAAAATGCATATTCTAAGGAAAAAATATATATTAATTGCTCGTTTAACTGGTTAAATGACAGGTGGACTTTGAATATTTTAGTTGACTAGTAGCTCAAGCATTATATTTTGTTAGTTCTATCTATAGCGTCTCTACTACTTTTCTGATTCTAAGTTTTATTGAGGGGAATCAAGTACAGTATTCAGATCCGAGCATACAAACATAGCTACGATCATGCATAGGATGGGAGTGAGTTTTCTGTCATTTTCAGGAAGAGGCTTCCTCTTAATCATTCTCCCTTTTTTCTCCCCCATTCTTCAGGCAAGGGCAATTACTGGACCTTGGACCCCAACTGTGAGAAAATGTTTGACAATGGAAATTTCCGCCGTAAGCGCAAAAGGCGCTCGGATCCTGCCAACTCTGCAGCAGCCTCCACCCTTTCCACTTTGGGGACTCTGAAGACAGAGGAAGGGCACCCTATCTCTGTCACTGCAGGAAAGCCATGCGGTGAAAGTCCCTCCTCGGAGCTGGAGCCAGTGGCCTCCATGAGGGACCATTCGAAGAGCACCTCTCCCCCAGTGATTGTTTCGCCCGCCCCCAGCTGCCTTAGCACCTTCTTCAGTGGCATGAACTCCCTGAGCAATGGGGGCCGCCTTCCCGGGAGCTTTAGTAATGAATTGCATCACCGAAACCTCTCGGCTGGGCCGCTGAACGGCAGCGGTTTCACCCCGGAAGTTACTCCATCTGAGCAGCTGCAGCGAGTTCCCGGGCCTGCTGGCGCCTATTACAGCCCCTTTCATCCTGGCAATGGTGGGCAGTCAGTTCAGTACAACCACTTGTACAACTTCACGGTCAATAGCCTCATCTACACCCGGGAAGGCACTGAAGTGTAGGCCGCTTTTTGGATAGCTGTGATTCCACAAGGTGACAAGAAGGCCAGGCTGGTTATGCTGCATCCAGGAAACTGCAAATGCCTTTTGTTTTGTTTCATTTTGTTTTGGAAAACTAACTCCACAAATCGTGGGAACAAAATGCTTCTGACATTTGATCTTCAAGAAAATTAAGACGACACAGTCTGGACTTGAAATAATTTTCTTCTGCATATTGTGAATGCCAGTTGTCAGAGAGTGATTTCAACCATTTTCGCAACTGAAGTCTAATGTTTGTTTTGCTTTGTTTTGGAGTGCTTAGAAAGAAGGCCACTTGTAGAAAAATAGCCATGGAAGTGCATTGCTTGTTGGCTGGGTTTTTGTTTTATTATGTGTATTATTAAGCCTCTGTTTACAACTGCTGTGGCTTGAAAGAGACCGATGAAGAGATCTTATGAAGTGCCTTGAACGATAGTTTTTAAAAGCAGCAACAAGTGCTTTTGCCAAGAAGGATGACCTATTGGGAAGTTTTGCTAGCCGCCCATCTCCCTTTGTTTCTGCAGTCTGCAGACAGAGATAATGTATAGGTTTATTGGGAACTTGTGGGCATGTGTTGTCTAGTTTGCTTCAGAATTTAGGGATGCCACCTTATCATTCGCCTTGGGCAGCAAAATGTGTTTGGCCAGACCTAGATATTGTGAATCAGAAATGCAAGTTTATTCCAGAGAAAAATTGTTTATGGGTGCCATCTTGTGTCTCAACTTCCCTGGGACTTTATGCAAGCTTTGCAACCTAACTAGTGTGTTGTATGTTGACAACCCTCTGTCAGATCTGCTTTGTTTTGAATTCCTGCCTTGAGCAGGAGGTTGGATTAGCTCAGGGATGGCCAAACTACAGCCCGCAAGCCGGATCCAGCCTCCAACACTAAATCATCTGGGCCCCGCCACCCTTATCACTCCTGGAAGTGGAAGTAAAATGCACCCATGCATGTGCCAAACACTGCCGTAAATGCAGTACTTTGCACATGCACAGCACTGTTTTGTGCATGCGTGGGCATGTTTTACTTCCCCTTCTGGTGGGAGGAACCGCATGACCAGCCCACTGTACCATGTGACCAGCTCACGGTCCGAAATTGTTGGCCAGCCCTGGACTAGATGGTCTCATACACCCCTTCCAATTAGGGTTGCCATATGTCCTGGAAAACTGGGATTATCCTGGATTCAAGGTCCAAAAAATTGTCCTGCCCAGTTCAATAAAATTCATGTTAAAGTTCTGGATTTTTAAAACTTACTGATTGTGTATTATATAACACACCATTGAAATAACATTGTGCCACCTTAAAGACTGACTTATAGCAGTTAGTCTTTAACCCGCCCATCCACTACTCCGCTGCTCTACTGAGGCTCCCGAGGGAGCCAGGAGGCAGTGCCTGCTTCAGCCAGTGCCATCCCTGGCCCTTCCAAGAGTCCAATTAGGAGGCCGCTCCCGCCCCATTTGTAGGGGAAGGCATGCTGAGCGGGGCAGACGCGGGACCATGTTCCCGCCTCACGGGGCTGCACGCCGAGGTAAATTCTTCTCCCTTTGACAGTTGTGGGAAGAAATGGGGTGGAGGGGGGGGGCTTTCCCCCACCTTTACTCATAAGGAGATCCACCTGGGGAAACAAAAAACAAAACAAAACCCCATTTTTGTCAAGTATACTTCTGTCCCGGTTTTGTGGGAGAGAATTATGGCAACTCTACTTCCAATTCAGTTATTCTATGATTCTATGAAAACGCAACAATTAGCACCCTTGTGTAAGCAGGTAGATCATTTCACTGCAGCCTTGGGGTGCCGAATTGGTAGATAAATCCTATAATAAAGTGCTGCTGGGACTAGCCTGTTTTAATATAGGTGTGAAAGAATTAAACATATCAGTTTCCACCATAAAATATAGATTCAATTTCAGTTTCCACCATAACGTATAGATTCAATTTCAGTTTCCACCATAACATACAGCTACAGGTTCTGTATTTTTCAGAGAAAGGTTCTGCACCTATTCCATGATAAAATGCATGCCTTCTTTTCCGTGTACAGGCAGGCATGCATTTTATCATGGAATATCCAAACATACAGTTTCATAACAACATTGAGATGGGAGAACAGGTTAATTAAGATTATGTGAATGTGCCTTGCCTTTGATGTCAAGGATATTAAGATGTGGGCCCAAATCCAAGTGCTACTGTGAGTAAGAGTAGACTATAAGAATCAACTCTTGAATGATAAGCCAATACTTTTGTAATTCCCATTGATTTAATGGGTCCCTTTGATTTAATGTTCTGGTTGGGACTAGTTATTGAATAATAGGCCTTAGGTACCAGTATCAGGACTTGTCCTCTCTATGTAGCTCTGTACCAAAGACAAACTTTTTTTAGCCTTGCAGTTTTAGCAGGACAAACATCTTGGGTTTTTTAAAATAAAAATTACTTTCTAATAAGCCACACTGTAAATTTATTTTTACACATGTCTTTATTTGTAAATTATAAACTTGAAACTTGTACTTATTTATAATACCTTCGGAAAGTTTTACATATTTCTTTTGTAGTATATTAAAGAAATCTAGAAATATTAGAAATAAAAAATGAAGTTGTTACATTTTTAAAACATTTTCTTCACTTCTCATTGTTTTGTCTTTTGTATCCACATTTGATTCACTAAAATAACTTCCTTTTGAAATCTTACAGAAGATTTTTGACTCATACAGAATTATCTCTGATTCTTACAGAAAAAAACTATCTGTACAATCCCCACTGAAATGAAGTAAAAGCTACACTTGAATACTCTTTATGTTGTCTTTAGATAAAGTATTAGATTTCTGTGTTATCAGATTATCAGATGATTATTATCAGATGTTTCAATTCAGTAATCTAGATTAGATTTGAGGCTTTTCTTGGGCATTCAAAGGCACAATTTCCCCATTCCTTCCGCTACAGAAAACAAAACGTGTTCTTTCATTTGTATGCACACATCTGTTCCTTACTTTGATATGAATAATAGGCCAAGATCAGCAGACTCTTGATCAAGTCAAATGGGTGACAACCTATATTTCATATAAATATAGTAACTTTACCTTATAGTAACTAAATGAAGTTGGATCTAAACACCCAACTACATGCTATATTAATCTTATTTTTTTAAAACTGCTAAATACTGCCATTTAAATTTTGATAGAAAGGTAGCCACTGGACGGACTTCCTTCCTTCCTTCTATAAATACAATCCACGAAAGAATGAGCAGGTGGCAGTCGTAGCTAGGAGGGCTTTCACACAACTTTGTGTGATTTGCCAGTTACGCTCTCTCCTGGACAGGGACTCCTTGCTCATGGTGACACACACTCTGGTCACCTCCAGACTTGACTATTGCAATGCGCTCTACATGGGTCTGCCCTTGATGACCATTTGGAGGCTGCAACCTGGTCCAGAATGCGGCTGCTTGGGTAGTGATGGGGTGCGGGTGATATGGCCGTGCCTCGCCACTGCTTCAGGAACTGCACTTGTTGCCAGTGTGACTCTGGGTGCAATTCAAGGTGCTGGTGATTACCTTTAAAGCCATACATGGTAGTGGGCAAGGGTACTTAAGAGACCGCGTCACCCCAAGCACATATGCCCGTCCCACTAGAGCAGACCGGAGGGGCTCCCTGATAACTCCATCTGCTTCCCTGTTCACCAGCCTGCCGTGGGTGAAGGAAGGGTCCTGCTTGTCCTTGCTTGCACTTGGCCAGAGAGACACATGGGAAAGGAACAGATAGCCATGTGCATCTGCCACTTTTGCTTCCAACACCATTGCCACCGTCCTTGTCCCCTCAGCCTGTCTTGGCATGTCCCCATTGCCACTCTGTAGCAGCGTGGATGCTGTAAGCAGCAGCAACGGCAGTGGGAAAAAGGGTGCAGGGCGGATGGAATGGCACCATGTGGGCCAGATTTGGCCCATGGACCATAGGTTGAGAACCCTTAATTGGGGGATGGAAGGAGATCACTGGTAGGAGAAAGTGAGGACAGTAAGGGATCATGGAAGGAGGGAGGAAATCAAGGCATATGGTAGCAAACAGAATACAGAATGGTTTGGCTATCCCCTTGACCATCTGCCACTACCACCCCTCTTATAAAAGCCATTCAATGGAAGTTATGCCCGATTAAACATGGTTGTATTTGAAGTAACAGTAGACTCTTTGATGCCATTTGCAATCTATATATACAAGACATAGTATAATATAACACGGTGGAAATGCTTTACTGCAATAAATACTAAAAACTGGCCCATGCATTGCAAGAGAGTAGAGAATAACAGAATAGATGGTGCCCAAGTGTTGCATATAATGAACTTCTCTTCTTTACTTCCTCTTTTACCCCTTCAGGTGTCAAGAGAATATAACCTACAACCTAACTAAATGAAATGTTGCTGCATTTATCCATTATTTTCTCTTCTGCACTCTATTCTTTCAGTGGTCTGTTGAAACAGGATAGAGGCACAAAGTATGACAGCACCCAATCTTGATTTAGTCTGACACAATCTGTTTTGGTTTCTCCTTCAAATCTAAACTGTTATGTAAGTCTGCAGTGTCAAAGGACTGGAAAAATCAAGCCAGGTCTCAGTCTGTATATATAAATGAAATTTGGAAAAATGATAGATCCTAAAAGAGGAATGAAAGCTAATTGATTTTCAGACAGCTAGCTTCAGAGGTTTGCCTGCCAGCTATATTTATTTAAAAACAAATGAGAAGGTTGATACCATCTGTGCCGCATCTTCAATTTGTCTCCCGGGTTCAAATTGATTTTTTAATTCACTTCACTTTACTCTGGAACCAAACTGAGCCAATCCCCTTGGATCTGGGCCCTCATTCAAGTGAATCCAAATCAGGCTGATTCAGCTCAGAAAGTAGGATTTTGTCCAAATATGGTGTAAAGTCATACCTGTCAAGTATCCCGGATTGACCGGGATTTCCCATATTTCTGTGCCACTTCCTCCACTTTCCTGCCACCATCCTGTAATTTGACCGGCACAGAAAGTAGTTACTGCGCATGCGCGTATGTGCAGAACCCTTCTGTGCATGCGCAGAAGGGTTCTGCCAGGTCCCGTATTTTCCAGAGCTGCGCTTGACGGGTATGTGTAAAGTATAAAGTAAAGATCTTACCATGGACCTTATTGTGGTGGCAATAATGACAAATCTGTTGAGGAGTGACGGCTAACCTACCTGTGCCACCTCTTTAAGCTGCAGAAACATTTCTAGGTAATGGTGTGTGTGTGTGTGTCATCCAGGGCTGTAGCCAGGATTCTAGATGTGGGTGGGTGAATATGTCATACAGTATATATAAGCAGCCGGGAGTTTGAGGGTGGGCAAACTGCTAACTCAGGGCGGGCAACACCCACCCTGGCCACCCCCTGGCTACGGCCCTGGGGATATCTAGCGTCATGTATTCTAAACGGAGATAGGCAGCGGTAAAATTGGGCCAGGGCTCCTGCAGGCAGGCAGGCCTTTTATTTCTGTGTTAATCTTATGGGTTGCTCAAGTTCAGTGACCCAACTGGTAAATGAGTTAACTGGGTTACCACTGCAGTGGTTATGAAGTACATGAACACACTGATGTTTCCATTGTCCCTCTAGGTGATGACGGAAATTCCAGACAACTGGAAGTGTCCGATTTCTTTCATACCCATCTCCTCCTAAGCATAAAAGTGCTTCAGCATCTCCTCATGAACCACTTCAGAAAGATTCTGTGGCACAAAGCTTTTGAGACAAGGATCTCCATTAAAGGCAGCTGATAGATGCTGTTGGCGACTTTTAAAAAACTGATTTCTGCCTTTTTCAATGGCGGAGGTTAGCCACTGGGCAATAGTTCAACAGGTCATTAAAGCTGAGTGATGGTTTTCTTTGAGATTTATTTTAATGGGCAGACAGCCAATGTTTTAGGTTCCCCCCCCCAGCTGTCACACATGCTACCTTTTCTGAAAGAAACATTATATTCAAGAGTCTTCTTTCCCTTTTACAGAAGTGTTGAAAATGTCTATTTGTCATAGATTCCAAGATGTTCGTTGCTCCTTTTCTCACCTTTCAGGAAGAGCAAAGAAAAGATAATCATGAGTGTGGAGAAGATAAGAATATGGAACTTTCTGCTAGGCAGCTCAATCCTGTGTACAATTCTACCAAAAAGAAAAGAAATATTTCCTTCTCCCCGTGTGCCATAAAAATGTTTAGATTTCAGTACTTCAAATATACTTTATAGTTCAGATTTTATTCTCTGACTTTAAGTAAAAGGTAAAGGTAGCCCTTGCTCAAAAACCAGTCGTATTTGACTCTAGGGTTCAGTGCTCATCTCTGTTTCAAAGCTGAAGAGCCAGCGCTGTCTGCTTCTGCAGACGTTTCCGTGATCATGTGGCAGGCATGACTAGACACTGGAGTGCACGGAACACTGTTTCCTTCCCATAAGTGGTCCCTATTTATCTACATGCAATTTCTTGCTTTCGAACTGCTAGGTTGGCAGGAGCTGGGACAGGCACGGAAGCTCACTCCATCATGCGATACTCGGGTATCGAACCCCAATCTTCCAGTCTTAATGCTCAGCCTCTTAACCACTCTTATAATAGGCAACAAATTAAAATCTCTTTTATTTCCTAAACATGTGCCAAAATGGGTCAGGTATGCTAGAGGTATAGTCTACAAGCCCACATTGATACTGTTGTCTTTTGTACAAATGACCTTTCTTCTGATAAAATTGATATACTTGATTTAAAGCAGCATTTAAGCAAAAGGACAGAAGGATTGAGTTATGTAAGACTTATGTAAGACTATTCTTCAATTTACTGGGTGTCACTGTGCCATGGAGACTAGATTAATGTTTAAGGTATTATATTCTGACACAGTCAATTCAAGTATGCTGTCTCCACTTAAAGTTCATCCCATTCTTAAACAGCCTATTCCCTTCTTTCTTTCCTTTAGCAAACAGATAATCTGCTGGATGCTGTTGTTTACAAACCTTCTTGGAAGCTTAATTAATTACTGGTGGAACAGGAATCTCAGCAACAGGAGTGGCAGATTGCTTTTAATTAAAGAGTTCCCTTTCTTAGGGTATGCAAAGCTTAGTCTCATTGTGTCACAATAGTGCGCATAATGAAATCAATAGTAATAATCATGTGCCCTCAAGTCAGTTCTGGTTTATTGCAACCCTTCACAGGGTTTTCTAGATAGAGAACACACAGAAATGGGTTAGCATTCACTTCTTCTTGGGGTGCCCTCGGACTGTGCAGCTTGTCCATGACTATACAGACTGGCTCTTCTCCCTGGAGGCATAGTGGGGAAACAAACCCACAACCTCTAGTTCCATAACCATATACTTAAATCATTGAATTATCCAGACAGCTGAAATAAAAATGATAAACAAAAAAATCAGGAATGAAACTCTTTAATTAGTGGCAATCTGTTTCTGCCTGTAGCTTTACTCCTATTATGGCATCACAAGAGGGTAATAAGTAATATATAGCCTAGAGAAACAGCACAACCCTAGCTATAGGGTGGGCATGTGCTTTCCTTTACCGTGGTGAATCTTTTATTCAAAGGTGTGTAGACCTGTTTGGCCCCAGTGCTGTAATATGACACTATATATTGCTATTTGATACCACTTTAACTACAATGGTCCCCTCCTATAAAATCTTGGGATTGTAGTTAGTTGAAATGAGATACTGTACTGTTCTTAGAATTTTCCTGCTACAGAGCAGGAGAATAGACTGTGTCAGCATTGACTCCAAGGTTTAAAGGTAAAAATCAAACTGGGCAATACTGTATCCAAGTGGGAAGCTAGGAATGTTTCTTAAAAGAAAAGAGGGGGTGGGTATGATTCCAGAGACTAAAACGTGCTTGTTTACTTTTAAAAAAACTTCCAAAATCTGAACGTACTCAAATGAACCAGTGGAAACAAGCTAATTTTCAGTCTCTTTACCTTTAGGAGGGTTTTCGGTCAGTGCTTAACTGCTTTTCCAACTATCTTGCCACCTGTAACTACAATGTATTGTACGTGTTAATTTGAAAGTCTTTTCTGTTTCTAAAATAATGTCTCAAGTCTTTCTGCGCCGAGGCAGTAAATCCAATTAGGCTTAAGGGATGTGGAGCCAAGTTTTTTTTTCTTCTTCCTCTGATAGTGCAGTATGATTTTCGTTTTTGTTTTTTGGCACACAAGGTTGATTGCCAAAGTTTGTCTCTCCCTGTTGTTTCCTTTTCTCAATTCTTTAAGCAGTGGACAATACCAGGGAGGCTGCTACCGCCACCGGCCACCATGGGCCACCACCACCATCACCACCACCACCACCATCACCACCACCACCACCACCACCACCAGATTCACAGTTGAAGACTGATATAAAATTAACAGTCTAAGACCTAACCAACGACCTAAGAACTGTTAAGGTACTGTCTAAGTATATAGCCCAGTGGTGGCAAACCTATGGCACATGTGCCAGATGCGGCACTCCCAGCCCTCTCTGTTGGCACTCTGTTTGCCTGCCCTTCTGCCCAGCAGCCCAATGGGAGTGCTTCCTTCATCTCCCAGCACAGAGTTCACCGGCTCCTCTGCCCAGCAGCCCAATGGGAGTGTTTCCTCCCTGCCCCCAGCACAGAGTTTGCCTGCCTCTCTGCCCAGCAGCCCAATGGGAGTGCTTCCTCCCCCAGCACAGAGTTCAGCCCACCTCTCTGCCCAGCAGCCCAATGGGAGTGCTTCCTTCCTCTCCCAGCACAGAGTTCACCGGCTCCTCTGCCCAGCAACACAATGGGAGCGCTTCATCCCTGCCCCCAGCACAGAATTTGCCTGCCCCTCTGCCCAGCAGCCCAATGGGAGTGCTTCCTCCCCCCAGCACAGAGTTCCTTCTGCCTCTCTGTTTGGACACTCAGTCTCTAAAAGGTTCACCATCACTGATATAGGCCATTCCTAGTAAAGTTTTTTTTGTAGAGTTACGATATTCAAGTCCAATAAACTCAAAATTTTTGGTCAACCTCGCCACCTCTCTCCCGGGCCCTTGCCACCAGCCGGGAGATTCAAGGTAGCTGCAGACACCGGACCTGGAGCCCCGCCTCGGTTGGGTTAAGAAAGGACGCTGCCACTCTATGCCGTTGACCTTGCCGCCTCTCTCCTGGGCCCCTGCCACTGACTGGGAGATTCGAGGCAGCTGCAGACACTGGACCTAGAGCCCCGCTTCGGCAAGGATAAGAGGGGACGCTGTCGACCTCGCTGCCTCTCTTCCAGGCCCCTGCCACCTGCCGGGAGATTCAAGGCAGCTGCGGACACCGGACCAGGAGCCCCACCTTGGCAGGGATAAGAAGGGATGCTGCTGCCTGACGCTGTTGACCTCACAGCTTTTTGGATCCTGTCCGTGGCATCGTATGATTTATGCCGAGATAGTTACTTTGTTGGCTTGTTGAAATGTATGGACTTTAAATGAAGGATTATTTGTAATACTGTATTGTATTTCTATGATGATTTTGTAATGTTGTATTTTTATGAGGATACTTTGTAATGTTGTTTTTATATATTGTCTGGATTGAATACTGCAATTTTTGATTTGTTGTTAGCCGCCCTGAGCCGGCATATGCTGAGTGGGAGGCATACAAGTCGAATAAATCAAATCAATCAAATCAAATATCTAAGACAATGTTTCCCAACCTTTGGTTTTTGGACTTCAATTCCCAGAAGTTTAAGTCAATTCTCCAGAGGTATTGGTCCAAGGGCTCAGGTCACTATGGGTACAACAAGAGATTTCTTCTTCCATAAATGCTGAATTTCAATCTGAAAATCACGATATTAACAGTAGCTCCTTTGCAGTGCTCTATAGGCATTTTTCTGAGTCAACACCAAAATTTTAACAAAATGATTTTGCCATCTGACAAAGAGGGTCCTTTTAGAAGCTATGTGAGCAGGTGTAATTTTCAGTTTAAGTACTTTTCATAAGTCTTAATAAGACTGAAAACTGTAGCCCAAAACCAACTGCTAATTCCAAGTAGAGTAGATCTAGGGAATTAACAAAAAGGTTGACATTATAATTCAGTGCTTGATTCAGAGTTCTACTCAGGTTAAGCCAAGCAGTCAGATTTAGGTCTTACATGGGAAAGAAATTGACTAAACTTTTATGGCATGATGCAAAATTAAAGTCTTGCTAGTCCTATTGTATCACAAGTCATACAAGTAGAGTTATTGCACGTACATGAGAGAGAGGAAAGAAGTTTGTGTGCTCTTCTACCATAATTCAATCGACATATTTTGTGAAAGAGTTTGCCAGATCATGGTAGTTCATGCCAGTAAGGGGGCCCTGTTCTTTGCTTTTTGACGACATAATGAATTAAAAACATTGGATTGCAACTAGATGTAGTAATGTCTTATATAGATGCCACTGCGATCTCTGGTCAACTGAAATCTTATTGATTTCATTAGGTCTACTTTAAGTATGACTAAGTCTGAAGCTAACCCAAAAGAAAGCTCAGAATTAGGAGTAGAGATGTGTCGATTCTCCCAGAATTCTGGAGCTCTTGTCCAATAACACAAATTATCATGCCTCTAGATAGGATGCTGTATGAATAACTTTGAAGGCAAGATGAAATAACAACACTTCTGCTACAATATAATGGACTTCTCTGATTTGATTTGCTGCAGTTCAGCTGCAAAGAGGCATAACCCTACTGGTAACACACATCTATGTTGCAGTACTTTTTTCTTTGTCTTTTTTGTCTGGTGTGGATGTGCACACACTGTGAATATGCCATGGCTGGACAAGATGTCACATGGCCAGAACATTGGGTTCTGCTCCTACTACCAAACTCTGAGGTATGAACTTCTCCAGTCTCTGGGGCTGGATACCAGAAGGCATGCATATGCGCAGACATGTGATCACCACCTGCTTTCCTTTGTTCCAAAAGCCTAAGTATTTGCCTCTATTATTATTATTATTATTTTAATTTTATTCTTATTATTTAAATTTTATTCCTATTCCTATTCTTATTCACAAATTACAGTTACAAAATATCACATTAACACAATATAAAAACATTTCAAGAACAATACATATTTCAAGAGCAATTCACATTTCAAAGCAATACACAAGGAGAAAAGGAAAAAATACATTGCAAAAACTCAGACTTATTCACTTCCCTCCAGGCTGAACAGCCGAGGGAAAAAGTCCGGCAGCAGTTACAGCGGCGGCATTCTTCTAGCCGGCCAGCTGCGCCGCTCAGCAATTCCTGTTTTCCCCAAGGCTGGGACTGGCCAAGGGAAGAGTCCGACATCATCATTGGTGGTGTTGACATTCTCATGGCCAGCCGGCCACTCCGCACAGCTGTTCTTCTTTTCCTCAAGGCCAGGGCCGGCCGAGGGAAGGGTCCGGTGGCGGCATCGGCGGCGTTCTTATGGCCAGCCATGCCACACAGCTGTTTCTTCTTTCCCTCAAGGTTACAGCGGCTCCTATACCTGGAGTTCTCAACTTTTAAAAGCCAGGGGTTGGGTCAGGCTCCCTGAGACAACTTTTAGGGCGAGATGGCCATTTTGCCCTTCCTGAACCACATGGCACTTTCCTGGTGTGGTGGAGGTGATTGGGGGGGGGCACATAAAATGGTGCCATGGGCCGCATTCAGCCCGTGGGCCACAGGTTGAGAATCCCTGCATTAAAATAAATAAAATAACTTAGGATGGGGAGCAGCAACCTTCTTTCCAAACCCAGCAGAAACCCATGTTTATACACTCAAGAGGCATATTACACAAAGGACAAGTTGCTTGTCAAATTTATTTTCTCCAGCAGATCCATCACCTCTTTGGTCGCCCACAACATGACAGTCCACCATTTCCCATGACCACAAATCTTTGGATGTGTGGTTTTAATTGCAGGCTATTAAAAATATACTCTCACATCAATATGTGCAAACAGAAGATCAAAGCTTTGGGAGGGGGAACCCAAAGACACAACAGTTAGGACAGACATATAGGATGGTCAATGGAGCAGCAAGGAAGTGGCAAATGGTGGGTGGAGAGGTAGCAGGCAGACAACTGGCAGGTAAAAAGGGATGGTTTTATACCACTTAAAACTGCAGTGTGAAATAAATAGTCAAGGTAAAGGTCTCTCTTGCTTGAAAGCCAGTCATATCTGACTCTAGGGGATGGTGCTCTTCTCCATTTAAAGCCAAAGAGTCAGCACTGTCTGCATCTGTGGACTTTTCTGTAATCATGTAGCAGGCAGGACTAGATGCTGGAGCACACAAAATGCTGTTACCTTTCCCACCAAAGCAGTACCTGCTTATCTACTTACGACTTCTTGCTTTTGAAGCGCTATGTTGAAGCCACTAGATAACTTGCCATTGTTGCTACCACAGGAGTGCACTGTGGATTCAATCCATTTTTTTTCTGGAAAGTGTAGTTTTGGCCATGCTTGGTACTCTATTGTAGATGAGTCAAATGGAGTGGAGTCTCTGTCGCCCTTTTTAGCCAAAAGAGAGGTGTGTGTGTGTGTGTGTGTGTGTGTGTGTGTGAGAGAGAGAGAGAGAGAGAGAGAGAGAGAGGGAGAGGGAGAGGGAGAGAGAGAGAGAGAGAGAGAGAGAGAGAGAGAGGCTGCCCACTTTCCCTCAATGACCAGACTGTGCAGCTCTCATAACTCATGCTCTCCCTATTTATGTCAATAGTGTGTTTACAGAAGAATTTCCCATGGATCTGATGTGTCCTTTTCCCCATCCTGCTATTCTCAACAGCGCTCGGAATCTATTACTTAATGTAATTGCCTCATCTTACACCAATACTAAAGCAGTCTTTAAAATTAAAGTTAACATGGACATTGTGCAGCTGGCCTCACAAAACACACACACACACACACACACACACCACCCCAGAATAGGCTGATACATATAGCCCTGTCATCCATAAGGGTTTCTTTCTAGATCCAACCCTCCCCCTTCCACTGCCCACCCCCCTTTAACTGAGGGAATCCAATCTTCATCAAACTCTTGGTTTCTTGTAATACACAGTGGCAGAATTGATACATGCCGTCTTCCTCTGTCACTCAATTAAATGGTTCGTTTATGCAACAGGCTGCCTTTTTGAATCCCAGCTAGGTCACTCTTAGGCTGAGGTAACATTAATTATTTTTCCGCTTGTCGGATCCCATGAAAAGGATGTGAAAATGGCCTGTTTATGAAAGAGAGCGGGCAAAGGCTGTGAGCTGATTATGTCAAACATATTCAAAGCTTCCTCTGCGAAAGAGATTGTGATCAACAAAGCATAGCCCACACCTGCACTCTTTTCTCCACAATGTGAGCTGGTTGGGCTGTGGAGCTAGCCCAACCAGAGGAGGAGAGAGATGGTGGTGGGGTGGGAGAGTTAGATAGCAAGAGTTTACATTAACGCTTTTGAGGAAACGAGGTTCTTCTACTTTTCAAGGGAGGGAAGCCCCTTTAGTTACACAAAATACACCCCTTTCTCCAGATCCTGAAATAATCCCCCCCCTTTTTTGTTGGCTACATGTTCCCCAGACAGGAGTTGGAAGAGGCACATTGTATTGACATCTCTGTGTTCACATGTGAAAGTTACATAAATGTTAAGTCCGGCACAAGAAGTACTCTAACCAGCAGGATCGGGTTAAACTCAGTGATTCTTTATTCAGCTCATAACCCAGACTTGGGAAAATGTACAGGGGTGGCCTCTATATATACAGTGATTTGACCATTACAAAATAAGATACATTTAGACGGGCTTCCGGAGGACAAGCAACGTTCAACATTTCCCGCTCTGACAGTTATTTGAATTTTGCGCCTTTGGAAAATGGCGTGAGTCTGCTCTTCCGCTTTGGCGCAGTTTGTCTTTTAAACTAGAATTAGGCTTTGGACACAACAATAAATGAGCACAAAAAGAATAGTTAGGAAATCCATAACTCTTGCCTCACAGGACATTGAAGGGCTTCTCCTCCTCCTTCGTGTCTAGACCAGATGTGAAACTGACAAAATGAAGCCACCTTTTGGTGAATTCATTCCGCAGTAACAGTTCCTTTCGCATGACCTAGTGTGAGAAAGATTAGCTGGCACAAGGTTGTCATTACCCAAGGTACATCTAATTGTAGTTCAAAAATACTGAAATCTTCAAAGAGGCACTTTCTGTGTACCCTGTTTGAAAGGCTATCCCATTTAAAGACAAAAATCCCTAAGAAGGAATAGAAATTGTCCATATATCCCTAGAAGCAGACTGACCAAACCTACAGCTGACTTGGCCATGCTGCCTTGGGCAGGGGGTCTGTCGGCAGAATCCTATTGTCTTGTGTGTCAAGATAATCCTATAAGTAATGCTACCAGTTTTCCAGGCTGCCCCTTAGGCATTTGTCTTCCTTTAGTTGCACAACTGATCAGCCTGTGAAATTCAATAACTGGGTTGCACAACACCCCTTATGCGAACATTTTCCCCAACAGAATTTGCTCTGTGAATTGTAATCCACAGAAGTAACTTCTCTAAACTTCAGGAATGGGTATCAGAAAACTGCACATTGGAATTTTTTGCAGTGTATGCTTTCCATAGTTGGAAATATTTATATTCCTGGATTACATAGAAGTCCACACCACTCCAGTCAGCTTCAGAAGCCAGTTTTAAAGGGAGTGTCTCTATAGCAGTGGTTCCCAATGTGGGGCCCATGCCCCACAGGGAGACTTCCATTCCCAGAAGCCTAAGTCAGTACATTGGCTGATCAGTGCTTTGGGGAATTGACTTAGGCTTCTGGGAATTGAAGTCCAAAAACCAAAGGTTGGAGAACACTGCTCTGTAGTCCAATCCCCAGCTCTTAGAGAAGTCACTTTTTTGAATGAGAACTCTCAGAATTGGATCAGAGGATAGCTTTCAGAATTTTGGATGCTAAACCCCTAAAAAGTCCCAATGTAAAATTTTCAGTCTCCCTGTCTATCTTAAATAGTGCGACAGTGAGGGATTCTCAAGTGCTCTAATAGGGAAGGAATGCAAGGTTACACCACTCCGAGATGTTTTTCAGAGTAACTATGTCTTCTTTTGGAGTGCCAAGGAAATTGACAAATCGTTCTCATCCCTGCAAACAAATACAGGGATAATGAACCTTTCGTGTTTGGATGCTGCTTGTGACAGAAGAGCATGGCCTTCTGCAACCTGGTGCCCTCCAGATGTTCTAGACCAGGGGTTCCCAAACTTTTCACACCATGGGCCAAACTGAGCGGGCTGGTCACGTGGTTCTTTCCACCACAATTGCTGCCATAAAATGCATCGGCAGCTGTTGTAAACGCATTTACGATAACCGTGGGTGCATTTATGGCAGTGTTTATGGTAGGCGCATTTACACACACTTAGGCACATTTTATGGCTGTCATAAACATGTCTGCTTCCACTTCGGCTTCCAGTAGCGGCGAGGGCAGTGTAGGCCACATGAAATGGTACTGCGGGCTTGGGCCGGCCCACGGGCTGTAGGTTGGGCACCCCACTCTATATTGCATGTCCTATGAGACATATCCAGTGTGGCCAATGCTCAGAAATGATGAGAGGCTGCTGTAGGTTGAATGACAGCACCAGGCTGAAGAAGCTAGATTAGCACATTAGAGGTAGAGATGTAAAGAATATCTGTTAAATCCCTTCCCCTGGTGGTTCCCCTCCTCCAGTGAGAGTGAGGCTAGGGGTTTTACTCTTCATCCCCCCCCTCATTAAAGTCTTCCTTTAAATACACTTAATAACAATAATCTGCAAAAAAATTGCACTTTTCCCCCTTTTGAGATGCAGCAGAAGGACTAGCTGATTGCTTGGGGTGGTGGGGGTGGTGGGAACAAATACAGTACCTGTATAACCCCTCTGCTGCTTCTAAATCCTTTCAAATCCATAAGAAAAAAAGCAGATGCAGTTATTTTGTACAATTTAAGTTGAGTCAAAGGCCTTACTTCACTACCACAGGCCATCCCTCCAGCTAGGCTGCCCGAAAGATCTGAAATGGAATGCTATCTGATCCCTGCCTAGCTCTTGGTTTTCAAACCCAGTTCAGGTGTATTTATTTTCAGGATCTAAAGATGGTTTGGGTCTCCGATATCTCAAAGTGCCCCCGTCTCCATGCTTCTCTGAGTGTTTCCCTCTTTTCCATAATTCCCTCATGGAAGTTCAAAATGCAAGCAGCTCTGTTGATCTATATCCGTGATGGCGAACCTTGGCACTCCAGATGTTCTTGGACTTCAATTCCCAGAAGACCAAGCCCCCTGTGAATCCACATGAATGAGTTTACTACGATTCATCTGGCCTGCGCTGCCCTCGTCACTCCCGGAAGTGGAAGTAAAATGCGCCTGTATGGATCTATATCATGAAAAACCAGTTCTAGTAGTTTTCATTTCATCAGGAATTTTTGTTAATCCAAGGGATCTTATCTGCCCATTCCAAATCAAGACCACCCCAATATTTACATAATTATACAGTAACTAGTCATTGTTTAGTTAAGACTGACGAAAGGTTAACCTGTTACTTTCCACATAGAAACAAATAATGAGGACTGTGATTTGGGTAAATGGAGGGGCAGGAGCTGTTTTTATTATACCTCTTATTTGATGATGATACAGTTTTACTTTTCAATTTGGGCACCTTGTGAAAACCTGAATTTTCTATTTGTGTTTTGTATCCAAATGGACAACATATTGTGGTGATTAATTAACAGATGTTGTAGTTTTCGACAATTTCCACACACCTTTGGTGAGGATACAAACTTTCAGTGCAACTTGTCTTCAGCAAATATTAAATATGCACAAATATTTATTTGAGAGGTTTTTTTAAAGTCAGTTAGAATTCAAAGCAGGAAAAGCTCAGATAAGAGTTTTGTTTTATTCCAAGCCAGGCAACATCACATAAAATAAAATAAAAAGAAAACACTAATAAACTAATCTCTAAAAGAACACCTTATATGTCTCATGAGAAATCTATACATGAGTCAAGAAGCAACAGTTCGGACAAGATACGGAATGACGGAGTAATATGGAATAGGAAAAGGAGGAAGACAAGGTTGCATTTTGTCACCCTGCCTATTTAACTTATACACAGAGCACATAATGCGCAATGCAGGGCTGGATGAATCAAAAGTTGGAATTAAAATCGCTGGGAGAAACACCAGCAATTTGAGATATGCAGATGACTCTACCCTAATGGCAGAAAGTGAAGAAGACCTAAAGAAGCTCTTGCTTAGGTTGAAGGAGGAGAGTGCAAAAGCTGGCTTGAGACTTAATATCAAGAAAACCGAGATAATGGCAACAGGCCCTATCAGTCTTTGGAAAATAGATGGGGAAGAAGTAGAAGCAGAGACAGACTTTACATTTTTAGGATCTAAGATCACTACAGATGGTGATTGCAGCCACGAAATAAAAAGGTGACTAATTTTTGGGAGGCAAGCTATGAGAAACCTGGGGAACACAGTCAAAAGTAGAGACATCACCTTGCAAACAAAAAATTGCATAGTCAAGGCAATGATATTCCCGGTAATAATGTACGGTTGTGAGAGCTGGATCATTAGGAAAGCTGAGCACAGAAGAATAGATGCCTTTGAGATGTGGTGTTGGAGGAGAGTTTTGAGAGTCCCCTGGACATCGAGGAGAACAAATAGGTTGATCTTAGAAGAAATCAACCCTGACTTCTCCTTAGAAGGTCAAATAGTAAAGATGAAGCTGAAGTACTATGGACATCAAATGAGAAGGGAGGATTCACTTGAGAAAGCCTTGATGCTGGGAAAGGTGGAGGGCAAAAGAAGAAGGGGGTGGCTTAAGATGAGATGGCTAGATGGGCACAGAGCTGGGCGGGTTGAGGAAGATGGTGGAGGACAGGGGTGCCTGGCGGGCAATGGTTCCTGGAGTCGCAAAGGGTTGGAGTCAACTGTGCGACAGCAACAACAGCAACAACAACAACAGCAGCAGCAACAGTAGAAACAGCAGCAGAAGCAACAACAACAAGGAAGAAGAGAGGACTTTGTCTGCTATTGAAATCATCCTCACAGATGATATTACTTCATACACAAATTGTCAGAGAGCTTCAAAAAGCAATCCGGCACATTGTGATCCTCACAATTCTTCTTAATGATCCAGTAAGGGCCATACATGTTTGAGACAATGAATGTAAACACTGAAGGGAGAAGTGAGTTGCCATGCAGGTAACAATTAAGTAGGATAAATGCTCATTATCATGGAGTCCTAATGACTAGTGGCGATCACTATCTGTTCAGGAACTGCTTGTTTCCCCCCTCCAATTAGCTTACCTGAGAGATTCTGTTGCTTTCTTCAGCATTTACAAATAACAGAGCAGAAAATCTCCTCAGTAAGAAGTTGCATCCGAGAGAACTGCCAAGATCTTCTCCCTGTCTTTACCCTCCATCTGCCAGTGGGAGCATTAATTACATGGCAGAGTTCAGATAGACCAGGGTGGGCACATGCATACATTTCCGGAGTTAGTGTGAGGGAACATCTACATAGCATCTCCTAGCCTAGACAAAGAAATCTCTCTCTCTCTCTCCAGGTGAACAGAGAAAATGTATACTGAAGAATCAGCAGAAAATAGCAATGTAGATAGGGGTGCCTGGCATGCGATGGTACATGGGGTTGCAAAGGGTTGGACACGACTATGCAACTGAACAACAAGAAATTGTACGAACATATTTATTAGTTTTTTGGTGGGTTTTTTTTAGTTTCATCTCATTGTTTAAGGGGTTCATGGTGGCACAGTTGAACATATTCCATTTTATTTTACGATCAGCTCAATAAGTGAGAGTGACCCTCTAAAAACCTTATGAGTCTCTTTTTTTAAAATTGATTTTTCTAATACAAAAATATATAATAAATATTTAAACATCCAATAACGTATCTAAATATCTAATAAAAGAAGATAATTACATGCATACACAATGCTCCTCACCACTGGGACCACTTGATTCTAGCATTTGGCTTTGTTCCCTTTATTAATACAAAATTGATAAATTATCCCCATATATATGTGGATGTATGCATAATTTATCAATTTTCTATTTATATATCAATGATTATATATAACACAAATCATTGATACAGAAGCACAATATTCCACATTCATAAACCAGGCAAGCTAATTGGGGGGCTCCCCTCCCCCTGTGTTTCTGTTTGTTAATAATTGAATGCCAATCTCTACTAATTATCCCCCTCTGAATGGTTATATTGCATTCAATTATTAACAAACACAAAGATAGAAAAAACCTATGGTTTATGAAAGTGTGTCTGTATTAATGATTCAAAATGCCAGGAAATGACCCAATATTGCCGTCTGTGTTGACAGCAGGAAAAAAGGATGCTAAGCTTTACACATGAAAGAGTAGCCTGAATGTTGACAACACCTATGGCAGGAGTCAAGATAGTCAACAAGATACCCTCTTGTGCTCACTACCATTCACACTTGTCAAAAACAAGCCATGACAATTGCTTTATGTTTGGATGAGGAGTGGTTATCTGATGAAAACAGGAGTCAGCTTCTGGCATTTTCCATTGTTTGTTGCCTGTTATGTGCAGCAATATTGGGCCATGTCCTAGCACAGTGATGGGCAGTCTTGGCCCTCCAGCTGTTCTTGGACTTCAATTCCCAGAAGCCCAAGTCAACACACCAGCTGGTCAGGGTTTCTGGGAATTGAAGTTCAAGAACAGCTGGAGGGCCAAGACTGCCCATCACTGTCCTAGCACTTTAAACCATGGATACGGAAGCACAATATCCCACATTCATACACCAGAGGTATTTTGAATGATTTATTTTATTTTATTTTTCTGATTTATATTGCCACCCAACTCTGAAGACTCTGGGTGGCTCACAGAAAATAAAACCAATCACATTTTAAAAACCAATAATAACCCCATTAAAACTGCCACCAAAACCTACTCCGACCCCTACAGATTAAAAGAGATTAAAATGAAAATGTAAGTATATATACACTACCCAAAAGTTACAACAGAAACAGAAAGCTACTGGCTTTGGGACTGAGGGCCATTTTGGGAAGAGGGAATATGCAAATCCAGGTTTCCTGCTTCTAAACTGTACAAAGATGTAAGAATGATGCCTCTCCCATTTTACATTTAAGATTGAGCCTGTCCGGGCCATTTCCTGGCATTTTGAATACTCCATGCCGTGTTAGCCTGAAGAAGTAGTCGTGAACTACGAAAGCTTGCTAAGTTTTGAATTTTTAAAGTGACCAGAAATAGGTATAATCTATTTCCTGCATTTGTTTGTGTTGGATTGGGGCCGTGAGGAGGCCCTTAGGATCCCGGAGGAGACTGGTCAAAGGAACGACACGAGGCAAGATGGAGTGAAGACCAGTGATTTATTGAGGGAAAATCATCAGTATATATTATGTTCAAGGCTGCGTGTGGTAGAATGGTCATCTGACAGAAAATCACATCACCCATTTACCCGGTTTAATTGAGAACCTCTCTTGGGGAAGTTAATTAACTAAGGCAAACACTGACAGGGGAAAAACCATTGTCTGAGGCTTACACTAGGGTAAATATGGCTTCTATTTGCACCAAAGATTAGGCTGATCTGTGAGTCAGTAATTGCTTAATGGGTAACGGAGGTAAGCGTTCTGCTCTCTCAGCAGAACCGCAAGTCAGGTCAGATGTGGGTGAATAAACCCTTATGATTAATCCACCCCCCTTAATTTCTGTGCCCGCAGAGCACACGGGCCAGGAGCGTTCTCGACTGAAGTGGCCTCTGCGAGGGCCGTTCCATGCCAACTGGGCATGGGGAATCCACAGTTTGAATTCCCTCATGTAGAATTACCTTGTGCTAAAAGATCCTTGTCTGGCCAGACATCCCGCTATGATAATAGAGTAGACCGTACAGCCAGCGACTCAACGCCGAGTGTTGGGCGGCAATAAATAACCTAACTCCCCAAAGGGGCCAATGGCTATGGGTGGATGAGCCCCTTTGGCTGGAGTGATGGTCCCCTCAGTGGAGGAAATGCCACTGGAAACCATCATACTGGGTCCAATGGCAAAATGAGCAGAGGAGGAACCACTTTACTAATCTGATTCCTAACGGTCATGGAGGTGGAAGAGGTCATGCCAAATGGACTGGCTGTGAAGCTGCACCTTGATAATATCTTCAGGACTGCGGCAGCTCATTGCAGTCCTGGTGTTAAATCTTGCCTGTCTCATTTCATATGTGCCGCAGGAGATGGCTCCGAGATCATAGTGTGGGTCACTTCATGGCAAGATGGGATTCACCTTAAACACATTCATGCCAGTGGCATTTTTCCTGCTTACCTTTGAGGGCAAAGACAGCCCAGAACCAGCCGGCCTCAAAGACCAGGCCTCCCAGTGCCCTAGGGCGGTGGCGGCGGCAGCGGCGGTGGCGGCTGCCGCCGCTGCCATATACTTGGATCGATTTGCAGCCAATGATGAAAGGATCCTAGAATATTAGCAGATAATCTCAAGCCAGCTGTATTATTGTTACTGGAAAAGGACAGGAACAAGGATGGCCAGGATGTGGCTAGAGTTCTTCTGTGCCAAAATATTCTGAAGGGCTGTTTTAGACATAGCAAAATGGTGAAGCAAAGATGTGAGTAAGGACAAGACATACAAGAGAGAAAGGAAGTCACAACTGTTAATTTGAAAGACCTGATTAAAGGTTACTGGAAAAGACAAAATTGCTAGAGAGTGTGGGGCAGGATATTTGAGGCCATTAACTCCTAATTTCACCACACATCAGAAGTACTGTAACTTAATGGCACATAGCATATGTGGAGGTTTTTTCTTAGTTACAAAACAATTATATTGTTACAAGATGGATGGGGAAAAATATCAAAACCTTCAAAGTTGCTGCATGCATATATGCAATAAGTTGCGACGGCTCGGGTGTAGAGTAACAAGAATGCGGAGGATCCACCCGAAAAAAGGGGGGGGGCGAAGGGAAAAATACTATATAAAATGATTTTTAATATGTCATGAAGAACAAGGAGAGTCAGCGAAGGTACCCCTAGCAAATCATGTTGGATAATGGGAAACGTCTAGGATACACAAAAGGAATATATTCGAGTGATATTTAAATTCTATGTAAAGGTATTGCGAACCTCTAGGATGCACCTATATATCTTGTAAAATATTATGCTTGGAAATTGACCCGTGCATATGTAGAAGTAATATTAGTCACAATACATACAAAAACTTCTATATTCAATCATATGTTACTATATAGTAATCATTTCCAAATTCAATCCGAAACTCATAAAGTGCTCCTTGACAAAATGAGACAGGTACATCTTCATAGCGACACCATCAGAAACTCTATGTAATACAATTCTTAAGAGGAAAAAATCTCCATAGGTAACGCCAAAGTGTAATAAGAGTCCATAAATCAGCTGGTGATGTTTCACAGTAAAAGTCCTAGAAAAATTACTGAAGATAATCTTAAGGGGTTCCGATGCTCCAGGTGTTCGGAAACATGTGCGGACAATGTTCATATAAGCAGAACTCCAAAGTCGATATCCATCCGGTTTACTCGGATATTTCGTATCTTTTTCAAGATTCTGCAATATCATCATAATAACATCATATTTGTACAGCCCTTCAAAGTATGAGTGTGTTAATTTATAACACTATAAATATACATAACAATATTATACATCCTACCTGAAAAACATTCACTTAAATACGCGCTCTATTCTCGCCTCCTCGATGTATACTCTTGTTGGGCTGACAAAGGAGGGGGAATTGTGATTTTGGATAATGAAGACTATCTTAAAGAAGCCAACTTACAACTGGCCAATACCAACTTTTATGCCAAATTAGATAACAATCCCACAGTACATGTAACTAACATCATATCAGTAGTTTTACAAGAAGGACTCTCTATGGGATACATCTCTAACTCCACCTTTCGTTTTTTAACAAACAAATGCCCACGAGTCCCTATATTTTATTTACTACCCAAGGTACACAAAATCACTTCCTCTTCATCTAGTATTCCATGCAGACCAATTTTGTCTGCAAATAATTCCGTATTGGAACCCTCGCAATCTTTATTGACCATCATATTAGACCGATCTCCACAGACACACCCACTTATATTAGAGATTCAGGACATTTCATAGAATTAATGGAGGGCCTAAAAGTCCCTGATGGATCCGTCTTATTAACATGAGCCGTCTCGTCATTATATACCAACATTCCTTTAGACGAAGTACGCACCATCATCTCCCATCTATTAGACTCCAGACCCGATGCTCCAGGTGTTTGGAAACATGTGCGGATAATGTTCATATAAGCAGAACTCCAAAGTCGATATCCATCCGGTTTACTCGGATATTTCGTATCTTTTTCAAGATTCTGCAATATCATCATAATAACATCATATTTGTACAGCCCTTCAAAGTATGAGTGTGTTAATTTATAACACTATAAATATACATAACAATATTATACATCCTACCTGAAAAACATTTACTTAAATACGCGCTCTATTCTCGCCTCCTTGATGTATACTCTTGTTGGGCTGACAAAGGAGGGGGAATATATTCAAGTGATATTTAAATTCTATGTAAAGGTATTGCGAATCTCTAGGATACACCTATATATCTTGTAAAATATTATGCTTGGAAATTGACCCGTGCATATGTAGAAGTAATATTAGTCACAATGCATACAAAAACTTCTATATTCAATCATTGTTACTATATAGTAATCATTTCCAAATTCAATCCGAAACTCATAAAGTGCTCCTTGACAAAATGAGACAGGTACATCTTCATAGCGACACCATCAGAAACTCTATGTAATACAATTCTTAAGAGGAAAAAATCTCCATAGGTAACGCCAAAGTGTAATAAGAGTCCATAAATCAGCTGGTGATGTTTCACAGTAAAAGTCCTAGAAAAATTACTGAAGATAATCTTAAGGGGTTCCGATGCTCCAGGTGTTCGGAAACATGTGCGGACAATGTTCATATAAGCAGAACTCCAAAGTCGATATCCATCCGGTTTACATCATATTTGTACAGCCCTTCAAAGTATGAGTGTGTTAATTTATAACACTACTAGCAGAGGTTGCCCGGCGTTGCCGGGCTGTTTTAAATTGTGTTGGAAGGTTAAATTGTGTTTATGTTTTTTAAAAATTGCTTAGTCTGTAATTTTAATTTTTTAAATGTTCATTTATGCAAATTTTTTGGCTTGGCTGTTATTAACTGTGATCTGCTTTTTGGGTTTTTTTTTTGAGGATTAATAAAAGAACAAAGTATGATATAATTTTTTCAAATTGTTTTATGTAAGCGAATAATATTTTAGTTTTTTGAATTTTTTAAATTATTTGTACCGTAGTTAATAATTTTAATAATGTAAAAGTAAATGTTGTTTACATTCAATGTTTTTAAAATGTGTTTAGATGTTTTGAGTTTAAATTTGAGTTAAAACTCAGCACAGGATTTTTAAAAGTGTCTATTGTATTTTATTGACATATGTTTGTGATTTGTGTTAAAGTGTGTTTTAGTGTAATTTTTTTGACTTGTTTTTATTGGTGTGACCTTTTGTGTAAAATTGAGAATTTGTGTTATGTTTTTGGTTTGTTTTTATTTGGAGCTGTTGTGTGTTTTTGAATTGTTTTTACTATTGTGGCGAGTAGGTGCTGCTGGTAGGGGTTATTGTATTTTGACTGTTTTTTCTCTCCTGGCCTCTGGGTGGAGCTTCTTCTGGTAAGTAGTCTCTTTCTTTCTTTATTCATTTCTTTTCCAGTCCTGGTGGAGGTAGGACATCTTTTGGTAAGTTTGCTTGTTGTGGGCAGGGTGTGTGTGTGTTGGAATTTGTATTTTTTGTCTGTTTGTTTTGTTTTTGATTGTGTCTTTGTTTGCTTTGTATTGTTTTTGGTGTTTTTGTTTTTGTGTATTTTTGGATGTGTTTGACTGTTTTTAGTAATTTTTAAAAATTTATTTATTTGGTGGTGGGGAAGGGACGGGGTCATTGGGAGTTAGGAAGGGTGGGCTAGGTGGTGGGGAGAGGGGCATGGTCATTGGGGGTTAGGAAGGGTGGGTTAGGTGGTGGGGAGGGGGCATGGTCGTTGGGGGTTAGGAAGGGTGGGCTAGGTGGTGGGGAGGGGGTCGTGGTCATTGGGGGTTAGGAAGGGTGGGCTAGGTGGTGGGGAGGGGGCATGGTCATTGGGGGTTAGGAAGGGTGGGCTAGGTGGTGGGGAGAGAGGCATGGTCGTTGGGGGTTAGAAAGGGTGGGCTAGGTGGTGGGGAGGGGGCATGGTCGTTGGGGGTTAGGAAGGGTGGGCTAGGTGGTGGGGAGGGGGCATGGTCGTTGGGGGTTAGGAAGGGTGGGCTAGGTGGTGGGGAGGGGGTCGTGGTCGTTGGGGGTTAGGAAGGGTGGGCTAGGTGGTAGGGAGGGGGCCTTTATTGTTTTATGGTGCTTTGTTTGTGTGGAGTCGTGAAAGTAGATCGGGGTTTTCCCTTTAATATCAGTGGGTGCGGGGTTGCGACCCCCCTCTCCGCTGGCTCCCCTGGGGTTGGGAGGTTTGTGGGGACAAAAGAGGTATGTTGCCCCAACCCTTCTGGACCCAGGAGTCCAGGCAGAGTGGATCGATCCCCCCTCCTTAAAACAACTCCGTTTTTAAAGAGAAGAAAAGACGGAGTTGTTTTAAGGACGGGGGATCGATCCCCTCTCCCTGGTCTCCTGGGTCCAGAAGGGTTTGGGCAACATACCCCTTTTGTTCCCACAAACCTCCCAACCCTAGGGTAGCCAGCGGAGAGGGGGATTGCAACCCCCCCACCTACTGATATTAAAGGGGAAACTCCAGTCGGGACCTTCAGGCGCCGTGGGTGAGGGAAAGAAAGCCGGCTGGTGTTTGCTTGGCTGTGAGGCGGTGAGTTGTTTTTCTTTTTAAATTTTCGGGCGCTGGTTTCCTCAGCGTTCTGCGCACTCATGGCGCGCAGGATGCTGGGGCTTGTAGTTATGGGTTGGTGCTTTGTGTTTGTGCTGCGTTTTTTTAAAATGCTTTTCTTTTGATTGGCTGCGGCGCGTTTCCGAACGCTGCGCCGTGCGAGAACCTCTCAGCCTGATTGGCTCTGGCGCGGCACGGTGCAAGGAATGTTGGGAAGTGAAGTTGTTTCCCTTTCTTCGCGTTTGTGGGGCTGTTGCCCCACTGCTGGTTTTCTCAATCCTTCGTTGACCTGCGTACCCAGATCGGCCGTGTGTACGAAGGGTGAGTGCAGGCAAGTAGGGCGAGGCATAGCAACCTATAGCCAGTTCCAACGGTTAACCCTTGGATTTATAGGTTAAGATAAATATACATAACAATATTATACATCATACCTGAAAAACATTCACTTAAATACGCACTCTATTCTCGCCTCCTCGATGTATACTCTTGTTGGGCTGGAGCGTTGCTAGCTATTCTGTGAGTGTCAATTATATAACTCTAAAATTGTATCTGGGGCAGGTGTGTTCAAAGAGAAAGAAATTCGAAAGAAGCAATTTAAAGGAGAATACATATATGTAACCTACTGATTATTCCCGTGGATGTTAAAGGGACTACGATGTATACACGAAAAAGGAATAACAAAAAGGGAACAGCTTGTACTGGAATCATAAAAAAGCTGAAAAATTTAAGTCGGTGTTTAATCCTTGTGGAGTCAGTGTTGAAAACCGGTGTATAAAGAACGCTTCCCTCCAAAGAAGGAAACGTTCAATGTCTACTGTATGATGTTTCTGTGGCTTGAAGCTTTCTAAGATGACTACTTTCATATCATTGCATGCATGATTTCTTTCCAGAAAGTGGGACACCATAGGAGTGGTGGTCACCCTACTTCTGATTCTCGATTGGTGTTCACTCAGACGAATTTTCAGGGGGCGTCTGGATTTCCCTATGTAAGCCATGCTACAGGCTCAGATGATCATATAGACGCAGTCACTGGAACCGCAATTTGAGAATCCAGATAACTTTAATTCGAACTCGCTACTGGGGATACGAATTTTGTTAACTTGTAACATATTTGGACAAAACTTGCAATGGCCGCATTTATAGTGGCCTGTGGGAAGAGTAGAAGTAATGGTCGACCTGGGTGCGCAGTCAGCTCTCGTTACTAAGTTACCCAGGGTTTTAGTTTTCCTAAAACCTATAGTGGGGCGATTACTTAACCCTGGTATAGAATCTAAAATATGCCAGTGTCGGAATATAATCCTCTTGATGTCCTGTGCTATGGGAGTATAGTCAAGCGACCCAAAAATGTTGTTAGAGTCCGTTGTTCTATCTCTTCGTTGGAATAACTCAGATCGTGGTCGTGATCTTGCTTTCGATAATGCCGAATAAATGACCTGTTTTGGATATTGCCATTTAGTCAAGGCATGGCAGATCTTATTAGCTGTTACATTGAAGTCTGATTCAAGTTCCGGGTCGAGTTCCGTTTAGCCCTCAAAAAAGAGGCTATATGGAATGTTTGTTTTTAGGGAATGTGGATGAAAAGATTTGAACTGTAAATATGAAGGTGTATCTGTGGGTTTATGAAATAATTTCATGTATAATGTATTGTTTGAAATAAATACTGTCAAGTCCAAAAAAGATAAACTCTGAGAATGCACCGAGTGGGTGAAGGAAAGATTGTCATGCACTGAATTGATCCACATGACAAAATCATTTACCACGGAGAGATTATTGAAAACAAAAAAAAGATCATCAATATAACGTTTATAAGTAACAATATGAGTGAAGAATGGGTTGACAGCGGAATTAAGAATGAAAGTTTTTTTGAAATGAATCATAAAGATATTAGCTACCGACGGTGCGAAATGGGACCCCATGGAAACCCCAGAGACCTGTAAATAAAAAGTGTTATCAAACCGGAAGAAATTGTGTTCAAAACAAAGATCCAAAATGTCTAATAAAAAATGAGTGGGAGGAGTAGGGGCGGGTCTGGAGTCTAATAGATGGGAGATGATGGTGCGTACTTCGTCTAAAGGAATGTTGGTATATAATGACGAGACAGCTAATGTTAATAAGACGGATCCATCAGGGACTTTTAAGCCCTCCATTAATTCTATGAAATGTCCTGAATCTCTAATATAAGTGGGTGTGTCTGTGGAGATCGGTCTAATATGATGGTCAACAAAGATTGCGAGGGGTTCCTATACGGAATTATTTGCAGACAAAATTGGTCTGCATGGAATACTAGATGAAGAGGAAGTGATTTTGTGTACCTTAGGTAGTAAATAAAATATAGGGACTCGTGGGCATTTGTTTGTTAAAAAACGAAAGGTGGAGTTAGAGATGTATCCCATAGAGAGTCCTTCTTGTAAAACTACTGATATGATGTTAGTTACATGTACTGTGGGATTGTTATCTAATATGGCATAAAAGTTGGTATTGGCCAGTTGTAAGTTGGCTTCTTTAAGATAGTCTTCCTTATCCAAAATCACAATTCCCCCTCCTTTGTCAGCCCAACAAGAGTATACATCGAGGAGGCGAGAATAGAGCGCGTATTTAAGTGAATGTTTTTCAGGTAGGATGTATAATATTGTTATGTATATTTATAGTGTTATAAATTTACACACTCATACTTTGAAGAGCTGTACAAATATGATGTAATTATTATGATATTGCAGAATCTTGAAAAAGATATGAAATATCCGAGTAAACCGGATGGATATCGACTTTGGAGTTCTGCTTATATGAACATTGTCCACACATGTTTCCGAACACCTGGAGCATCGGAACCCCTTAAGATTATCTTCAGTAATTTTTCTAGGACTTTTACTGTGAAACATCACCAGCTGATTTATGGACTCTTATTACACTTTGGCGTTACCTATGGAGATTTTTCCCTCTTAAGAATTGTATTACATAGAGTTTCTGATGGTGTTGCTATGAAGATGTACCCGTCTCATTTTGTCAAGGAGCACTTTATGAGTTTCGGATTGAATTTGGAAATGATTACTATATAGTAACATATGATTGAATATAGAAGTTTTTGTATGTATTGTGACTAATATTACTTCTACATATGCACGGGTCAATTTCCAAGCATAATATTTTACAAGATATATAGGTGCATCCTAGAGGTTCGCAATACCTTTACACAGAATTTAAATATCACTTGAATATATTCCTTTTGTGTATCCTAGACGTTTCCCATTATCCAACATGATTTACTAGGGGTACCTTCACGGACTCTCCATGCTCTTCATGACATATTAAAAATCATTTTATATAGTATTTTTCCCTTCGCCCCCCCCTTTTTTTCCGCATGCATATATGCAGCAGCACAGCAGTAGGTGGAGCAGTTTAAACAGTTTTAATGGGGATTCTCAACCTGCGGTCCTTAGGCCGGATGCGGCCCATGGCACCATTTCATGTGGGTCCCCCTCCACCACATTAGGAAGTGCTATGTGGTGGAGGAAGGGCAAAATGGTTATCCTGCCCCCAAAGCTGCCTGAAGGAGTGTGACCCGGCCCCTGGCTTAAAAAGGTTGAGAACTCCTAGGTTATAATAAGCAGGTTCTCCAAAATATTAGACTCCTATTTGAGCCCATCAAATTAAAATCTCCACACTTGTGTGTGTGTGCGTGCGTGCGTGCGTGCACACACGCACAGAGAGTATATAAAGTACTTTATTTACAGTTCCTTTGCTTGATAAACAGTTCTGTACAATAGTTTTCTTTAAACAAACATATTTTGCTTGTAAGGCAAAAGATTGAAGAGTGTGTGTGAGAGAGAATAATAATAACTCGATGATGAAAAATACATCAGAGACACTGAACACCATCTGACAGAAAAATGAATAGCAATCATTGTAATTATGTCAGGTGACCCTAGAGGTGAGAAACTAGAGAACTCCTCCTATTGGTTGGCTATGCATGTAACTCACATTAACCCACTGCACTGTGGGGTTGCATTAATATATTCAATTGCTGCTACCTTTGGAATTGGTCTTAGAGCAGGGGTGCCCAAACCTTTCAGGCTGCAGGCTGGTCACATGGTTCATTGGGCAGGTTACATGGTTCCTCCCATTGGAAGCACAAGTAAACGCACCCGCGCATACACAGAATGCTGCAGTAGGCAGAGTTCTGCACATGCATGGGCACATTTTACTTCCACTTCTGGAAGTGACGAGGGTGGTGTGGGCCGGATGAACTGGCATTGGGGATTGGATCTGGCCCACGGGCCATAGTTTGGGCACCCTGTTCCTAAAGAAAGAAGTGGAGCCAGTGTAACATTAGGCTACCAACTCCCAGGCACAATAGTCTTTCCATGAGGATGTCATGGTTGACACCATAAAAACTGGTGAAAGCTCAGGCAGATCTTTCACGTTCCCCTGGATGGTTTCCCTCAGAAGGTTGTTGTGCAGTGCAACCAATGCCATCTTAGTGCACAGCACAACCTGAATCCAGATAGAGAGCAATTTAGTGACTTTGTCTCATCCAAAAGTGCCTACAGCTGATTCACCACAAACCTCTTTAATACCTTCCCCAGGAATAGAATTTTGGCAACAGGCATATAATTGCTTTAGTCATCTTTTGATAAATTGGATTTTTTAAGCATGAGCCAGCTAGATGTTTTCAGAGAGGAGGAAACTTGACCCTTCAATAAAGAGGAATGTGACCCATTCACACTGGAGAAGATTTTAATAGTCAGGAAGGTAAGGTATTGAAAAATAAGCAGTTCCAGGAATTCTTCCTTTCTTTTTTACTTCCCCTTTTATCAGTTCAGTGTTGAGGGAGATACAAAGTTCTAGTTCTTGCAGTTCTAGAGGCTTCAACCAGTGTTATTTGTTGTTGTAATACAGGAGTTCTCAACCTTTTTAAGCCAGGGGGCGGTTCATGTTCCCTAAGACAGCTTTGAGGGCTGTATGCCCATTTTGCCCTTTCTCCAACACATGGCACTTCCTGGTGTGGTGGAGGCAGTGGGGGGCACATGAAATGGTGCTGCATCCAGCCCACGGGCCACAGGTTGAGAAACCCTTTTGTAATATATCTTTGATGTATCTCCATCTTCCTCTGGATCTGCCTCGCTCTCTTTGACCTTCTCCTCTTTTCATATATGCCTTGTGCAATATGGAATTCCAAGACATTCTCTCCAAATGAGCAAACCTTTTTATTTGCGGCCTCTGTATATAGTTTGAAATTGGTTCTTCTTTGTTGAGTGCCATATCCAATTCTGAATATTGTCTATTATCATGGTGATCATCCATAAAGATTGCAGTGGTCTTCTATTTGCCTTCCACTGTATATAAATACAGTGTGACACCTGTACCACTGATCCAGTACCACAAGTCACTTTCTGGTCCTGAGCCCTTTTGGCACGCAAAGTCCTCATCGGTCCCAGGCCAGTATTGATGAAGCTGCTGCCCTATATCAAGATGGACTCAAGTGAGATTTAATCCACTTGGGGACCATCACCCTTCCCTGTGGACTTCATCACCCAAGGCCACTAGTCCTCAGGGTTGTCAGGTTAGTTAACTGCCACCTGATGATTGACGTTTTGTCACAGGCAGTATGGTCTACTCTATTACCATAGCAGGATAACCTGGCCAGACTTCAACAATTGGTTCTATTCCAATTCTTTCTCTTATCTAATTCCTGATTCTATCCCTTCTAATCACTCCAGACTCCTTCCTCAGACATCTCATTTGCATGGTGACCAACTTTCATTTATTACAAATCTTAACACTGGTAACATAAGGTTGGAACGAATATACTTTGTATGAGTTGTTTCCTTGTGCTGCCTTATGTTGCAAGAGTGGAGCTAACTGTCCCAATATTTGCTTTGCCTTTCTACAATGTATGTCAAACTCTCCATCCATTTCCCCATCTTCAGTAAATGTTGTTCCTGCCACTTGTTTTATACTTGTTCCCTCTATTATGGTATATAAGTACTGTACAATTGCCATCACCTCAGTCTTCTCTTTACTGATTCTCATATTATTCATCTTGCATTTTTTATTCCTGGAGATATGTTGCTGCAATTCCTTACCTATACTTGATACCAATGCCTGGTTATGTGCAAAAAGTAATTAATTGATATTCTTTCTATTCATGTGCTTAGCTTTTTGGTTTATGCTGTCTATGTTGGTGATAAATAATAATGGTGATAGGACACATCCCTGTCTCAACCCAGATGATATCGTGAACGGTTCTGATCTTCCTTGGTTTGTTCTTACTGCACTTCTGTAGTCGCTATGTAAGCTTTTATATAATCTAATAAAATGTTCACTTACTCCATATTGGGTCAATGTTTCTATAGCAATGACCTGTCAACTGTATCAAATGCCTTCTCTTGGTCTATAAATGTGGCAATATGATTCTCAACCCTGACTGCTCATTGGAAGGACAAATATTGAAGATGAAGCTAAAGTACTTTGAACACCAAATGAGAAGAGAGGGCCTTGATGCTGGAAAAGATCGAGGGCAAAAGGAGAAGGGGGTGGAAGAGGATGAGATGGCTAGATGGCTTTGTTGAAGCAATGGGTGAAGAGCTGAGCGGGCTGTGGAGGATGGTGGAGGATAGGGGTGCCTGGCATGTGATGGCCCATGGTGTTGCAAAGGGTCAGACTCGACTATGCAACTGAACAACAACAACAAAAAATTTTCTCTGTTAGTTGTTTAAGCATAAAAAGTGCATCTGTATAGATTCTGGTTTTTTCCCTGAATTCTCACTCTAGGAATTGTGAATAAGAAATGTATGAATGATAACGGGGTGCTAAATACCAGGCACTCTCCTACATCAACTTTTCCTAGTTCAAATTAAATCACACTGCAAACACATAGAATAGTCTCCTTCCGCAGATGTTTGGCAATTGGCTCTCAACGAGAAATTAACTATCCAAGTCCACCAGAAAAAGGGGTTACCAATAAAGACACCAGTTTGGGAGATTTGGGGTTCCTTTGTCAACTTCGCTTTATTAGGTGATAACAAGTTTAACCCAAGCCCTGACACGATCCAATTTTGGAAATAGAATTGAAGGCAAATGGTCATGAAACCCCCGCCAACATCCCCCAACAGAGCACAGGTGGTCAGGTTATACTGTTTTATTGCTTTATGTTTTTTTAATAATGTATAGATTTGTTACTGTATTATTTGCATTATTTGTTTTTGTATTATTTCAGTTCTTAATAAAAGCTATTAAAAAAAAGAATAGTCTCCTTCCACCACCAAGTTTTTCTTGGGAAAGGACAAGGGTATGTTTATTTTTAAGGGAATGAGGCTGCTCACTAATCTGCCTGCATGCCCCCCCCCCAATATGTGTCTTATGTTTTTGAAACAATTCTGTTTTTCACAAAGAATTAAGGCACTCTTATACTTGAATTAATAAAAAGTAAGTATGCCCTTTTGCTGGCAAAGTAGTGTTTCTCAAGATACAATACAAGCTGACCTCCATCTGCAAAGCAAGACCAACCATCTGCCCAATCTCTCCCCCCCCCCCCAAAGACACAGTTGAAAGATATGGAAAGGTTCGAGTAGGGTCCTTTCCATTGCAAACTGTGTATTTTTACATCAAACAGAAGCTGAGCAAGATTGCAAAGAAAAGAATTTAAGATCTCAAGTTGTGGCAGTGAATTAAGAAAATCACTTATTTGTAACTAAGTACATGTAAACAGATGGGAAAATAGAGTGAATGCTACTGTTTTACTAACATGGTCTATATTGTTCCCTTTCTAAGAATGTGCTGAATTATCCTTAGGAACAAAAGGTATTAGGACCCTTGTAAGCGTCTCTCAGTTTGTGGTAGGACTAATTCATTAATGTGGCTCCACCAGGAACGCAGGCGACATTTGTTCTAATTGGACATGACTGTTTAAGAATGTCTTCAGCCTCCATCCAGATTACACTGTCACTTATGCTGTATAATAAGCTTACTACTACTGGCCCATGAATCAATTTTTAAGCAATCTGTGGTAATGAACTTGGACATGTCATTATTATTGACAAAAAATGCACAGTCCTACTATTGTCAAAGGCTCAATTATGAGTTTCTTCTGATAAATCAGATTGGAGGGAGGTTATTGATGGGACATGTTCCTTCGACTGGAGTGACTGACTGAATGTTTACATCTTTTTCTCTTTTTTCTTAAAGAAAATGACTAACAGAAAGGTCAGTTACAGTGAGCTTTAACCTGAAATGTCCAAGAAAGGTGGTGGTGGAAAGTATCTACCATCATTAGGAAACACAAACTTTGACTTGACCCACAGGAAACCTTTATTACATAATTTGAACTAGAGCTCCAACAAACTTTGTTTGGTGAAAGGGGAAGGGGCAGGCGAGGAAGGAAGTCACTTCCACAACTTCACAATAACTCTGCTCACTTGTATGATCTGAGCCTTCCTTTTGCTACTAATTGAACACTATCCACTTCACCAAAATGAAGGAAACTTGTCTAATGCCAGCAGTTCACCTATAAAATGCCATCTGTCTCAAAAGAAAAAACAAACAAACACCTATAAACCCCAACGATTATGAGATATGGGGGGGGAAACCCAAATATCATTGGCTATAAAATTGAAATATAAAACAGGAATATTTGGGAAGTGTCTGAATATTTATAGCATAAATAAATATTTATTTGCAAACTTTGTAGTGTCTGGAAGTGAAAAAGCAAAGGTAAAGGCTAACCAAGACTATATCAAAGTCAAGTTTCAATCTAGTCAGTTAATTCCACGAAGGAAAATGGAGGTTGGTTGATACCACACTGCTTCCCACTGTATGCTGATTTCTTTCTCTTCCGGTTCCTGTCACCACATGTTATATACTCCTTCCACACTACACTTATTTCCCCCCTTTTCCCTTTCCACTTTTTTCATCTTATAACTTGATGCATATTGTTGTGATGTATGGCATGCATATGGCAGCGGTTAACTAACCTGACAACCCTGAGGACTAATGGCTTGGGTTCTGAAGTCCACAGGGAAGGGTGATGGTCCCCAAGTGGATTAAATCCCACTTGAATCCATCTTGATGGAGGGCAGCAGCTTCATCAAGACTGGCCTGGGGCTGGGGAGGACTTTACATGCCAAAAACGGCTCAGGGCCAGAAAGTGACTCATGGAGCTGGATCAGTGGTATGGGTGTCACACTGTGATGTGGAAAGCAGATGAAAGGCCACTGCATTATATTCTCAGGACAGTCTTCATGGCTGATCGCCATGAGGATTGCCAATATTCAGATTTGGATATGGCAGAATAATAATAATGGCATGTCCATATAAGCATGTTAAGGGACTTTACAGGTTATGCCATGCTGTGCCTGCCAGATGTTTATCATCTCTGTATGTGTTATGTGCTATGTAATATGTTGATACTTGCCACGGTGGGGAGGAGGACTGTGATAATTAATGTTTCACAATGCTAATGCATAATAACTTCATCCAGCTGTTTTCCCCATATTTGATTTTATTTTCAAAAGTAGCCAGGCATTTCTGAAACATTGGCTGATGTTGTTTAGTCTAGTAAGTTCCAACTAAGGTATGTCTGTTGAATCAATGGAACCTATGGAGAAAATAACTCATTAAATCTCAAGTATTTCAATGAGCCTACTCTAGTGTGATTTACTATGCTAAGCAACAGGATTTCAGCCTCTGTGTGCTTAATTCTTTAGTAACAATACTTGCTGAGAAGACAGAAGATCTGCTCAGTTATTACATATGCAGTCCTTCTAAACAATCTATAGAGGACTGCTTATCTGGCTATCATTGCTTGCTTAGGACTTAAGCACCAAATCCTTAAATAAAGTATTTTTAAGTTGCTTTTTTAGTCTATAGCTCCCAGAATCCTGGGATGATACACTGCTATTTTCCAAGATCAAGTACTTGTTGTAACTCAGTCCTTTATTCTTGGAGATTCAGGTGATAGCTGTGACTATTCCACCAGAAGACAGGGAAAGAGAGAGGAATATATTGGCCCTAAGCCTACTTGTCATCAACAGGGAGGAAATTGTTCATAGGTTAAAAGGATTTTGGAACATGATCATAAGTATTATTTACACTACACAGCTTCGTACTACTTCAACTGTCATGACTCCATCCTATGGAATCGAGAGATTTGTAGTTAGGGGCTTGTAATTCTGTAGTTCAGGGGAGTACACAAACACTGTCTAGCAAGGAAGTCTAAGTAATTCATCAAAAGACCAATCCCAGGATTCTTTAAGATAGAGTCCTGTCAACTAAACTGGTAGCAAACTGGTGTAACCTATACTGTATTATCTTGGGATTCTCCATACAGAAGATAAAGAAGGCTGAGTATAGCAAGATGTGCATTGCAAACTTTAGGAATGGTGATTTGAAGCAAGTTCAAAGAACTGAAGAGTTAAATCCCATGGGTAGAAATATCCAAGGAGAAAGGAATTAAGATGGGTGGGCATTTTTTCTTGTACTGAAAATACAGCTAGAAACTATTCCAGTGGAAAGAGAAAATGGGAAGCATTCATCCAAGGTGAAAGGAATTAAGATGGGTGGGCATTTTTTCTTGTACTGAAAATACAGCCAGAAACTATTCCAGTGGAAAGAGAAAATGGGAAGCATTCAGTAACTGAGGCAGCTGCTAAAGTACTTTCTCATGAGCTGTAAAAGGGATACAGACAAAGCACTAGAGATGTGTCTAAATGAGTTGCTACAGTTCATAGGATAAATGTCAGAAGAACTGAAGCTCAGAACAGTTCTAGGCTTGTGAAGACTTCTATATTTTAAGTTAGGTTTGATGCAAAGAGAAGATCAAGGAAATAGGAGGTCCCGTCCGGAAAATATGGGAACTGCTTCAGCCAGGGTGTGCATGCGCAGCAAAAACTGCTTTGCGCATGCACAGAACCACTTTGTGCATGCACAGAACCCTTTGTGCACCTGCAGAACCCATTTGCGATAGGTGTGCATGCACAGTAACCCCTTTCCCTGCTGTTGAAATACGGTACGGGGAAAGGGGAGGAACGGGCGCAGAAAAATGGGATTTGCCGGCCAATCCGGGATACTTGACAGGTATGGGTCCCTAGTAAAGTATTAAGTGACAGAGGCAAAGCAAACCCTGCTCAACTTTTTCTTCGTCTAAGAATTAGCTCTCAGAAAAGCTATTTTTGCTGGACTCCAAAAAGCAACATTTCCAAGCACTCATTTCAAGGCTCATGACATACCGAGTTACTGCTATAATTGCAATTCTTAGAAGTAACTCGAGGTTCCCATTTCTAAAAAGCAACTAACATGATTACTTTATGTTGCTTTACCAAAAAAAGAGTCAAATTGTTTTTCATTAAGCAACATGAAGGAAAGTATCCACCAGCACTAACACCATGTAATATCCCTCCATTGTTGTTTGTTGAGGCCACTCTTTTGTAAGTTATAAATGCAACTTTAAAATCACACATTACACTACAAAACATGTGAACATATTCCTTATTAAGTTATAGCCATAATGAATGTGATTATATCGAACAGTAATTCATGGCTGCAGAAAGGGCTAAATACTAAAAAGAATAATAATCCACAAATGATATAAAATGTGCAGGATCAGAACCACATATATTTATTTCAGTGTAAAGAAGAAATTACATGTCACAAGTTTAACAAAATGTGTAGATGAATCAAAGCTTAGAAAAGCTATTCTTTTTTTAAAAAAAATCACGGTTTCCATAATCCTCCAGCATAGTAACTGTCCATGATGATTTGGGGCTTCTGGGAACTTAGGTCCAAAAGAGTAACATTTCTAGCCCCTGCTTTTATCTGCATAAAGAGCTACTCATCTTATTTCTCTGGCAAGTGAAGTGACTTCTACCTCTGGATTAAAATTGGCAAAAAAGGCCAACGTCCTGACAAAGTTGTTTATGGAGCCAAATCCAGTCCCTGAACAGCAGTTGGACATTCCTGGTCTAGACTGTGTTCTCCATGGAAAAATGACAAACAAATCTCTATTGTTTGGCTACCCCACACAACATGAAAATGAATATGATCCAGGCATGTTGAGGCCTCCACCACAGGTACAAGCCCTGAATTATGGAGCACGCGGTTAGTGCCGTCTGCAACATCAAATGGCTTGTTTACAATAGATATAATCTGTAATGATATAACAGGTGTATAACAGTCAATACCTGCATTGTAGTGATCAAATAACTTTGTAGCACATTCACATTGATCCAGTATTAATCCAACCACCTGAGGCTTCTTGGGCTATGATTTATGTGGCTCACTGGGAGGTTGATGCTCCTTCTGGCAGGGAACCAAATGTTAGGCAAAGATCAGTGTATAATTTATCTCTGCAATAAGAGCTTTTAAAATCCAGGCTCAGATCATCAGTGGTACTTTTCAAAAGGGAAACCTGTTACAGCATGTAAAGGGAGAATTTAATTCATCATTTTGGCTGCTGTAAGTCGCCTCGTTTCAGGTGCTTAAGGAATAATGAATTCCGATTATGAGAAAAACATTTTTATAAACACACACACACAATGTAATATAATAGTGAAATGTACTTTCTGTCTCATCACAGAACCAAAGATCTGTAACATTTATTAGCATGATTGCCTAATGCATGTATCTTGTGACAAAGTGTTACGGAAGCCTAGCCCACGGGACTAGATAACAGAACCAAACATAAAGCTTTAAATTATTCAAATGTCTGGAAGCAGGGAGCTGTCTTAGAGTATTGCAGCAAAAAACACAAAATCTTGTGACACCTTTGTGATTAACTAATTTTATTTGACATATGTTATTGGAGACTGCAGCCTGTTTTATCACTTTTATCTGATGAACCCATTTGCACCCCTCAGGAAAGCTTATACCAAATAAAAAGCTATCAGTTTTTAAGGTATCACAGGAGTCTTTGTTGTTTCAGCATCAAATTAAAATACTGTACTGTACTTATTGCAGACAGTTCCACTCAGGCTACAGAAGTGACCCTGCATACCACCTGGAAGAAAGAAAAAGAGAATTCACTCTGCACATTTCAGAGAAGCAGATCATGAAGAAAGCTAGCCTGAGATGTTAGCTGTTAAGTTGTAGAATGGTATCATGGGGGAGTATTTTGATATACAAACCCACTCCCACCTTTAAAATAGTATTATATCATCTAGGACAGGGTTCCTCAAACTTGTATCTCCAGATGTTTTTGGACTTCAATTTCCAGAGGCCCTGATCAGCAGGTATGCTGACTTGGGCTTCTGGTAATTGAAGTCCAAAAACAAGCGGTGTGCAAAGTTTGAGGAACCCTGATTTATGAAATGCTTTACCACTTGATTTTATTCTTTATACTAGCTGGCTACCTGGCTTCGCTCGGGGTCTGTCCCCCTCCTCAATACCCACCCCCCATTCCCCTTACCTAGGCCGCACTGTTCTGTCTTCTCCAACAACCGTGCTCCCTCATTGGGCTTCCGGGAAGGGCCTGGGGCCCAACCCACTGCTCCCAATGGGTGGGTTTCTTCTGCACCCTCAGCCAGCCATGGCCCCGCTGTGGGGTCTCCCTCCGTTGCCCACACACCCTGCGGCCTGTTCTTCCGCCCCGACCGCTGCCTTGCTGTTGCGGCCAGCCATGGGCGGGTGCACAAAGAAGCGCCACCCCAGCAGTCAGTTCCTGCCGTCCACTGGTCTTGTGGCCTGTTCTGCCTCTCGCAGCTGTGAGCCTTGGGCGTGCATGCTGACGCACATCACTCGGCATTTATTTTCTGGGTGCTAGGCATCTTGGGGGTTGTAGTTCACACTGCCCGGCATCCGTTTCCTGGGTACAAGGCACCTTGGGGGTTGTAGTTCATGGTGTTATCCCCATTTTGTGGGGCATACGCCCCCCCATGGGACCCAGCACCCTGACAGTGACAGTCTCTGATGTGCAAGGTACTCATGTGCGAAGTTACAGTGTGATTGGTGCAGCAGGGTGGATTTTTATACTAGACACCGCACCCACAGATAAAGGAATTCCATGGAATCTCAATGAAACTCTCTAAGCTGCCTTTCTTCTCATACAGCTAAGTGAGTTGGAGCACCTGGCTGCAAAATCAAGGATCTTAGATTTTGAATCCTCATTATGCTTTTGGGGAGAAGAGGCTGCCAGAATCCTTGTCTTTTCTGCAACTCTTCTAAAACTGTTACATCTTAGTGCAGGAGTTCTCATCCATTTATAGCCAGGGGCTTGGCCACACTCCTTCAGACAGCTTCAGGGGCCGGACGGCCATTTTGCCTTTCCCCCACCACATGGCACTTCCTGGTGTGGTGGAGGCAGTCGGGGGCCACACCTGGCCCACAGCTGCAGATTGAGAATCCTTGGCTTAGTGGGGAGGAGCACATGACTGTAGAACTTAATGCCAGGAGTTTAAGGACCTACTGTGACTTCCAGAAGAAAGGTCAGCAGAGTTCTCCCAACGTGTATGTGGCTGATATCATACGACCAGCACAGCTCATATATATCACATAATCCCAGCACAACAATAGAAGGTGGGGCTGGTAAATCACCTTTGAGTACTTAATAGCTAGAACACCCTATGAGGGTTGCTGCAAGTTGGAAACATCTCAAAATACAATTAGATTATTATCTCCCAGTTATCCTCTTCCAAAGAAGAGGATAGTGATTTTGCTCATGTTTACCATCAATTTAATATTATTGAACAGTGGTGGCGAACCTATGGCATGTGTGCCAGAGGTGGCACTCGGAGCCCTCTTTGTGGGCGCCCCTGCAGTCACCCCAGCACAGAGTTTGCCCTGCCCCTCTGCCTAGCAGCCCAATGGGAGCACTTCCTCCCTTCCCCAGCACAGAGTTTGTCCCGCCCCTCTTCCCAGCAGCCCAATGGGAGACTTCCTCCCTCCCCCCAGCACAAAGTTCACCCTGCCCCTCTTCCGAGCAGCCCAATGGGAGTGTTTACTCCCTCCCCTGTTGTTGTGTTGGCACTTTGCAATAAATAAGTGGGGTTTGGGTTGAAGTTTGGGCACTCGGTCTCTAAAAGGTTAGCCAACACTGTTATAGAATATATAGTCATTTATCAAAATACACAGAACATGCCAAAATGGAAATAATGGTCTATGTTGTATAGAAGACAAGTTCTCTGTTGACAAGATTGGTCCTGGATACAGGATCAAAGCACTCACCACCTTTCAAGGCAGTTGGTTGTCATACTGCTTGAACCATTAAGAAGATTTTCCTGATATTCAGCCTATATCTGGCTTCCTGTAGCTTCAGTCCATTTTTAACGTGTCCTGCACTCTGGGATGATGGAGAAGAGATCCTTCCCTTTCTCTTTATGGCAATCTTTCAGGTATTTGAAGTCTGCTATCATATCCCCTCTCAGTCACCTTTTGTCAAGGCTAAACATGTCTTGAAGAAGAAGAAAAAGAAGAGGAGAAAACCAGATGAGCAGATAGAAAGAAAGAAAATTGGCTGATCTTTTGAGATACAGTGGTACATTTAAAAGCAATTCCATGTGGCTTGAAACACAATGTTAATGCTGCTTCCCTTCTGTGTGCATGTTTGTCCTGATGAAATGAAGTTTTTCACAATGAAGTGGAGGGTTTAGCTAAATGTTCCAAGTGAGAAACAGGGTTTCTGACATGCTCATGTTTCCTCTAGCTGTGTAAAGAATAGTGGTGGGTGCAGGACACTTACTGGAAAGAATCAACAAGCAAGAGAGGGTGTGTAATGCTTCATTTTACATGCCAATTCTCTGCCTGCCTTTGTTTTAGACCTAACCCCCCCCCCCTTGTCAAGAAGTAAAAACATTGGAAGCCAACCCAAGTGAGGCTGGTGAGGATTTCCATGGAACAACTGGCAGATACAAGAAGAAAGTAACGCTCACACATTGGGAGGACTTGTTCTCAGAGAGAAGCTTTGACTTCAGCTGGAATGTTGCTCTTTTCTGTAGTGCAGTTGAGGTCTACAGATGGGTGTGCAATCTACATCCATCCTATATCTGCATTAACAGCACTCATACATGTCTTCTGTGGAAACATTCAATGTCTGTTGGGTTGGCGTAGAGTTGGCATAATTCTCTCCCACAAAACCGGGACAGAAGTATACTTGACAAAAAAGGGAGGATGTTTCCCCAGGTGGGTATCCTTATCAGTAAAGGCGGGGAAAAGCCCCCCCCTCCACCCCATTTCTTCCCAGACCTGTCAAAGAGAGAAGAATTTACTTCAGACTCAAAAGCATTGGCTCTCCCCTTTTGGTGACTCCGAAGCTCCCAGAGGAAGAGCAAGGGAATGGAGAGGAGAGGATGATGGACGAGGCAGGGGGGTGTGTGTGCATGGGGAGGAAGATGCTGCTGCCCCCAAAGCGTGCAGCCCCGTGAGGCAGGAACCTGGTCCCGCAACCCCCGCTTGGCATGCCTTCCCCTACAAATGGGGTCGAGAGCGGCCTCCTAATTGGACTCTTGGAAGGGCCAGGGATGGCACTGGCTGAAGTGGGCACTGCCTCCTGGCTCCTCCAGGAGCCTTGGTAGAGCAGCAGGGGTGGTGGATGGGTGGGCTAAAGACTAACTGCTATAAGTGAGTCTTTAAGGTGGCACAACATTATTTTAATGGCGTGTTATAATACACAATCGGTAAGGTTTTAAAATCTGAGACTTAACATGAAATTTATTGAACTGGCCAGGACAATCTTTTGGACCTTGAATCCAGGACAATCCTGGTTTTCTGGGACATATGGCAACCCTAGGCTGGTGTGTGGGTGAACTAACCTAATACTGAAGATCCTTGAAACCTGTAACAGGTTCTGAAGTGGGTGGCCTGTAGCATCCCAAGGCTGTGCATTCAATGAAATTCCTGCATCCTGTTGTCAGTGGGAGATCTTAGGTCTCTAGTGGTTTCCCCATTTTGTTCATGCGGCCCTAGTTTAATGAGAAACTATTCAGAATATGGATTTTCCCTGTTGTTTTCACCTCCAAATTCTAACCAGGATAGGTTAATTGTGGCTGGGGGGGAATCAAGGTGGGAGTAGGGCCACTGCCTGCATTTCACTCTCTTTTGTACTGTCTGCTACAGACTCCTGGGTTGCCTCCAGGCAGACAGGAAAAGAGATGAAGGTAAGTTAATTCCCAGGTCTTACGAAGTGCATGTGAGCGGCAGAATCCAGGGACAGCTCCCAACCTCAGAACCACCATTATCACTGTAAAGATTTATTTTTAATTAAATCAAGAAATACATGTTTTACTTTAAGTCCCTATCAGTATGAGGTACAGTAATACCTGATACAAAGTCCGCTTCATACAACATCAAATTCATACAACATCGCCTAATTCCTTGAAAAAAGATGCCTCATACAAAGTCGCTGTGACTTTGTATGAGGCATTGGGGTTTTCCCAGGTTGCATTGTGCCTGGGCAGTATAAAAGGCAGGACACATGCATTCATTGCTCTTATGGGTTTTGCACAAGGTGAAGAGTGTTTAGGAGTGGATTTGAGCGCGATTTTGGATATTTTTTTTGTATTTTTTGTCAGAATTTTTAGAAGCATTCCTGGGATTTTTGCAGCATTCTTCAGGTTCTTGGACAAATTGCCAGGGTTGTTTGACATGTTTTTGTAATGTATTTAGCCTTTAGACAATGATTTCTTAAAGTTCTGTCAGTTTCCTGTCTGTTTCCTTGACTTTGCCCTGAAGTCTGTGCTGTTACAGTACAATGTATCTCTATGGAAATGACGTTGTATGAGGCATCGCGGCAAGGATTTGGACGTTGTATGAGGCATCGCAGGTAGGATTTTGCATGCCTCATACAAAGTCCAAATCCGTATAAAGTCCAAACTTGTGGAACCAAGTTTAGACGTTGTATGAGGTATCACTGTACATCATATCCCTGTACAGATTCTACAACAAAGTCCTACATTTGAGCTTTCCAATCACAAATTATTAAAAAGCCCAGTTCAGTAAAAAAAAATCTTGACCCTAAGGGCAAGATTTATGCAACTTATCAAGGATCAAAAACTGTGGACCTCCTAATATTTTTGTTTTTAGACTGAATCTCCTTTATAATCTCTCATAGAGAGATGGAAGGTGTTAGTCAAAGACATCTGCAGTTGCTCAGACCTGTTCTATAACAATCACAGTATTTGGCAATTACACAACTTTTCTTCTGAGCTTGAGAAAGCAATTCAAATATACGTTGTCTGCAAGCCTTAACAACCCTCCAAAGTGGGTCAATTTTTATTATTCATGGACAAAGTGATGGTGCTGAGAATGAAGTTACTTGGTTGATTTGGCACATGGAGAAATTTCTAAATTCAGGAACTCTTTCTAATCAGTCACTCAACTCCTACTCTGTACATTTCCAAATACAGATGTGAGATTGCAAAACTAGAAGGGCAGTGGAAGCATCTTGTCTAAGCTCCAACACTCCATAACTGAGAATATTATGATAACTGAGCTGGTGGGAGGGGAAAATATAATGCTCAGAATCCCAGTACAGTACTGTATTTTTTCACGTTCTGTGAGGGAAAATACATTGTCAGGCTTTGGACACTGTGAAGCAGAGGTAGATTCAATGTTGGTCAGTGCGTGGGGATCACTCTTGGCCTGTGGAACTCTCTGTCAAGGGAAACGTGGCCACGCCTCATCCCATTTTTACCTTTTATTTTGGCAAAATGTGGGCAATGGGCTGCTTAGAGACTCCCCGTTCTACCAAATGTATGCCATATTTCCTTTATTACATTTACTTTTCTTGTATTGATGGTCTTTAAATTATATTTTTAAAAACAAATTACTTAATGGTGTTATAATTGTATTTTTGTTCAATTTTATTGTGGGATGCTTTGGGCCCCACATTTGGGGACACAGACAGGAAATAAATATAAATATAGTAAAACAAACACTAGTATATCTCTGAATGATCTCATGTAAATTGGCAAGAACTTCTGACTCTTATCTTCTCTGCAAAACTAACTGATCCACTTGTACTTAGAAATGTAAATTCCAAAAAGAAATGGTGGTAAATATTGAGAGCAAAGCCAGGAGGGCCAAGCCTAGGCACAGTTAAAGACAGTCCATGCCTTTGAACTTCAATGGCTTTGCAGAGCATGTGTTCTTGGCTTATTTGGGTCATGTTTGCTCAGATTCCTTCTTTGTTTGTTTCTTTGTTGTGTTCAGCTTGCCTGCTGAGCTTTTTTGATGCTGTTTTGAGGAACTGGAGTCTGATAGCTGAACACTTAATGGGTAGGACTTGATTGGCAGTTCTTTTGGATGTAGTAGAGCAGGGGTACCCAAACTATGGCCCATGGGCCAGATCCACCCCCCAATGCCAATTCATCTGGCTCACAAAGCCCTTGTTGCTCCCGGAAGTGGAAATAAAATGTGCCCATACTGGGAGCGATGAGGGCTTCAGGGCCTGATGAATTGGTGTCGGGGGCCATATTCAGTTCATGGGCCAAAGTGACCGGCCCCCTGAACTACATGAACGGTCTGCAGCCCAAAAAGTTTGGGCAGCCCTGTAGTAGATCCATTACTGCACAGTACTTCTGTCTCTTCAAGGTTCTCTCGTTCTTCATTTCTTTCTTGGTGTCATATATAAATGAAACCTGTCACATCATTTCAATTTGTGGAAATGTAATACTCTATCTGTTGTGCAATTTATTATTAAGCATTGTCAGCAAAAATGGGAAACCACCAGTCCTGGTCAGTTACCATGTGGGCTAAGAAATTGTCCAAGTCCTAGTCTAAAACTTTCCAAGCCTGGATGTTTCTGGCAGCATTACGTCCCTCAGTGTACATGTCATATATCTTCTGGAAATGCTGTAGTACTAAAATATATTTAAATATTATATTTGATGAGAACTTGCATGTGTTTATTTGTAATATTTATCTATTTAGTAGCAGATTGTTGTTGCCGCTGCCATTGTCATTATTGTCATCGTTGTCATCGTTGTCATCATTATCATCATTATCATCATTGTTGTTGTTGATCTTCTTCTTCTTCTTCTTTCTTCTTCTTCTTCTTCTTCTTCTTATTATTATTATTATTATAGCAAAATAGGTTCAGGACAATGCATATGGCTCTTCTCCTCTCATGCTTCAACCACACATCAAATCTGTGAGTATGAGCTTGTAGCCAAGGTCACCTGAAAGGCTTCCACAGTGAGCTGTGGTTTGAACTAAGGCTTTCCTAGTCCATCATTCTAACCCAGGGGTGGCCGAACTATGGGCACATTTTACTTCCGCTTCTGGGAGCGATGAAGGTGGTGTGGGCCAGGTGAATTAGCATTGGAGGCCGAATCTGGCCCACAGGCCATAGTTTGGACACCCCTGCTTTAAGCAGAGAAAATGGCAGTGTAAAATCTATCTCATCCTGTTGCAAAACATTTTACTTCCACTTCTGGTGGGAGGAGCCACGTGACCAGCCCACTGAATCATGTGACCAGCCTGCAGCCCGAAAAGTTCAGGTACCCCTGCTCTAACCATATTAATATTATATGACTGTAAAAAGACTGGGAGAGAGTGGTTTGCTTGGTCTGCTTGTTGCTGGTAGTTTTCTTGTTTTATTAATTCAGATGGAACTAGTATGGTGTAGTGGGTAGAGTGTTGGACTGGGGTTGTGGAGATGCAGTTTCTCTTCTTGACTGAGTCACGAAACATACTAGGTAGCCTTCAGCCGGCTGTACTCTCTTAGTGTGACCTACTTTGTTTGTGTTTCCCCATTCACAGGAATGAAATTGTTCTCAGAGAATTGGGAATATACCTGTACAAATACCATCACATCTCTGGGCAAGGATTGGGTCATAGGGCTGCCAAAATAGCATGGGGCATGTTGGGCATCAATAAATATATAGCCCTTTTCAAAAGTTCAACCCACTGGCTCCTATGTATATGGGTATAGAACTGCCACTCAGAGTTGACCTCTCTTGGCTGAAGTTCTATACCCATATAGTATACCTAGGAGTCAATGGGTAGAACTTTTGAGAAGGGCTGCCGTGACAAATACACTGAGGTATTAGGGTGGAAAAACCCTTTGAATTTCACAAATGAGCTTGGGGGTAAAAATTGAACAGTTCTGTTTTAAAGGGATTTTAAAAAAAAATCCCTCAAGTTCCTTTTCAGAATACTAAGCAGTTTCAGCAGATCATGACCTCTTTTGAATTTCCTTAATAATATTTTGATGAAGCCCTGAAAGCTACTCCAAGTCAGCTGGCCTGTAGTGAGGTAAAAGTAAAGGACTCCCTTGCTCAAAAGCCAGTTGTATCCAACTCTAGGGTTCAGTGCTCATCTCTGTTTATAGCCAAAGAGCCAGCATTGTCTGCATCTGCAGACATTTCCGTGGACTTGTAGCAGACATTACTAGACACCGGAGTGTACAGACCACAGTTTACCTTTCCACCAAAGTGGTCCCTATTCATCTACTTGCAATTTCTTGCTATCGAACTGCTAGGTTTGCAATAACTGGGACAGAGACGGGAGCTCACTCCATTGTGCAGTACTTGGATCTCGAACTGTTGACCTGCCAACCTTCCAGTCGTCAAGTTCAGTGTCTTAACCACTAAGCCACCACAGTCCCCTGGCCTGTAGTGCCTGGTCTTAAATAGGCCTCAACACATACTCCCATTCTGAAATATGTAAAGGATCGTAGAAACCCCATAGTCACCAAACACTCCCTACTCTATCCTGCCTTCATTCACAAAAGTACAGCTTGCTATATTTACCAATAAACACAGCTACATTGCCTGCTGGGATCTATGTTAATTAATTTCAGCAGAAAGAGTGAGAATCCAAGCGTGTTCTGGAGATCAGCATCAGCATCAACATGCCAGTGCCATGACAGCCACTGAAGGCAAGGGGTCATGTTTACTGCAAGCAAAGGCACACGTTACAGCCACGTTTATAAGTAGGTGCCATAGGGAGATTATATTTCTGTTTTGTTTTTTTAACCCCGTTTTCTTTTCTTTTCTTTTTCTTTTTTGGTGGTGGTGGGGGATAATGAAGCAGAAGCTGCCTTTTCCCCTTCAATTGTGGCAGAATCTATTGGGAAGTTGAACAATCACCACAGGAATGCCTGCAATGTCTTAATTCTTGTGCAGAACTAGTAATTCAATTCAATTTCAATTTTTAATTTATACCCTGCCCTACTCAGCACAGGCCGACTCAGGGCGGCTTCCAACATATCAAAATGGGTACAATATGACAATGCAATAATACAAAAAAGATAAATCCAATACAATAATCAATACACCATACACAAAAGTTCCATCAGCATATAAAGCAAAATACTCAATAAATACAGAACAAAGTACAGTAAAATACAATTTCAATAAGATTCAACAGCATACAGAGATACAAATACAAAATGCAACCTTGTTTCCCTTAATTAAAGGAACATTCTAAATCTGTTATACAGGTATTGTTTATATGCTTGTTGGGGTTTATTTAAAGTTTGCATTTATGAGAAATCTTATGGCACACTTGGATTCAAACATTGCAGTCCTTGAATCTTTCAGAAATAGATTCTCCACAACAGCTGCAATTTTGCTTGCAGATTGCCTGGTCTCTTAAAAGTCCTTGCTAGAAAAGGCAAAATGTACAAAGCAAGGCTATATCAGTAGTGCCACTTCTTTAAGACTTCAGGCCAGAGTCTTCAACACTTTATATGTTGCTGCTTCCAATGAAAGGACAATAATCAGCCTGGTTTATATGGGTTCTAGATGGTCTTGAGATGCCTAGAACATAATATATTTTCCTTGGGAGCTTTCCAAGGTCCTGAAGAGTTCCATAGAGCCTTGTTCTGTGCTATTGGAGACCAATACTATGTTACCCTTTTTGCACACATTTTTCTTTCAGAAGGTGGTCACTCTCAAAAGCTGTTTTTTCTTCAAGCTCTCTATGGTCAAAAACCTGTTGTGCAGCTTTGCTTGTGCAACAAAAATAATATCTTAGACAGCAGCAGATCACCACTGATTAAAGATTTCCCTTTTTGGCAGGGGTAGGTGGGTTCTGCACATTTTGCATGCAATGAGATGAAGTCATATGCATCCCAAAATGGAAGTCTTTAATCAGCTGTAATTTGCTACTGCCACTGGCATAATTCCCATAATGCCCAGCAGGATTTCTGCCCTACCCATGAAAGGCAATATCTTGTGCCTTGTGGCATGCATGCAGTTTCTACATTTGTTGAATTGAATTTATGCTCATTTGAAACTTCTTTGCCTCAGGTTTTTGTGTCATTTAGTAATAACTTTCAAAGGCTAGGAATTTAAAATTCTTCTCGGAGACCAGAGGGACAAATTTCTTTAAATTGCATTATTATTTTGTTTCCTTAGGTCCCAAACATCTCTTTTGTCCCCCCCGTCCAGGTTTTATTTGGTTTGTATCTGCAGGATAGCTAGATAACCCATGGCAGAAAAAAAGTGTATTTGTTGTCAGGCCTGCATGCAGGCTGTATAATGATGAAGTGTGGGTGGGAGGGTGCAGAGAAGAAAATCACAGAATAATTGAGTTTGACAGGGTCTATGATGCTATCGAGTCCAACCCCCTCAATGCAGGAATCCCAGTTGAAGCAGATCTGTCCAATTTTCTCTGGAATGCCTCTAGCAATGTAGCACTCGATACCTCCCAAGGTAATTGGCTCCAGTATCACACTGCTCTAACAGTTAAGAAGATTTTCCTGTTATACAGCCTATATATGGCTTTCTTTAGTTTCAGGGCATTATTACGTTCCCCACACTGACAACAGATCCTGCCCCTCCTCTTTATGACTATCTTTCCAGTATTTGAAAAATGCTATCATATCTCACTATCTTCTAACTGTGCATTTGTTTATTTCACCCCAAATGTAGAAACCAGGAGTAGCATTTGAATACAAAACCAAGAATGAAGTGTGAATAAAAAGAAAAGAAATAAAGTATGAGAAATGGCATTTTACAGTTCCTCTATCTTTGTACTCCTGCTTTTCTCACCCTTCCACTTCTGATCTCCTTCATTTCCAAAGGGAGGTGCTATGCTTTGCCTCCTTCCTTCCTCCTCCTGTTCACAACCCTAGCGTCTACTAATTGGGTCTTGTGTGTATGTTTAAAATTTGTGGGAATAACAACCACTGTCATTGCTTTGTTGCCTTTCCAATGCTGCATTCTTCTCTGCAGAGTGATTGCAAACCATCATGGTCACACAACAGAGCTGACTCCATAGCACCACCACTTAGAGTAAATAAAGCACAATTGATAATCTTAAGGGAAGAGAATGCATCGGCTTCTCCATAAAGAACTGTGGAGCTGCCTGTCCTCAATATACATGCTTGGGTGTTTTCATTGTTGAAAGATAAGAACTTTGCAGTGCATGAGGGGGAATAATTTGCACACCAATTTGCAAATTTAGTGGCTGAAGTCAAGTACTGAGATGCAATCTGAATAGGCTTATTGAATCAGTAGACTCTATGGAGGAGGTTTCTGATGAAATCCCCATTGAGTCTTTGGGACTACTTTGTTTGCAGCTTACTACTGGATTTCAGCCAGTGTGTGAAGTTCAAAGATAAACTCTATATTGCTACAAAATATTGAAGGAATAATGGTCTTGATTTTCATTAAATTTATTGAATTTTGAACTCCCAAGGTTCAGTACTGGGACCCCTGCTTTTCAACCTCTTCATAAATGATCTAGAGGTAGGAGTAAAAAGCAAGGTAGCCAAATTTGCTGACGACACTAAATTATACAGGGTAGTGAAAACTGTGAGAGATTGTGAGGAGCTCCAGAGGGATCTCTTGACACTGGGGGAGTGGGCAAAACAGTGGCAAATGAGCTTCAACATTAGTAAGTGCAGAGTGATGCATGTTGGGGCAAAGAACCCCAATTACATTTATAAACTGATGGGGTCTGAACTCTCTGAGACAAACCAGGAAAGGGACCTTGGTGTCCTGGTGGACAACTCAATGAAGGTGTCAACCCAGTGTGCCTCAGCAGTGAAAAAAGCAAACTCAATGCTAGGGATCATTAGGAAGGGTATAGAAAATAAGTCAGCAAGTGTCATTTTGCCTCTTTATAAATCTATGGTGAGGCCCCATCTGGAATACTGTGTACAGTTCTGGTCGCCATACCTCCAGAAGGATATTATGGAGCTGGAAAAAGTACAGAGGAGGGCAACCAGAATGATTAGGGGACTGGAACACCTTCCTTACCATCTGAGGCTGCAACGGTTGGGCCTCTTCACTCTTGAACGGCGACGTCTAAGAGGTGACCTGATTGAAGTTTATAAAATCATGCACGGTGTGGACAAAGTAGATAAGGAAAAACTGTTTTCCCTATCACATAACACTAGAACTAGGGGACACTCCATGAAACTTTTGGGTACTAGTTCTCAAACAAATAAGAGAAAGTACTTTTTCACCCAGAGGATTACTGGTCTATGGAACTCCCTGCCAGAAGAAGTGGTGACAGCTGTCAGTCTTGACAGCTTTAAGAAAGGATTAGACAAGTTCATGGAGGACAAGAGTATCAATGGCTATAATTATGGATACTTAAGGACAACCTCCGGGTTGGAGAGATAGGCAGGATATCTCTCAATGCCATTTCCAGGGAATCCTAAGCAGGTGAAGGCATCTGCTTGGGAATACCCTGAAGGAAATGGTGAGCCACTGTGTGAGACAGAATGCTGGACTGGATGGGCTGTGGCCTGTTCCAGCAAGGCTGTTCTTATGTTCTTATGTTCTTAAGCTGCCACACAGTTTCAAAATGGGACTAGAAGTGTCTCTGGAAATGGACCATCACTTCTAGGGGCTATAAAAACATGATGGGGGCATGTTAAAACCATCTGACAGCCATCATTTCTCCCTCTATATATCTTCCCTGAAAAATATGTTACATCATTATGCAGTGCCATCTCCAGGCGCAACTCCAGAATCAAAAGAACAAATAATTGAACAAATGGGTGAAGACAGTTTGATTAGGAGGTTTAAAAAAGTCTGTTGGATCTAAGTCAGAACTCATTATACATTCAAGAATTATGACCATGTCAGACTCAACTTGAAAATCAACTGGTTTCAAGTTTCCACAATGGACACTTGCTCTACAGCCAGACTTGTGGAGACTTTAAAGATCCACAAGTGGAACTCTTCTCTCTAAAACAGTGTTTCCCAACCTTTGGTTTTTGGACTTCAATTCCCAGAAGCCTAAGTCAGTTCCACAAAGCATTGATCAGCCAATGTACTGACTTAGGCTTCCAGGAATTGAAGTGTCCCTGAGGGATATGGACCCCATGTTGGGAACCACTGCTCTAAAAACAGTTGCAAGTGTGGGATGAAGGCAGTTGGAGAAGAAAGTTTAACCTTTTTCTTTCTGCTGTCCACGTAAATGACTTCCCAAAGTCTTCTGAGGTAAGATCAGGTTGGGAGAGTATCACTGACCCACAGACACTTTGTGAGCGTAATATCTACAGAATTGACTTGCACCACGAGTTCTCGGACATATGGACAATTGTGAACCAAACCAACCCTTTTTGTGCCCCAGTCTTTTTACTGTTGGTAGGGTCACTCCATTTTGGTTCAGTTCCAGTGTGGATGTTCAGACTAAGCCAGTGTCTTAGCTGTAAATTTGCCAAAAGCTCCTGCAGGATCTAACTACTTATCTCTTCCTTCCTCTTGTGCCGTATCCAGTTCTGAACATTGGTGATCCTTATGGAGATCAGTCTTGAAGACTGTCCTGCAAATATAATGCCGTGGCCTTTCATCTGCCTTCTGCATCGCAACATGACACCTGTACCACTGATCCAGTCCTGCGAGTCACTTTCTGGTCCTGAGCCCTTTTGGCACACAAAGTCCTCATTGGCCCCAGGCCAGTATTGATGAAGCTGCTGCCCCCCATCAAAGATGGATTCAAGTGGGATTTAATCCACTTGGGGACCATCACCCTTCCCTGTGGACTTTGCCAAGGCTGCTAATCCTCAAGGTTGTCAGGTTAGTCTAATCCTCAAGGTTGTCAGGTTAGTTAACTGCTGCTTGATGCTTGGCGTTGAGTCACTGGCAGTATGGTCTAGTCTGTTACCAGAGCAAGATAACCTGGCCAGACCTATTAACCACTTATTAAGAAATTTAAATTTCTCCCCCTTTTCCAACTTCACAAAAGGAATAAACAGAAGAGAATGCAAAGTTTAGCACTGGATTTATTGATTAGCGAGCCAATTCAGCACTTACAAACTTTTTTTTAAAGTGCAGCTTTCTCCCACTTCTTCACAGAGGGGGAGATAGGAGGGGACATGGGGTGGAGGAGGATCTCTCTCCTCCCTCTACTTTTTCTTTTTTCTTCCCTCTAAAGGGAAAAAAACCCAGGGTAAATAGGGATGGCTGAGTATGAGGCAAGTTCCTGCCCTGAAACCACCTGATTCTTGCATGTGGGCACAAGAATTGGCCCAAATGACATCCCACACCTTAAAGTGATCCTGGTTAGACAATTTGGTTGTCTAATCAGACTCTAAGTCAGAGAGAGAGAACAGCATGAGTAAAACCTCAATTATCATTTAAGAACCACTGCTTGGATAAGATTGTATAGGAACAAACCACATTAATAAGAACTCATGGGCAAAATAACTAGATTTATGGAACAGATATGCACTGGAAAACAGTAGAAACCAAAGGGATTAACATACTTTTGTCAAAACTGTTGTCAGAATAAAAATCCTCCAATGGCTTGAAATGAAGTAAAGGACAATCAATTCTCAGATCTCCACCATCTTGTCTGCTTTGCCTTTCAAAGAGTTTTGAGTCTTGAGAGAGACAAAAATTCAACACTGCCAATGTGAACCCTATATGGACAGTTTCAGAAAAGGCCTGCTTCATCCACTGCTTTTCATACAGGCTTTACAAATTGCCATCCCTCAATCATAAAGTCCCCTTGTTTTCCCATCGTTATCTCGGAGCTTTTCTTTTTTACTGTGAAAAACCTGTGAAGCAGAATGGCTTCTATACAATAGTATACTTGTCATAATTAAGAATCTCATCTGAAACCACCCCGTGTTTTGCTGTTTTTCTATGAGTGGCTTCATTTGGTAGCAACCAGATCCCCCACAACAAATCTAAAGGCATGTCAAATGGTACCTTTTCAATATTTTTTTAAAGTTACCACTACAATATGTCTCTATCTGTCCTGATAAACCAGGTTTAGATATTTATTAATGTTGGCAAGACATCAAATTCAAGCCAAGCTGGTACATGACACCATTAGGTCATGCACCAAATCCAAAGACTGTGATATAACATACCAGGACCAGATTCAAACAAACAACAACAACAAGCAACCCAGCTACTGAAAGTCCATTTAATAGGAGAGGATTACATGATCCCCACCCCCTCACCCCAGGTCTTTCTATTTTCCTTGCTCACTATTTGAATGCAGCGTGAGTGAGCAGATCTGCCAGTTCAATAAAATTAATTTGATGTCAGGGGAAGAACATTCCACTCCATAGGAGGAGCCTGGTGTGTGTGTGTGCGTTTCTTTTATTTAAAAAGAACAGTTCCCAATGGAACTGCTCTATAGTGTTTGGAACAATCTGCAGATTGATGTTGGCACTTCTCAAAGCTCAGCTGGCAAGAAGATCTTAACCAGGACAGGTTCCCTGCTGGGATGATGTTTAGGGAATTTAAATGGAATAATGAAGCCTTTCCAGCTTGGGTGATATCCGGTCAGGGTTTCAGATTTGATTGGTCTTGGAGGGGGAGGAATAATTTTCCCTCCCTTTTTGCAGGTCAGGATACTGCTTACTCAGCTTGTTCTTGTGTGTGTGTGTGTGTGTGTGTGTGTGTGTGTATGGATGTGTGTGTGTGTTTGGCTTATTTTGAACGTTGTGAGTTCTGTCTTATATTGCTGTTTTTTGGTGGGATGGGGGGAAACATCACAGTTTACAACTTGTGCAATGATAGAGGTTTGGATACCAAATAATAGGACATCAAATCTTCTGGCAGGACCCCGGAGGAGGTCAACTAACACTGATTTCCAGTTCATGATGTACTAGGCAAGGGTTCAAGCTTAGCCAGAGATTTAGTCCAACAAAGAGATGCCCAGAAGCAAAGAAGATATCGGAAGTTCAGGGTTATCAAAGATATAAATGCTTAGAGGAATAATAACAGCAAAGGCCAGTATCCACTTGTGTTTCAGCAGATGGAAATTTCCACCAGCATTATAAGGCCAGATCAGAACCATTATGTACCTTTTTCTTGGTTGTAAGAGAGTTATTTTCTAAATGAATATTGCAAACACAGATAACTTTGCAAAGATTATAACTTTTACATCAAATAACATCAATAATACAAACTGAACCCACATTAGCCATGCCAAACATCTGTGCAAAATAAGCTAAAGGGGTAACAAAATTGATTGATGAAGATAAGCCATGTCCTGAAGGTTCCTTCACCAAATCATGAATTGAGGTGTGGTATTCTGTCCTTGGAGGGACAGGAAGGATGTGATTGCTAAATATCTATATATAAACAGAGGTGTGGTCTTGTATGTTCTTTATACAAATCCACATCCCTGCACCAATCACGCTGTGCCTTGGCACAGGCCAGCCTTGCGCGTGCAAGACCATGACAGCGGGGTTCCAGCAGCCCATGTTGGGGTGTATGCCCCTAAATTGATCTGCAAAGTGAAGTATACTCGACAGGAGGGTGTGTGTGTGTCCAAGTGATGTCATAGTGATGTTAATGTCATAGCTCCAGGTAGGTCACCCGATTGTGACATCATTGTGATGTAGTTGAGCTGGCTAATGTCACAGTCCCAGGTAGGGATGTAAAGGGAACACATGTATGGGAAGTATAAGGGCAGACCATCGACAGAGAAGCGGGACAGGTGAGGGAAGAGTAAGGGAAGTCACACACACACCTCATGAAGTTTCCATGGGAAAGGCTTGTTGTTGTTCAGTCGCACAGTCGATTCCGACCCTTTGCGACCCTATGGACCATCGTTCTCCAGGCGCCTCTGTCCTCCACCATCCCCCTCAGTCCTCCCAGTTTTGTGCTGGCTTACGGTAAAAAGAAAAAAACCCAGGCAAGGCCGGGTAATCGGCTAGTTCTGAATAAAGTAGGAAATGATGTTACTCTTTGCTGGGTATATTGAATTCATATACACACAATCAAAGTGAGTTGTTTGTACATTCAAAATGGAAGTTCAAAGTCAATGGTGTAGTATTGATTTTCTTGTTCACAGCAAACCTTGGGGTCAATCAAAATAAAACCTGAATAGCCCTGTATCAGTGTCTGCAAAGGCTTCCTCCCATAACATTTCAGCAAATGTAGAAAACAGGGTTTTAGAGACTTTACCAAACAAGCCATTTTCACTAACATAACCCTTTCCCATTGTTTACTATTTGTAACATCTCTTCATGATAAAGAGACCTGAAAGTCTAGCAATATTGTAGTTATTTTGTGCCCTTTTTTGTTAGCATATTAAATCTATAACCAAAATATGGATTTTGGAAATTTTCTTATGGCCAGTACACTTACCCCTGAGCACTTCAGACTTGTTGTGTAACTACACTGGGAAATATGTCACTTTGTGCTCTACAATTGGCTCAGATGAATCTGCAATAGAGTAAAACCTCGCATAAAGAGTGCCTCGCTTAGAGACTAACTCTCTTAAAGAGTAGAATTTTCTCTGAATAGTCGCCTTGCTTAACAACTAAAACCAGCCAAAAACTCACTTAACAACTAAATCGGGGTTCACAATCCCCCCCGCCAGAAGTCACAATTGTTCACTTACAATGGTGTTTCGCTTAAAGAGCAAACTTGCTTAAAGAGCAATCCCATGGAACGCATTATGCTCTTTAAGCGAGGTACCACTGTACAGTATTTTTCCATTATCACATGACATAAAAGTCAATGTAAATCCAGATTTTTCTTCTGCTGCTGCTGGGGCTTTTGCTTTTTCTAACTGCAATAATTCAAACATTGTTTTTCCTGTGTGATTGTTTGCTTTATTCTGCAAATGGACAAGGAAGTTTGAATTTGGATGGGTTTCTGCTGATGTAGAAAGGTGGGGCTTAATAGTAGAAAATACAGCCATGTGGTCTTCCTCCCTAATCTCTTCCTCCTCCTCCTCTTCTTCTTTGCTTCCTCTTTTACCCCATCAGTGGTCAAGGGAGATGCAAGGTTCTTGTTCTGGCACTTCAAGTGGCCTCCAATGGTGTTATCTGGTGTTCTTGTAATGTGTCTTTGATGTTATTTCTCTACTTTCCTCTGGGTCTGCCTCATGGTCTTTGTCCTTCTCCTCTTTCCACATATGCCTTGTAAGGTATGGAATTCCAAGACATTCATGCAAAGTCCTCCCTAATCACCCCTAAACATTTCCTTTTTGAAACCCTATACTTCTTCCACACAAATAAACAAAAAGATAAAAAACTATTCACAATTTTAAAAAAACTTCAAAAAAAAAACTCCAGCAGACTGCATGTTTCCACAGCATGAGTGGAAAACCTTGGAACTTTGGAGGGCAGCATCAAAGAAAATGGGCCTGTGGATGTGGATGAATTTGCATCAGATTGAGGGCACCAAAACAACTGAAGGCCTTTGGTCATTTCAAACAAATTTAGACTCAGATCCAGGAAGAGTTTTATGGCAAAAAAAACAACAACCATTCTTGAAGGTATCTTGGATTCCTTGGAGTTGTTATTCAACAAGGAGTCCACACATTGGTAGACATCTCCATGATGGCATTCTGCACATGCAAAACGACTTGAGAAATCACAAGAGGGTACACAAGAGCAAAAGCAAATTAGAAAATGGAGGCAGTTGCTCAATGAACAAGAAATAACATTAAAGGAGGATATGGCTGAGAAACTCAACCTCCCCTATGTCACTTGGAGGACCCTGAATAGGCTGAGGGTCGGAGTGCCAAAATGAAGAACAACCAGTTCAAGTAGGGGATGCTGGTGGATAACAACGTGCTATGTCAATATGGAGAGATACTATAATCCAGATCATCAGCTGGTCTACCAGTTACAGTACTACCAGAAACATGTACTGATGAGGATTTAAGTTTAGCCAATGACAAAGCCAAGAAGGTGGCTTCATTTTGGCAATTTAAAGTCCAACCTGGACATGAAAGTAGTAGAAGACACAAATGTAGTTGCAAAAGGCACTGTGAATCAATCCGAAGGAATAGCCGAACTACTCCAATTTGGCTTTCCACCTGTCAATGCAGATGGACCCTTGGTCACTCAGTAATGATGCTGAAGAAACCATTCCATCCCAGCCTAAGTGATTTACAAGATTGTTTTGAAGTTAAAAACATGAAAGGTGTGCATATTGCTTGGAAGGATGAAATATACATTTCTTCCTGATTGTTTTTGCAACCAGTAATAATAGGACCCTTTTGAGCTATTGGTTCTTAGTCATCTGAAATAATTTGTTCTAACACTCCTAAGCAAAGATTTAAATTTGCTTAGCCTCGTAAAGGCATTAGCATTTGAGTTTAATAAAGACCGCATATTGAACAGTAGCTTTAAGAGATCTGCCATGAGGCTGATTTCCTTTGCTTAACAAGCTCCCTTCCAAATCCTTAAACTACATCCTTGGTATTACATTCTTGGTATAAGACAGAGCTTAGTTTTTAAAAACATACTTTTTTAAAACTACAATTAAGAGAATCATGGGGGTTTCAAAGACTATAATGAGGGGGGACTTTTCCAAGCTCCTCAATAAGATATTGGAAACCTTCAGACTGTTTCAGCTTTTTCTTTGATGAGCCTTCAGCATGGATTTCATAAGCAGTTGCTCCCCTGTGAGCACTTCCTTCTTGTCTGCATAGTCATTGCTTTAAGATACGGGCCATATACTATTCCCTAGGACCGGGGTGGCCAAACTACGGCCTGCGGGCTGGATCTGGCCCCCAATGCTAATTCATCCAGCCCACGCCACCCTTGTCACTCCCGGAAGAGAAAGTAAAATGTGCCCATACAGGCACATTATACTTCTGCTTCCAGGAGCAACAAGGGTGGCGTGGGGTGGATGAATTGGTATCAGGGGCTGGATCTGGCCCACAGGCCATAGTTTGGGCACCCGTGGTTTAAGCAGAGAAAATGGCAGCTTAAAACCTATCTCATCCTGTTGCAAAACAGATTGCAAGGCCATTTTATTTCCGCTTCTGGTGGGAGGAATCACGTGAACGGCCTCCTGAGCCACATGACCAGTCCACTGAGCCACGTGACTGGCCCACAGCCCAAAAAGTTTGGGCACCCCTGTCCTAGGATATATATATATATATCAGCCTGCAAGAAGCATGTTGCATCATGCTGGTCAATGAGAGAGAGCAGAAATTTATCAGCAAAGAGTAGGCAGCATGGGAAGAAAAATACAGTATTAAAAAAACTCAAAGCTTTGTCAGCTTTCTCTCCCACCTGTAAGTTCTGCGAAACTGGCTTCAAACTGGCAGGTTTCTGCTCTTAAGACAGACATCAAAGGCTGGTCTGGAATGTGTGTGGTTCTTGCAAGCTGGGAGAGGAGTACAGCTAATGATCATTAAAAAGATATTGTGATTGTTATCAAGCCATAAAAACCATGGAGAAAAGAAGATCTCGCTTGCCAACAAAGCCAGTTATTGTTCTCTCTCTCTCTCTCAAGCATTTCATTAAGCACTATAATCATTTCAAAAGTCTTGCTGCTTTGCAAATATATCTTTAGACTTTAAATATATTCCATACTGAACACATTTTCCTTGGATCTCCAGGCAAACTTATTCCTCCCTGGGGGCAACAGGTGCCTGGTCTGCACCACATAGAAACAACACAGGAGAGCCAATCCCATTGTGGCAAAGAGGATCCCATTGTGGCGATTGGTTTAAAAAAAAATGGGGAAAGCTAATTAATTCTGTTAGAAAGATTACATTAGTTCAACATATCAGCTATAGTTGTTATTATTACTACTAGAATTTAATTTGTAAGGTCTTTGTCATCAAGTGATTTTTCCTTATCTGAGCAATGCGTGCACTTCACTTTAAGAACAGTCTAGTGTCTACTGAAGAAGGAACATCATGACTGATACTTAAGAACAGGGATTCTCAACCTGGGGCCCACAGCACCTTTTCATGTGGGGCCCCACTGCCGCCATCACACCAGGAAGTGTCATGTGGTGGAGGAAGGGCAAAATGGCTATCCAGGCCCCAAAGCTGTCTGAGGGAGCATGACCTGGCCCCTGGCTTTAAAAGGTTGAGAACTCCTGCTTAAGGACATAGGAATATTTATCTCTCTCTTTTAATTGGTCTGTTGCTCCCGCAATTCCCTAGCCATCTTGGGCACTGCCATACAAGGCTGAGGGAGTCAGAGTTACAGTCCTAAATAACTTTCTTGGGGAGGTGCTAGGAAAGTATCCAAATAAATTCCCGGAGAATAACTTCCAGCTTGACTTCTGAGTCAAAGATTGACTTCTGAGTCAAGCTGAGCCTATGTAAGGTGCTGTCTGCTTTGCCAATGGGAGAAAATGGCAAATAACAAGTCAAATCTCCACCTTTCTCCCCATAACTCTATAAAGAAAATGAACAGTACTCGGTAGGTTTGCCTCAGCTCCAAAGTTGTTAAGCATGCAAAATTGCCTGGTTTCATTCCCAGGTATCCTTGTGGGTAAAACCCCAAATATTTTGGGACCACATGTGATTCTCACATGTGTAGTCTTAAACTGAAGGTATTCGTAAACAAAATACAGGTGTGAGGACTACAGACAAAAGTAGAAGAACCATGGTAGAGGAAAGAAGGCATCTTTGACATTGCCTTTGGTGGTTCTTTCTCTAACAATGGTTCTGCTGAAAGAAAAAAAAGATAACGATAACAGCAGAGGCAATGGGGGATTTTTTTAACAGAACTCTTCAGGGGTGAAGTGGTGAAATCTCCACAATGGTATTTTGTAGAAACTAGTAACCAAAACTTTTGATATATTGACATGATCTGCTCTCTGGACACTTCATTCTGCCCAACAGATAGACTGGCCCTGAATGGAGGAACTATGTGCTACACACTCTGGTTTTAATAGATTGATTAACTAGCATTTAAAATAATTGTACAGTGGAACCTCAGTTAATGAAATTAATACATTCTCTGGGACATTTCTTACAGTGAAAATTATTTTAACCAAATTTCCCAAAGGAATGCATAGAATGCAATTTCCTATAGAAATGCATTGAAAACCAAAATACATTAACCAAAATGTGGTTTCCCATAGGAATGCATCGAAAACCAATTACTGTAATCTATTCCAGGAAAAAAATCTGTAAACCAAGCCACTATTTTCTATGCATTTCTTTTTGTTATGCAATTTTTACGTTAACCGAGGTTCCACTGTACCTATCATCAGTATCTCAATTGAGTTTCTTCCATGAAATATTTATAAAAAGTACAATTTTTCAAACTGAGAAGAAAGTGACGTAATCCTCAAGAATAGTTGCCAAGGGCTTTTCCAGAGTTCTCTTGAAAGGATCCTCATATTTGGTTAATTAATGCATCACCACGAGATAATTATTTACTGACAAAGTCAACCTTAACTGTTACTTTCCAAAATCAGAATTGCATTTCAGCAAACAGTGAGATGATAATCCCATGGAAGAATATAACAATACAAGAATTTAAAGTGAACTCCAAAACAGGGAACACAGATACAACTGGATTCTTCTCACAGAGGTAAGTCCATCTAGTAGAAATATTTGGCTAAATAAAGCAAAATAAAAGAATAATAAAATGACTGAAAACCTATAGTTCCTATTGCCACCACAAATTGGGAGTTTATTTTATTTTTCTGTTTGTTTGTTTAAATTACATTAATTTTATCTGCCCGTCCCACTAGAGCAGACCAGAGGGGCTCTTTAAAAATGCCAACTGCTAGAGAGGTGAGCCTCTCTAGCACTTTTTGGTATCCACTCTGGCCCTATGGAACCTCCTGCCAGTTGAACTGTGTCTCCAGACAGAGCTGCTGCCCTTCAGGAAAGAGCTGAAAACCTGGCTGGCAGGGCAAGTATGGAGAGGTGGAGAGGGAGCAACCACCCCCTCCCCACACTGGCTCATTTAGAGCAGGATCACTCATGTTTTTTTAAAATTTTCAACTAGATTTTTAATTTTGCGGGTGAGAGGTAGTTTTTCAGTGTTTTTTTGGAATTTTAAGGGTTTCTATAGTTTAAACGTTGGGGATTTTATGTACGCCGCCCAGAGTCGCATGTCGATTGGGGCGGCTATACAAATTTGTTAGGTCGGGTTGATGGGACTTGTATCATATGCACAAATATCCCAATATTCAAAGGCTCCCTACTCCTAAAAGGAATCCTTATATCTCTGAAATGATTGCAGGAGGGAGGCAATACCTTTATTGGATCACTCAAAACACAAAATGTTGCAAGCTTTCATAACTCAAAGGTCACTTCTTCAGGTATGAAAACACCATGAAATCTTTTTGCCGTTTGTTAACATCTAAGCAAAACTAACCTGGATTTAACACCATGCCATGACCATTTGCCTGAAGATGTGACCTTTGAGTTACGAAAGCTTGCAATGTTTTGTGTTTTTATTTTAGTGATCCAATAAAGGTATCACCTCCCTCCTGCAATCTTTGCATTTGTATGATTTGAACATGGATCACATGGCTAATTTTCTTTGTTTGCCTATAATATCTCTGTGTGGAGCTGAACTTAATATCCAATTGGAGCTATCGTAACAAGTTCTTTATTCTTCACAAGGGCAAAATGTCAAATACTGGCACCTTCTGCTTCTTTGAATTATTCAGAATTGTTGGACTCCAATCCAGACGGCATCATGACATGCCTAATGTTTGATGCATCATTCTAATGACATCTCAAGAGTAATTAGAAGATTTCAAGTGCCACAGAACTTCAGCCAAGCACCCCTCCCCTACAAAATTTGTTTCCTCTTTGTCAGTACATGCAGATTCTTATTCCAAAAAATCAGGGGGAGTATTTTTCCACACTTTTACACAATTCTGCAACATTTAGCCTGTCAAAGAATGGGCATGGCGAGGCCACCAAAATAATAAATTAGATTGGGTTTTCATTTCTGTGTTTTGTTCTTTTGTTATGGGTGGGAATAAAGTAGTTAACTGTTAACAAAGTCTCCTGAACACCAAACCAGGAAATAGAATAGAATAATAGAATCAATCATTATTGTCATTGTCCCCTTGCAGGAGCAACCAAATTTCTTAGTTACTATATCAACTCAGATTTGGCACTCCACATAAATTAAAACAGCTGTAAAACACTAATTAAACAGTACAATACAGTACAATATAACAAATAAAATAAGATGACTTCAGAATCCAGAGTTTCCATTTAAGGCCAATATTGTTCTAGAGAAGAAACTGTTCTTGAGACGGCTCATTCTCACCTTCATTGTTCTATATCTCTGTCCTGATGGCAGAAGCTTAAAGAAGCGATGACCAGGATGAGATGGGTCTCCTGAAGTATCTAATGCTTTTCTATGGCACCTAACGGTGTAAATTTGTTCTAAGGTGGAGAGTGAACAACCAATGATACTCTCCACTGTTTTAATAATTCTATGCAACACTGTCCTTTCCCAATAGGTACAACTTCCGTACCACACGCATAGACCATAAGTAAGCATACTCTCAATGGCGCAATGACAGAAGGCAAGCAGCAGCTTTTGCGGAAGATGGTTTTTCCTTAAAGTTCCCTAAAAAATACAATCTCTGCTTCGCCTTCTTCACAAGCCCCCTTGTGTTGACACTCCAGGACAGATACCCCTTTAATTCAATGCCCAGAAATCTAAATGGTGTTACGCTCTCCACAAAAGTGGCTGGACATCACCACTTATTAATCCTTTCCAAATATTAATCCTTTCCTGATTTGGATCAATCCCAACTTTAATATTGCTACCTTTTAATATAAGTAGTCTTGATCTTTCGTACTGTTAACAGCTTTAGCAATCCAGGAAAGGAGCACACAGCTGCAACATTTTTAAAGAAATGAAACATTGGTGCAGTAAAACTTCACATAAAGAGAGCCTCGCTTAGTCACTAACTAAAAATTCTCACTTTCTAGTTTTCCTCTTAAACAGAGCTAGTAATGATCAATGAATCTTTATTGTGTCACAGTCAGTATCTAATTGTATAGAATGTATATATGTATACAGTATATACATATGTATATCATACTTGTCAACCTTCCCGGATTGGCCAGGATTTCATGGTTTTCAGCACCGATTTGCGCCATTTTCCGCCCCGCGCTGCCAAAACCCCGGAATTTGGCAGCAGGGGAAAGGAGGTACTGCGCAGCCCTTCTGCGCAGTTTGCCTTCTAAGTAAGCGGCGTAGCCTTCTACGCATGCATAGAAGGGTTTTATGCTTGAGTAGCCCCATTCTATGCATGTGTAGAAGGCGACCTGTGCAGAACAATTTGCGCAGGTCCCGTATTTTCCGGAGCCGCGGTTGACAGGTATGATGTATATCAATGAAAGACTTTAGTAGCTGATTTTCTTGCACCTTTTTACATTTAAATAGTGAAACAGTTCTTTTTAAATATTACATTTACAGTAAAATCCCGACTTACATATGCCTCGAGTTACATAAAATTCAACTTACATAATGATTTTGTGCCAATTTACATGATTTCCTATGGGTTTGCTTTGAGTTACATAAAAATTATTTTTCCTATGGGTTTGCTTCAAGTTACAAAAAAAAAGATTTAAGCAAAAGTCTACAGAACGGACTTTTTTTCGTAAGTAGGGGTTTTACTGTATTAAAATTTAAAAACAAATTCTGAGAGCTGAAATTGACACTAAGGCAACTAAAGTGGCTGTTGTAGGGGGGAAATTTATGATTTATCTCCCAGCACTGATAAACAGAAACAGTTTGTCTATCAGTCTATCACAGGAAAACATCAGGAACACTGATCTGAATTTCCATAAAAGAGCCATTAAGTGAGCAAAGGATAATAGCTATAAAGAGAGAGAGAAGTCTGGAAGCAACTTTTTGTGTAAACGAGCAGAATTTTTTTCAAATAACACTGCAAATTAGAAGTTTAAAAATATTGAGAAGAACTTGATTGTAATGCATGGTCCCATTTGTTCAGTGCGCTATCTTTATATCTGACAGCTTCAACAAAGAAAGTGTAATACAAACTGGATTAAAAGGGGAAGATGTTTATTTGGGGATTAAAGCATTAGGAAATTACTGTGCTGTTGAGATTAATTTTTCACCATTTTATCTCCTCTGTACTACACAAGGTTTTTTCAGGAATAAGATTTCATGTAATTGGATCTCTGCAAACTGTAACATAAATTGACAATTGCAAAAGAGTACAGAATACATTAATCCTGCCCTTCCCCCAATTATTTTGGTAACTTTTAAAAAGACATTTCCCTTGTCTTGATATTTTATACCAATTCTGACTCTTCACATGGTGTGTGTACGTTTGTGTACACACACACACACACACACACACACACACACACACACACACACACACACACACACACACCATGTGAAGAGATGGAACCCTGGGTGTATCATGGAGTATCCTTCTCTGGCTGCTGGCTGTGCCCCTCTGGGCACCTAAATTGGCTCTCAGGCTGCCCTGGTGCTCCAGCCAGGAGAGTGCTCTCTGCATACCCGTCAAGCGTGGCTTCGCAAAATATGGGAAATTACTGCGCATGTGTGGACACGCATGCTCAACAACCCATTTGCACATGCGCACCATGGCCGTGCATGTGCAGTAACCCATTTGCACATGCCCACTGTGTTTGTGCATGCACAGTAACCTGTTTGCGCATGCACACGGTGGTCGCGCATGTGCAGTAAGCCCTTTCCCTGCCATTCAAATATGGGACAGCGGCGGGAATGGGGAGGAACGAGCGCAGAAAAACGGGAAATCCCTCCCAATATGGGATTCTTGACAGGTATGGCTCTCTGCCCCTCCTATTCCTTTCCACTCCCTGCCTGGAACACATCCTCCAAAAGGGAAATTACATATTTTAAATTGTTTTATATGTCAAGTTTTACCTATTATGTATCCAATCTTAACATTTACCAATTTTATTTTGTCAATTTTAAATCATTTTATATGCAAAGTTTTACCTATTACAGTGGTACCTCACTTAAAGAGCATAATGCATTCCACGGGATTGCTCTTTAAGCGAGTTTGCTCTTTAAGCGAAACACCATTGTAAGCGACCAATTGTGACTTCTGGCTGGGGTTTTACTTCTGGCAAGGTTTTACTGTATGTATCCAGTCTCAATATGTACCAATTTTACTGTGTCAATTTTAATTGTTGTGTGCATGTTATAGCCTTGTTTTTATTGCTTGACTTTCTTCTTCTTCTTCTGCCATATCCGAATCTGAATATAGGCAATCATCATGGTGATCAGCCATGAAGACTGTCCTGAGAATATAATGCAGTGGCCTTTCATCTGCCTTCCGCATCACAGCATGACACTGGTACCGCGAGTCAGTTTTTGGACCTGAGCCTTTTGGCATGCAAAGTCCTCATCAGCCCCAGGTCAGTATTGATGAATCTGCTGCCCTCCTCCAAGATGGAATCAAGTGGAATTTAATCCACTCGGGGACCATCACCCTTCCCTGTGGACTTACCCAAGGCCGTTAGTCCTCAGGGTTGTCAGGTTAGTTAACCGGCGTTGAGACACTGGCAGTATGATCTACTCTATTACCATAGCAGGTATGGTCAATTGACTGTCACAATAAACCTATTGATCTCTTGGTCTCCTCCAAAAGGACAAGACTCACAGACCAGGTCTTGTGTTCTCCTTACCTTACTTTTCAGTAGCTAACCCAATGAGTTACTGTTCTCCATGTGTACCCAGATATATAGGAACCAGGAACTGGAGTTAGCACCCCAGAATGCTCAATGAACATCCTGGCTCCAAAATTGGATTTTAAAAAGAGAACTTTATTGATAAAAACAAAATGGGTGGAACAAAAAGGCAAAACAGGGTGACAGATACACACAAAGAAAAGGACCTTCACCTACACACGGACCCTGGGAAGTGGGGAATAAAACAGCCACATTAAGGCAAAACAAAAGTTTAGAACAAATCTTTTCATCCATTAAATTTGCCCAAATATATAAACACAGTGGTACCTCGGTTTACGAATGCCTCAGATAAAGTTATTTTCGGTTTACAAATGAAAACTCATTGAAAATAATGCCTCCGTTTATGCATTTTTCCCCCGCGATATGAGGCAAGTTTCCCCAGGATGCATTGCACTCACCTGTGCGTGCTGGAGTCTGTGGGTAGCATTTTGGTTTACGAATTTTTTGCAATTACAAAACATCCTGGAGAACACATTAAATTCGTAAATTCGTAAACTGAGGTACCAAGAGATCAATATATATATAAACACCACACAGAGAAATGTCAAAAATGTAACATTTTCAGTTGATATATTCAGCTGCAAGAAGACAGGTACAGAGGATTTTTGAGGCACTACCAGGAACATGGGGACTTCTGGAAATAAAATAATTCTCATTGTACTGTACAGGTTTCTTACAAGCAAGGTCATCTAAAAAGCTCCAGACAGCTGTTCCATCTTTGACTGGTGGCTCAGTCTTTCCATCATCTTGTTGCTGTTGACAGCAGGGCCAGCATTGATCATTTGGCCGAGAAATGGCTTTGTCTGCATTAATAGATCTATATCCTGTGCTACATGGTCTCCTTCAGACAACATCTGCATTCTGGCCTTCCAGATTCTTGAACTAACTATTCAACTCTCCTGGTTAAGCATATGAGGACATACAATGCAATAGCACTGCCTTGCTAGTGCCCCTCAGCAATTAATATTCAGAGTGCTGGAAGAAGTGATGATCCCAACTAGCCATCATTGATAGCTATCATTGACAGTTTAAGCATTTTCTGTGTGAAGTACTTTCAGTTCTTCTTCATCTCTCACTAGTCATCTCCCTGTGTTCTACCAAAGTAAGAGAGCGTCTCAGTCATAGGAAGGCAGAAAAAGCAGGTGGTTTATCAAAGCTTTTGTACACTGACTTAAGTGACTGGTGGGGCACTTTTGGCCAGGTGGGTCTAGCCATGGGACACTCTGATATGATTGGATATATGCCGGAAAACTTGGGATATAATTTACAACTTGATAAGAGAAAGCATGACTTAGAAGAAACAGCTACAGTGGAACCTCGTATAGCAAATGCCTCATGCAGCGAAAAACTCGTATAACAAAAAGAGATTGAAAAACCATGGCACCTCACATAATGAAAATTTTCGCTATGCAAAAATAGCACTCCTTATGGGGAAACCTTGTATAACAAAAATTTCTATAGAAAACCTTGCATAACAAAAAAAATTCGTTATAGGAATTTTCCCATAGAAATTTTCGTTATACAAGTTTTTCCATAGGAATTTTTGTCATTGGGGAAAAAATTGTATAACGAAAAAAATCGCATAGTGAACAGCCTCGTAGAACATTTTTTTTCATCATATGAGGTTCCACTGTATTTTGAAGTTGCTTCTTACTAGAGCAACATATATGATCTGATTCACTTCAAAAATAAACATGTACTGTATACCCTCAGTTTGAGGTCTTCTTGATGAAAACTGTTCAGAAAGATTACTAAATTAATTTTAGTCGATGTGTCTGCCCATAAAAGGGGCTAAAAGATGCAGCCATAATAATGATACAGAAAGACTCAGTCCATTTGCCTGCTATCCTATCGCCTAATCCAATTAAACAGAGCACATTTTTCTCTTTCTATGACATATTTTGGCTGATTTCACTCCACATTGATGTCTTCCACAAATGTGAGCAATCATTACCTCTTTTTTATATATTTGTGACAGCTCAAATAAGATAATCGATGGCAAGCATTTTACTTGGTGGAACTACAAGGAACAGCCAAACACCAGCAATTCCCCAATTGTACTTATCTCAGTTTTCACCAGTTGTTTGCTCCCAAGTTGCAGCCTTGTTTGCTTTTGTGAAGACAACACCCAGTCTGGTAGGGATGCGTTTGTGTCACCACTCATCTCTGATATCTGGGGGGAGGGGGGTTGAAGGAAAGATTGGCCTTTACAGGTATGTGTCTGACTTAATAGCTTCCTTGAAACCTTATCTTCTTTTGAACTTAGTTGCCCATCTCCCAAGATACACATAGTCCATTGAAGCCTGAGAACTTGTTTCATATGATGATATATGTGGCCTCTATAGTCCCAATGCTCAGCATTACAGAAGAATCTATCTCAGATCAACGTGTTTCAGCAGTAAAGGCAGTAAATTAGTAATCAACTGAGGCACACATCCCCTTCACCCCTTACAACTGTGTTTCACTCATACTTCTGAAAATAATTGAAATTAATTAAAAAGATTGCCATACAAGAACTACACCCTGCTCTTTCTATGTGGGTTACTCTTCTGAGCATGCCCTCCTATGGAAAGTCAAGATAGGATGAATTAAAGATCATTGAGGTGCTTATGCAATTGCCCTCCATTCATACCTGTCAAGTTTCGGGAAATTTTTGACAAACCCCATATTTTACACTCTTTCCCGCCATCATCCCGTATTAGTTAGATTGCAATTAGACTGGAGTTAGACTGGAGGCCAGCACAGGATAAGCATAACTGTCCAGTTTCCCATTTAGGATGGGAAATTTCCCTTATTTGACAGGAATTTTCCGAAACTTAACAGGTATGCCTCCATTGCACGCAAGCTGCACTTGGGGATATAGATATATTACAGGGGTTCCCAACGTTTCCCTGCCAGGGTCCAGTTCCCACCACCGACAGTCAGCTGTGTAGGCCAGAGTCGTGGCTGCATCCACTGCTTACGTTTGCAGTAGTGGTGGTGGTAATTGTGCCCTTTTTGCAGCTTCTTGCACAGCCTACGCCACTTCCCAGGGCAGCGGGAGCCTTTTGGGAGCATTTTCACTCCATTTTGATGATTATTTTTTTTGCCACTTCTCTGCTGCGTTTGGGAACTTTCTGCTTCTGTGGTATGAACCCAGGCACTGATGTAAGCTCCACCAGGTACCAGAAGTCCCCAACCGCCGCAGTTTAGGTGCTGAAACACAGCGGAAAAGCGGCAAAAAAATCCCCAAAAAGAACTGAAATGCTCCAAAAAGCTTCCCGCTGCCCTGGGAAGTAGCAGAAGCTGTGGACAAAGCCACGGAAATGGCACAATCGCTGCCACCGTGCACCAATTATGTCGAAAACATAAGTCCAGGGAGCCACCATGCCTCTGACCCCTGGCAGGAGGTTTTGGGGGGCTGATCTGGCCCCTGGCAGGAAAACATTGCGAATGCCTGATTTAGATGAACATATACTTTTTCTGGTTTGTAATTCCAGCCTCTACTGCAGGGATGGCCAAATTTGGTGCTCCAGATGTTCTTGAACTTCAATTCCCAGATGCTCTGATCAGCAGTTGTGCTGCCTTGGGCTTCTGGTAATTGAAGTCCAAGAACACCTGGAGCACCAGAGTTGGCCATCCCTGCTCTACTGCTTTATAAGTCTTCCATCAAGCATGCTAGCTGTGGGGTTCCTAGAATTGTAGCCCAAAGAAACAGTACCATTTTAAAACAAATAAACTTATGGCCCGGATCCAGCTCACGGCACCAAATATTCTGGCCCCCACCCTTGCTCCAGCCACTGCCACCAGAATTGGCCGCGGACTCATTTACAGCTGTCGTAAATGCATTTTTGATAGCCACTGACTCATTTACAGCTGTTGTAAATGCATTTACAACAGCTGCAGACTCATTTAAGGCTGATTTAAATGCATTTACAACAGCTGTGAATGAGTCCATGGCCGAGTCTGGTGGCAGTGGTGGTGAGGGTTGGACCACCATTCTGGCCCACCAACTGTTTGAGGGAGTGTGACCCAGCTCCTGACTTGAAAAGTTTGAGAACCCCTGAAATAAACAATTTGATACACCTATTTGAGCAAAGTGATGTACATAAACTGACAATTGCAAAAGAGTATAGAATACATTAATCCTGCCCTTCCCCAATTATTTTGGTGACTTTTAAAAAGACATTTCCCTTGTCTTGATATTTTATACCAATTCTAATGTTTCACGTGGTGTGTGTGTATGTTTGTGTATACACACACACACACACACACACACACCACGTGAAGAGATGGAACCCTGGGGGTATCAAGGAGTATTTTTATTATTATTATTTTTATTTATTTGTTCAATTTCTACCCTGCCCAGTCAGCTAAGGCCGACTCAGGGCAGCTAACAAATACAGGATAAAACAGCAGATAAAACAATTAAAACTACACCCCACACCCAATTAAAAAGGGTGCTGGAACCGAAGGTGGGAGGCAATCTGATCTATATCAGCCAACCCAAGGTGGTCACCCTCCCACCAGCACCCCATACTAGGCCCGCCAGCCAGGTTTTAAGTTCTTTTCTGAAGGGCAGCAATTCCGTCTGGAGCCACAACTCTGTTGGCAGGAGGTTCCAAAGGGCCGGTGCGGACACGGAGAAGGCCCTCCTTCTTGTGCTAGAGAGACAAGCCCCTCTAGCTGATGGTACACATACAGGATAGTACAATCAGAGAGCCCCTCCAGTCCACTCTGGTCTTGGGACGATGCGCTCTCTTAGGTATCATGGCCCACTACAATGTAGGGCTTTAAAGGTCAAAACCAGCACCTTGAATTGCACCCGGAGGTAACCAATGCAGCTCCTGAAGCAGTGGTGAGGTGCGGGCATAATGCCCGCACCCCATCACTACCCAAGCTGCCACATTTTGAACCTGCTGCAGCCTCCGAATGGTCATCAAGGGCAGCCCCATGTAGAGCGCATTACAGTAATCTAGTCTGGAGGTGGCCAGAGGATGAGTAACGATGAGCAAGGAGTCCCGGTCCAGGAGTGGGCACAACTGGCTGACAACCCGAAGTTGTGCAAAAGCCCTTCTGGCCATGGCCGCCACCTGCTTTTCAAGTAGCAGTCGCGAGTCCAGGAGGATCCCCAAGTTGCACGCTGGGTCTGTCTGGGGCAAAGCAGCCCCATCCAGAACCAAATATGGTAGCTCCCGGGATAACGCAGGACCCCCAATCCATAGCCACTCAGTCTTGCCAAGATTCAGTTGTAGCCCGATGTCCCCCATCCAGACTTCAACAGCCTCCAGACACCTGGTGGTTGCTGGCTGTGCCCCTTTGGGCACCTAGGTTGGCTCTCAGGCTGCCCTGGTGCTCCAGCCAGGGGAGTGCTCTCTGCCCCTTCTATTCCTTTCTACTCCTTGCCTGGAACACATCTTCCAAAAAGGAAATTTCATATTTTAAATGGTTTTATATGTCAGGTTTTACCTATTATGTATCCAGTCTTAACATTTACCAATTTTATTTTGTCAATTTTAAATCATTTTATATGCAAAGTTTTACCTATTACAGTGGTACCTCGCTTAAAGAGCACAATGCATTTCATGGGATTGCTCTTTAAGCGAGTTTGCTCTTTAAACAAAACACCATTGTAAGCGACTAATTGTGACTTCTGGTGGGCGGGATTGCGAACCCCGATTTAGTTGTTAAGTGCGTTTTTTGTTGGTTTTAGTTGTTAAGCGAGGCGACCATTCAGAGAAAATTTAAGCAAGTTAGTCTCTAAGCGAGGTGCTCTTTATACGAAGTTTTACTGTATTCTCATATTCTCTTACAGTCAGTGACATTTTCTTTTAGCAGAAAAGTCATATGATTCAGAAACCCATTTCTTTTGGTCACGTGAGGGGAAATTTGGGAGTCTCATATTGTGTTCTATGTTATACAGTCCCCTTGCTAATGAGAAGGAAGCATTGGGAAGCAAAATAATAATAATAATGAATTTTAATTTATATCCCGCACTTTCTTGGCTGAAGCTGACTCAAGGCAACCATTACAACATGTAAATACCATACAATATAATGATACAATAATAAAGAAACATGAAAAGTAAATTCAATACAATAATCAATGCTCTGTAGTAAACATAAATTAATCACAATATAAAGTATAAATTAAAGATACTATGGCAATAACTATTAATCAATAGCAATAACAATTAATCCTCCAAAGCTTGCCATGCCACTACCTCCCACGGACAACCGGTCCACACGGAGAGGTGAAATGGCGACAGTTGAAGGTGCATCATCGTCAGCTCCTGGTGCCGAAACTCCCAACAATCACACTGGACCTCCTCGCACTGGCCCAGCTGAGAGGGGAGAGAGGCACTCCGAGACTCCAACAGTCCCTGAGAATGAGAATGTCCCGGGCCGCCAGCTGTAGCAAGTCTCACCAACTGCCTGCTGAGCCAGTGGAACTCGCTCTGGCGGCGGACTAAGCGGGGCGGCTTTTGAAGATGTCCCGGGCCGCCAGCTGAAGCGAGTCTCGCCATCCGCCTGCCAAGCTGGTGGAACTCGCTCTGGCGGTGGACAAAGTGGGGCGGCTTTTGAAGATGTCCCGGGCTGCCAGCAGAAGCGAGTCTCGCCATCCGCCCGCCATCCTGCTCCAAGGCACAACCCCATACATGATTAAAAAAAAAGTTGCCCAATTTTCAGTAAAGGATCCTAGAGGTAGGGAGAAGTATATGGACTCTGTTCTTACTAATTAGCAATGAGATTTAAATCCCAACAATTTAACTGGAACCTGATAAAACTCACCAATGCCAGTCTTATCTACATTTTAATAATACTAAATTGTTTTATATGTAAAGTTTTACCTTTTATTTATACAATCTTAATATGCACTAATTTTACTGTGTCAATTTTAATTGTTGTGTTCACTTTATATGCTAGTTTTGATTGGTTTTACTTCTTATACTTTGCCATGGTCAATAACTGGTGCAATAAACTACTGTATATTCTATTCTATATTGTGTTCTAGAAAGGGATAATTAAGCTTTCCTTAGACTTATAAATTAAGACTTGTCATGTAAAACTGTTCAAGACCACACATGCATTTAAAAAAACTCCGGGCTGGGGGAGAGCTTGGGACATTTCCTTGCCTGAAAGTGAAGGTCTGTGTGGTCTCCTAGGCTTCCTTAATATAAATCTACAAGCTTAATACTAGAAAGTACCCTTTTATCTTTTGATCTTTGCCTTTTAAGCTATTTAGCAACTCCAATTATTTTTATTAACAGAAGATGTCTTTATTGGCAAAAGGGTGCTTTGCTTATGCTTGCTTTCTTCAAAGGTAAGCTGTTATAGATACTCTACACAACTTGTTGCACTGAGAATGCTTATGGCCAGGATAGTACATAGTACTACTAAAGGTAGAGCTTAGAAATGTTACTTTTGAGACCGTCTCCCATAATCACATGATCACTGTGTCTCAACCAGCGGGACCAGTGGCCATGCTGGTAGTGACATTCTGGAACTTGTGCTCCAAAAAAAGTAACATCTCTAAACTGTTGTAATTCCATGTGAGATGACATCTTTTTATGTTATTTACCTGTAAATTTTGTAGGATTTTAAGTAGTGATGCTAGCACTGTCTTTCTTTTTTCTCTATGAGTTATGCCACTTAGCCTAACAGAAACCATTTTAAAAAGCACACTGCATGCACCATTTTACCCTTTAACTGGGAAATCACCTCTTGTTCTTTTCTCAAGGCCAATGTCTGGGAAGCGACCCAAAGAGGTGGACTTCTCTCACAAGAAGAGATGCAATCTCTGATAACCAGACAGCTGGTATCTTTGATCTACGCATGAAACTGTCACTTTGACAAGTCAATTAGCACTTCTCCGGGACAAGTTTCTCATGGAGAAAGATATAAAAACCTAACTAATTTCTTCATTGGAAGGTCCGATACCCGATGCTACGAAGACCCGTATTGCTCGTCATCTTGATGGGCCTCAATCCTTACCATCTCGCATGGGGCGGCGAAGACCGCCGCTGCTTACTCTAAGCAAGTGGTAGCTTTTATCTTTCATTACTTTCATAGGGTTTCGTGTTCAGGGAATGAAGAAGCAGATGAGTGAAGTAGTGAAATTCAGCTCTTTAATAGTGGGGTTTGAACACAGTTTGGATGGGGCAAAACTTGGAGTTATATACACTATAAACAGTAACAGTAACAATAATACAACAAGCCCATTGGCTAACAGAGTGTGCACATTTTCGATCCACTTATTTGCATAAGAATAGATACATGAGAAAAGATACATTCTGCTCCTGTCAGAAAACACAGTTAACATATATAACATAGGGCAAGTTATGTTTTTAGTTTAGTTAGAATTATTCTTCATATTCTGCATTTATTGGAACTTTGCTATTTTCTTCAATAAACTGACAAAAAGGACTTGGTTTGTCAAGCTTACTCCTTTTTGCTCCCGCTGCCAATGGAGCAAATTGGGGAAGGGGAACTTTAATAATAAGGCCTTATTCTCGGAAAGGAGGACTGTGTCTATTTTGTATCAACTTTGTGGAGTCTGTTGCCCAGGAGAAGAAACTTCGCCCTGCACCCCGGGATCCAGCGAGTTGCTGCAGAGGTAACAGAGTTACTCCCACACATCTTTCACACCGCCAAGGCTAAAAGTTCCCCAGAAGCAAGATACCGGTATTTTTCGTATGGGAAAGTGGCGTTCCGTCCCAGGGGTCTTTGCAGCTCAATTTCCCCTGTGTAGTCTGTCCCGGATCACCATTTCTCTATGAACCTATGAGCCAGAATTATCTGGACCAAGCCTTCCTCTGCTAAGCATCGAGGAAGCCACCCTTTTGGCCCGCTAGCCAAATTGGGGCCTCTGCCTGTGCGGCGGCCTGATGAACCTCTAGCGGAGGGGGAGTGGAGCCTGTCGGCAGGTGGAAGGAATCCCCATATAAGCTATGAGCAAATGGGCTAAAGCCAGCAGCCAGCTTCACTTCAAATTCAAGTTTTAGTTCTGAAAGTGTATGAAGAGTAAAGTATGTGGGACAGATGGGATCCATTGGAGTACAACTCCTGGAATTTCTCCTGTAGAAACCTCATAACATGAACACAATCATTGCACTTCTTCTGCAAAGCAACCACTCATTCCAATGAAAGCACTTCTCAGTTTGTTTGTAGCCGATGCACTTTCAGATGTGTGGAGAAATGCCCTTTGGATTTTGTCAAGAAAGCAGCCATTCTCCATTTTCTTTTTTCACAATCAGGAAAGAGATCTCTATTCTCCTGGTCAGCGATTCCTATTTGCCAGATGAATTGAGTCTCCTCTTCAACAAAGAGGTAGAACTGTGCTCTGGATTCTGTCAAAGGCTTAATTACTAACTGAATTGGCAAGATCCGGATCAAGTTGTGTGAATTTCAGATCAAAGCAGAATCGCTAGATTCCATTCTGGGCTAAAGTGATTTTAGAAATCCATTTGTAACTATCAGTTCGTATTGGATGTTTTCAAATCACTTCAGACTTTCCTTTGAAAAGAGCAGCTTTAAAAGTACTTCATGCACAAACACCTGAAACTTGTCAGGCTCATTCCTTTCTGTTGTGATCTATTGTTTCTTCAAATTACATGTACATCAGTGAAAGAACCAAATGAAATCCCTTTCATTCATTTCTTTTGAAGATCTCTTTTCCTCATACACTTTTGAACCATCTAACCAAATCTTTACTTTGGTCATAGTAACAAGGAAATTCATTGATAAGTGTAGGAATTGGGGCCGCAGAGGACCGGAGGTCCCGGAGGAGACTGATCAAGAAACGATACGAGGCAATATGGAGCGTGATCAGATCAGTAGTTTATTGAGGGAAAGCATCAACATATATAGGAGAAAAAGCGCAACGGTGGCAAAACCGTCATCTGACAGAAATTACCTCACCTATTTGCTCAGGTTAATGAGGAATCTCTCTAAGGGAAGTTAATTAACTCAGACAAACACCGACATGGGAAAACACCATTGTTTAGGGATAAGACTGGGGTAAACATGGCTGCTATTTGCACCAAGGATAAGGATAAACTCGGAGATGAGTGATTACTTTAATGGGTAACGGGGTTAGATATTCGCTCTCTCAGCAGAACCGCTGGTCAGGTCAAGGAATTGGGTAAATCAAACCCTATCATTAATCCACCCCCTTAATTTCTCTGCCCGCAGAGCCCACGGCTCAGGGAGCGTTCTCCCGAAGTGGCCTCTGCGCGGGCCGTTCCATGCCAGTGGGGCATGGGGAAACCGCATCTCCCCTTTTCGTTTTACTTAAGAGCCTGACCGACGACTCTGCGTAAGAGAGGCATTAGCTGCTGAGCGGGAATGGTGCTTTGGGGTTTCTTCTTGGGGCGGCACTTCGAGATCAGTGAGGGGATACATTGCGCAAAGCAGCAGATAGCTATGCCCAGTATGACCACCCCCACGACCACCTTGAGTACCGTCTGGAGCCACCCCCATGGAATCCATGACCACATCCAATTCCACAACGAACTCCACCAAGTTCCCCATGCAGAACCTTCCCTTATGCCCTCGACTATTGTGTGGAGGGCCGTGAGCTGACTCTGTACCTTGCGGGAGTTGTCCGTAAGATTGAAGCAACACATACCGTGGAAAGATTCGCAACCCAAATGATGAAGCAATAAGAGGTAGTCTATAGCCGCTCTATTGTCAAGTATGGCATGGCGAAGCTCCGCCTGCTCCTGGTTGAGCAGCGCTATCGCCGAGGAGGTGTGGTTGATGGCCTTAGCCAACCCGCAAGCCAGTCGGCTGATCCTCCGAGCGTTGCCGACGGCTAAGCCTGGCACGCCAATTATGCTGACCGCCAACGAGACATATTCGGCTGGACTCATAACTCTAAAGCTGCTCTCACATGAGCTGTCTAACTGGGTGGTGCGAGTGTGCCGTATGGATGCTGAAACATTTGTAACATTTGTGCTTGGGGTGACCATATCCTTAGTCGGGAGTAACAGTGTCAAACGACTAATGCAACATGTGGAATCTGATACATTTGCGGGAATGTAGTTGAAGGTATACTGATTACATGTAAAGAACCAACCAGATGGTAACGTAACATGAGCATACATTGAACCAAGCTTCACTGGGTTATCGCAAGTCCAATTGCCACTGCCGACGTAGAGGCAGCGGTGCCGGGTTCGACCGGCTGTGGAGCAGCCGGTCATTCGACCACAAGTCGAATTCGGGCTGACCGCCACTCGAGGAGTGTGGAGAGTGGCCGCATCAGCCGGCAAAGTCATGGTGAGCCGCATCTCCCAACGGGCATATTCTGTAGAAGCCGCTGGGTTGTATGGGCTGAAGATCCGTTTCACAAGCCAGTCCCCATCCCTGGGGTATGCGCCTGGAGAATGGCACACTGGGATGAGGCAGGTGCTCAGGATTGAGGCAGAACCAATGTCCTGTCTCAGGCAAAAATCGGACTGGTTGACGAGGCCCGCCAACCTTTCCCAAATGTTGTACTGCATTCTGGCAGAGAGGTCTCTGCCGGGCACCAAATCGTTGGCCTTTAACAAGGTAGCCTGAACGCCTCCCCCGGCAAATAGGGAGAGGATCAGGATGATGGTGACTGCCATGGTGTTGGCTTGAATTCGGGCAAAGATTGCAGCTACAAGATTCTCCGGTGTCGGCTCCTTCTCCTCGCGTTGGAGGGCGTCCTCGGCCTCACTGCAAAGGACCTTGACCATCCCCCAGGTGATCTTCGGCGCTGTCATCTGTGGCCGTCTCCTCCGACGGGTTTTCTCAGTCAGAGTAAGGTCCTCCATCTCCGGGATCGGGATCGGGTCGGTCTGGGTCCACGCCATGTGGTTCCAAGTGAGGCTTGACACACCGAGCTGGAATCCAAACGACACCTGTAGGAGACATAACTGCAGCATACCCTCTTCCCCAGGTTATGAGCGGCGCCGGGCCCCTCCAAGAAGGGTCCGGTGGCACCCGGTATCGGACCATCGGCCGCGGGAGAGCTTCCGAACGGCGGAAGTGCTTCTCCTGCGGCGTGCAATCCGAAAAAACATTAAGGTGATTGTACATGAACAATACCTTATTCAGACAATGCTGTGCCTGAGCCTGTGACTTGGGGAGGGCTGGTGGCTCCCCCCTTTCTGTTTGTTTGTCAATATAGGACTTGAGCGTCCGATTGACCCGTTCCACAATCGCTTGCCCCTGCGGATTGTAAGGAACGCCAAAAGTATGCTTAATATCCCAAGTGGCCATGAACGCTGCCAGCTGCCTGGAGCTGTAGGACGGGGCGTTATCGGTTTTAATTTGCCGCGGCTTGCCCATTGCCGCGATGCAGGAAAGGAGGTGCTGCTCCATGTGGGAAGCAGTCTCCCCTTTCTGCGCCGTTGCCCAAACGAATTGTGAGAAAGTATCAATGCAAACGTGCATGTACTGCCATCTGCCAAACTGCGGAACATGCGTGACGTCCATCTGCCACACCTGATTGGCCTCTGTCCCTCGTGGGTTGACCCCCCACGAGGGCCCCCCCGGTGCTCCTGCACAATGCTGGCAAGAGCGAACTATGCCTTGGGCTTGAGAAAGTGGCAAATTGAACTGTCTGGCAAGCGCTTTGGCATTTTGGTGAAAGAATGCATGACTCTGGATTGGCGTAGTGAAAACACCCAACACTGAACGTTGCTGAATTTCCTTTACCGCCGCATCCGCTCTACTATTGCCCGCGGAAATCGGACCCGGTAGGTCTTGATGACTTCGGATGTGGGCAATATAGAGCGGCTCCGTGCGGTTTCACAAATGAAATTGAGCAGTTAAAAACAGACTAAGCAAGTTCTTGTCTATCGCGGGAGTGATGTATGCTCCCGGTAGACTGTGAAGCAAATTCCTAACGTACTGGCTATCGGTAATGATGTTTAGGCGCTCTTTGGCGAAGGTGCGCAAGGCGAGGTTCACCGCTGCCAACTCCGCCCGCTGTGCGGACTTCTGTGGAAGAGTTAACAGCGTGCGCAAGCCTGGCCCTCCTGCCAAGTCAAGACACCATATGTTCGACCACCATCAGTAAAAACTGTCCTGGCTCCCTGAAGCAGAACCAGCGAGAGCAGTTCGAACAAGCTGACTGTCTGCGTTTGAAGCGAGACAAGTCTGGGGTCTTTCGGCAAGTGGTATGCCAAGCTTCCAGTGAATCCCTCCAAAGCTATTGGAAGCGAGTCACCGAGCTGCATCAGTTGCTGAATCTGTTCTTTGGTGAACGGGACTACAATTTTGGCTAAATCGTGCCCTGAGATGTCCCTAGCTCTCAGCCTCCCGCGGTAAACCACAGCGGAAACTAACTCTTGGGGAGGAACGACGTTCCGTGAAGAGGTGTTCGGCAAGTACACCCACTCCACGATGTTCGCCCCTCTCTCGGAGTCCACTCCTAGAGCTCCGGTGAACATGGATCCTGCCCGAACTATGTACAAGTTCAGGATCGGGGCATATGGCCCTTGGGTGATCCTATCTACCCACCTCTGGCTGAGAACCTGGTTGACTTTCTCGAGAGCCAAGCGCGCTTCTCGAGAAATTTGTATCCGGTCTGCTGGCTGCTTACCCAAGGTTAGCAGTGAGAAGAGCGGTTTCAAAAGATCCGTATCCAATCTGAAATACGGTCTGGCCCAATTAATGTTTCCTAAAACCTGCTGCAATTCTACCAGGGTGACTGAATCCTTCAAATTGATTTGGGGCAAAACTGGTGCTGCGAAAGAGCGGAGAAGCCGATGACCCAAGTATGAGAAGGGCTCGGTTCTCTGCACTTTCTCTGGGGCAATGAGCAAACCTTTCTCCCCCAGGCTGGCCTAGAGGTCTGAAAACATTTCGCTGCCGAGTTGCGGCGCCGCAACCAAGATGTCGTCCATGAAGTGACAAACTAAAGCTTTTGGGTAAAGGTTTCGAAACTTTGCCAGTGCATTGTGAACATAAATTTGGCACAGGGTGGGCGAATTGAGCATGCCCTGTGGCAAAAATTTCCACGCGTAACGCTGCGTAGGCTCACTGTGGTTCACAACCGGCACCGTAAAGGCAAACCTTTCCTGGTCCCTGGGGTCTAAGGGAATCGTATAAAAACAATCCTTGAGATCTACAACTAGGATCTCCCACCCCTCGGGAATCATATTAGGATTTGGGATGCCGCATTGAAGCGGACCCATTGGCTGTATACATTTATTGATCTCTCTGAGATCGTGGAGGAGTCGCCACTTTCCCGATTTCTTCTTTATGACAAAAATTGGCGAATTCCAAGGACTAGTGGACTGCTCTATGTGTCCTGCGTCTAGCTGTTCTTTAACCAGTTGCTTTAGGGCGACTAATTTCTCTCCCACCACCGGCCATTGTTCCACCCAGACCGGCGTATCGGTGAGCCACTTAAGTGGCAACGCCATTACCCGAAGGTAAGCGTAGCACCGTACTGCTGTAAAATATCTCGCCACCAAAGGTTGATGTGCACGTCAAGAATGTGCGGCCGAATTACCACTGTGCCGTCAGCCTTTGGAATCGTGACTGTCACCCACTCCCGGCTCCTAAACGCTTCCTGAATGCCGCCTACCCCCCACACATCGGAGACCGGCTCAATGGCCCACTCCCTTGGCCACTGGCTTCTGCTTATCACGGATACATCAGCTCCGGTATCTAACAGGCCTGAGAATGATCTATTATTCAGAAATACCTCAATAACCGGGCGCTGTTTCCACTCAATGTTGGTCTCCACTGTCGCTAAGACCTGGTATCCTTGTACTGCCTCACTGGCGCTCGAGCGGTCCTCTGACCGGGACTCTGAGCTGTCCCTGAGCCTTCCCTGGCTGTCTGCTGGCGAGTGACAAGGAACCATGATCAGTTGCGCTAAGGTGTCTCCTTTGTGAATTGTCTGGGGCAGGTGCGTCCAAAGCTGGACTTGGAGAATGGCTGAAAAATCGGAGTCAACGACTCCTGGAATTATAAGAATTCCGCGTGCTCCTGCTATGCTGCGGGGCAAAACTAAGCCTATAAAGCCCTTGGGCAGTGGACCCATGTACTGGGAATCCACCAGATAGACTGTGCCTGGCAAGTCGCACGTGACGTCTGCCTGACAAGTCAAGTCTAACCCTGTACTACCCTTGGGGCTGGCCTGCGCCCTCGCAGTGCCTGGAATGTGACCTGAATCTAGTCTAGCTCTGGCGAGCCTTGAATCTGGGAAGTCTCTGTTTGGATCGGGGCCAGAGACGTGCCCGCGTGCCGGTTTCCCGAACTCAGACAATTTCTGGTCCAATTACCTTTCTTGCATTTCGGACACAGGGTGCTTGGAGCCTTGGAACGGCTGGAATTTTGTCCGCCTCCCTTGGATCGGCACTCCCTAGCGAAGTGACCGACCTTGCCACAATTGTGACATGCCCCTTGATGTTTGCTTTTAGGTCTCTTACCCCCTTGCACCGCTGCCACTAGCAAACCCATCTTATAGGATTCTGTGCCAACGTCGGCGCAAGCTCTAATCATGTCCGTGAGAGTCAAGTCGGGACGATTGCCCAGTGACTGCAGGATTTTACGGCAGTCTAAATTGGCATTGTCCTTGGCTAACTTGATCATGAGCTCTTGCTGGGCTTCCTCATTATCGATCTGCCTGCTAATTGCCTCCTCCAGGCAATTGATGAAGTCCATGTAGGGCTCCTGGGCTCCCTGCTTGACTGCGGTATAATTCTTAGCCGCCTTGCCGGTCGCAGGGACCTTGAAAAAAGCCCTAAAGGCAGCCTCTGCCGACATCTGGAGAGTGGCGAGTGGCAAGTTGATCTGCGCATCGACGGATTCGAAGGCACCTGAACCATACAACTGGTCAGGAATTACTGCGCCTCCTATCCTGGCAGCCCTAGTTTGAGCTTCAAGGCGAAACTCGCTGTCCCAAATCAGGTACTGGCTAGGGTTGAGCATCATCCGCATGACGGCTTTCCAGTCGTGCGGGATGAACATGCTGTTCTTGCACACTTGCTGAAGCGTGCCCCTAGTAAATCGGCTCTGAAGCCCTGTCTCTGAAATGGCCTTCCGTATAGCCATGAGAAGCTTATACGGGACTGGTGAGTGAACTATCTTCTGGGCCCCTGTGAGGGCATCCATTTCTAAGCGAATTGGACAAATCTGACTAAGCTCAGCTAGTTCTTCCGCTGGCAACTCCCCCTTCCTGATTTCTTCTTCCACTGTGCGCTGAAGGGCACTCTTGGTAACTTGGGAACCTGAGGCTGTCAGAGAAGCGCCTGCGCTCCTCATTCCTTGCATTCCGTCGGTGACGTCTGCAGCTGTCACCGAGGGAAAGTTCCCTACGCTATTCTGCCTAAATTGCAATGACGGATAGAGCGCCGTAGGCGCCGATGGCTCGGCTGACGTGGCTGGCAGATGTGGGGGTTCTTTGGCCTCTATCCAGACTGGTTCTATCTCCACTAAGAGTTTCCTACATTTGTCCCATGTGCGAATTACACGCTCTGGAGCTTTCGGGGGTTGCTGAATGCAGTCTCCTATCTGATCCCAAAGCTCAAGGGTTAACGTACCTACTTCTGGGTAAAGCAGGCAGTGTTCCCTTAGGTACACCAAAAGTCTCGGTAGCTCTCGGCTGTGAAATCTTAACTGAAATATCCTGGCCAGGATCTTAAACTCTTCCTCACGAGTTTTTTGGCTAGCGGATGGACGCTGTCGCTGAGGACAGGTCCCCATATTACCTGCGAAGGGTCCTCCGAAGTTTCCTCCTCGGGACGGGTCGATGCGTTTTGGGCAAGTAATAGGTTCTGGCGACGATTCTTTGGGTAGAGCTCGGAGCGTGGTCCCCTACCACGGGCCCTTGGTGGCCTCTGCGCTGTCAGGGGTTCACAGCTGACCCTGCAGAACGCGTTTTCTCCGTAACCTGCAAGCCACCACGAAAGTCGGGAGCAAACTGTAGGAAACCTCTCGGTAATGCCTCGCCGCTTAGGCCGTCTTCCCAACCGGCTGGTTTACCGGCCGGGCTGCCGCGCTGTCCTCCGGGATGAGCGGACGCGGTTCAAGCGCAGAACTGGACCGTGTGATCGCTTACTCTGAGGTAGACCGCTCGGGGGTCGCTTACTCACGAGTAGATCACGTCGGGGTCACCAGGTGTAGGAATCGGGGCCGCAGAGGGCCGGAGGTCCCGGAGGAGACTGATCAAGAAACGATACGAGGCAATATGGAGCGTGATCAGATCAGTAGTTTATTGAGGGAAAGCATCAACATATATAGGAGAAAAAGCGCAACGGTGGCAAAACCGTCATCTGACAGAAATTACCTCACCTATTTGCTCAGGTTAATGAGGAATCTCTCTAAGGGAAGTTAATTAACTCAGACAAACACCGACATGGGAAAACACCATTGTTTAGGGATAAGACTGGGGTAAACATGGCTGCTATTTGCACCAAGGATAAGGATAAACTCGGAGATGAGTGATTACTTTAATGGGTAACGGGGTTAGATATTCGCTCTCTCAGCAGAACCGCTGGTCAGGTCAAGGAATTGGGTGAATCAAACCCTATCATTAATCCACTCCCCTTAATTTCTCTGCCCGCAGAGCCCACGGCTCAGGGAGCGTTCTCCCGAAGTGGCCTCTGCGCGGGCCGTTCCATGCCAGTGGGGCATGGGGAAACCGCAGATAAGACAGCTATTTTGTTCTGTTTTTTATATATAAAAAAAACAGCTTTAGAAGCCTTTAAGGAGACTTGTGTTTTCCATATGGTGTGAACAAAACTCCAGTGTAAGGCTGGGTCTGAGATCAAATGAATGGTCAATGGCTTGATGAATCTGATGAATTTTCAGAGCTGGATAGTGATATGCTCTCATAATGCATGTGCTTAGTGAATACCACTACAACACACTGTGTCTGCCCACATTATGTTAAAATAATACAGAAAGTTTCTATTCCAGGAACCTTGCTTTAGGATATATCTGCAGGGGGGCAAGCCCTTTGCTCTCCCACCAATGCACACAAGAAAAGTGAAAGTAAATTTCCCCTTATTCCTAGCTGTTAGCATGCTAAGTCTGACAGCTAAATGGCTGTTATTTCATTGGCCAGTGCAGTCATGATTTGGCAACTGACCACTATTGATGACTGAATTTTGGAAAACCCTACTCTCGTTCTGTCAGGCCCTTCTCTTTTTCAGGCTCTGTCCATGGGGTGTGGATCTGTCACTAAACACACTCAAGACCACCAGAGCCCCCCCCCCCTATTAACATATGTAATGATTATTGTAATGCGCTCTACATGGGGCTGCCCTTGATGACCATTCGGAGGCTGCAGCTGGTCCAGAATGCGGCTGCCTGGGTGGTGATGGGGTGCGGGCATTATGCCCATGTCTCACCACTGCTTTGGGAGCTGCACTGGTTGCCAGTGTGCCTCCGGGTGCAATTCAAGGTGCTGGTTTTGACCTTTAAAGCCCTACATGGCAGTGGACCAGGGTACTTAAGGGACCGCATCACCCCAAGGTATTCTACTCATCCTATGAGGGCAGACCGGAGAGGCTCAATGATGGGCCCTCCTACAAGAGAAGCACACCTGACTGGGACCAAAAGAAGAGCCTTCTTGGTGTCTGCCCCGGCCCTGTGGAACCTCTTACTATCTGAATTGTGCCTCCAGACAGAGCTGCTCCCCTTCAGGAGGGCACCTAAGACCTGGTTATGCCAGCGGATGTGGGGGCGATGAGGTGTGACGGCTCAGTCCTGCTGGCTTATATAAATATTACCCTGCAACCGGCTTGCCTGTTTTTATCTCCCCCTCCTCCTCCCTTTCTGTTTTTATTTCTTCTTTTTTCTCTTTGTTTGGCTATTTATCTCTTAAGGGGTTAGGGAGGGTATTGAGGGATTATGTGTTTTTTAGATTGTATTTTAGATAGGGGTTTTAGCAACATTTTTATCTGTAAAGGCCTTTTATTGTTTTTGTATTTCTTTTCTATGTTGGTAGCTACCCTGAGTGGTGTTCGCACCAATAGGGTGGGATATAAATATACGAAACAAAATAAATAAATAAACATTTGGCACCTTTAGTTTATGGTGGCCATGAAATAAAACCAAGAACACAAATAGGTAATATCTCTGTAAGGAACAACCAAAATTCTACAAGAGATGGATGTCACATATCGTACTATTTCACCATGATTAACTTTCAAGTATTTTTAAAGTCAGCAGTCAGAATCCTGCATGACTCATAGCAAAAATAGTTGCTCAAGTAAGAGATACACAGAAAGAGCCTCCTCAAAGATTGTGGTATTTTTGAACCACAATCGGGCGTACCCCAGGCAACTGCAACCTTTTGCCAGCTAATCTTTCTCACACTAGGTCAGGTGAAAGGAAGTATGGAATGAATTCACCAAAGGTGGTTTTGTTTTGGCAATTTACTGTTTGTCCTAGACACGGAAGAAGAACACTAATATTTGTTATCACATATCAGTCACATGACTTGGCACATGCTAAATAAAAAGCAGCAATCTGCCACAGTGATTTACTTTGACCCATACTAGTACAACTAAGCAATAGGATTCTAGCCTCTGATGCTGTTTGTCAGGACTCATCTTTTGTGTGAATTCAAAGAGAGGTGCAGCAGTTTGAAACAGATGGGAAGTGACTCCAGTAATAAAGGGTTTGATCATTTATTAAAGGAACCCCTGAAACAGGCTATCCTTTTAAAAAGAAAGGCTGGAATGGTTAATACACGTTAAGGATTTTAGGAAAAGCTAGGAGATTATGAGCAGTTTTATTATTTTGTTTTGGCCTCAAAAATTAAAAGTGCATAGCAAAGCATGGTATTCAGATATGGATTACTAAGGAACAGTAAATAATTGGCAGAAGCAGAGTCAGGAACTGGGTGATTTGCTGCTGATACACTTGACAAAAGGTACTTAAGCGCAGTAGGGGAAAGCACCAGACATGACAGAAATAAAAAAAGACATCCCTCAGGGCTGAGCCTGGCAGACAGAATGGGCTCCACTCCATTTGGAAGCAAAAATAAAATTGGCAGATTCCCTCACATTCACTCACTTTGGGAGATTAGGTTAAAATTCAAAATACAGTACAGTATAAGCCAGGAGTTCTCAACCTTTTAAAGCCATATATACTGTATATATACACACACTCTCACACACATACGTACACAAGCTTGTCCTGATGGGAGACACTTTTCAGCATTCACAAGTTCATTTTGAAGATGTAACATCCCAAGCTCTATCATAACCCACAGGAACAAAGTTTACACCCTAGAACACACCCAACACACCATCAGAGAATATACACTTGTTGTGTCCAAGCATTTATTAACATATATTGCTTTAAGTTGCATTCGCAATTAAGTCTTTGCTGTATTGCGCGCCCTTTTCTGTAAGGCGCCTTATTCATCTGTTTCCTATGTACTTTGATTGGTTGCACACAGGTTTCCTGCGTTAACTAAGCCTGGGCAAATGTATCACTGCAACTGCCTTCTTGTCTCTATATAAGTTGCTACCTCGTCCCTGTTTTTCCCTAGTCCGATTTGTCTGTTCTACTCCGAACTGAGCTAATAATAAACATCTTGTTGGTTAACCACCCGAACAGTTGTCGCGTTGCAATTAATAATCCAACTCAACAACTCTGTAAAAGAATATTGATGATCTATCCCTTTTGCCTCTCCATTTTATCTTCTCAGCAGTCCACTGAGGTATATTAAGCTGAAACAGAAGGGTTCCCACAATGGCAAACTTCTCTCAAGATCTATGGATGAGGAGGGAATTGGATCTGCCTCTTCTTGGACCAAGTCGGACATCCCACAGACCCTGCATCACACAAGTTCACATCTCACGTGATGTAAGTCTGTGGCAGTACAGTAATTGCATTATGGCTGCCTCTGACAATAAGAAGGTCCTGTTGTGAACCAAAGGCAGGTTTACCAATCCTAAATCTCCAGGCCTGCTTTGGTATCAGTTTTAGCTGCCTCCCCCCCCCCCCCCCAAAAAAAAAAAAACTTCTCTCTTCCACTTCTTGGATGCAGAACAAAGCAGGAGAGATTTAGCAGAGTGTCAGGAAGTAGCTTCAGGCTAATCCTTTTTCTGACACTCCCCAGCACCAGAGGGAAATAACAAAGATCAACCAATCTGGCATATCTAAAAGCCTTCTAATCATGTCACTGGGGAAAGTGGATCCAATTCCAAACAGGCATATTCATGGAGCTTCCAGCATAAAATGATATTCCTTCTTCTGTTTTATTTCCCAAGGGGTTATAGTCAGAGTTCCTATTTTGTTGTTGTGTCCCTCAGTCCTTTAACATTGCCCCGGTCATTTCCCATTTGATCAGTCCATTTGTATCTTGTTCAGATTTCTGTGGCAATATACTATCCATTGCCAGCTTGTTGGGCCTGTCGCAACTTCACCAGAGTCCCTTTGCCAGATCATTTCAGGGTGACCCGGGATGGCCTTCATGGCTGACGCAATAGTCCTGTGGTACAAGGCCACACCATATTTCACCCCAATCCTAGCAATCCCTTACTTTGTCCTGTTGCCATCTCTAACAACTTGGACTTTGAGAAGCAAAGTCTAGACTACAACTGTGTATTATTGATATATACACAGGTTTGAAAGTAATGGATCTCAATATATTCCCTTCCAGGCATTTATGTGTTTATAGTCAGGAACTTAGGAGTCAAACCCTACAATTACTTCTGCGTTCTATTACTTGCATTCCATTGCCATGGGCAGAATGCATCATCATTCTGCTCTTTGAGATGTACCTACACAGCTGGTTTAAAACTTAGTCACATTTAGAGTAAGCCAACTGAAATAAATGATATTTATTTTAGTAGTAGCCCAATTAAGGTTTACTTTGAGCATGACAAAGTTCAACACCAACACAATAACTTTTGGATGATGATGATACTTGTACTATTAGGTTCACAGTCAAAGAATGGTATAAAACCAACAATTCAAGCTCTAACCAAGCTAAAATTGTTTTGGTGATGTATGAGTATATAGGCAGTTCCTAGTAAAAAAATAATAATTTTTTTTAAAAGCTAGGATAAAGGTAAAGGTTTCCCTTGCTCGAAAGCCAGTCGTATCCGACTCTAGGGTGCAGTGCTCATCTCTGTTTCTAAGCCGAAGAGCCAGCGCTGTCTGCTTCTGCAGACGTTTCCGTGGTCATGTGGCAGGCATAACTAGACATCGGAGTGCACGGAACGCTGTTACCTTCCCACCGAAGTGGTCCCTATTTATCTACTTGCAATTTCTTGCTTTCGAACTGCTAGGCAGAAAAGCTAGGATATTCAAGTCCAATATATCAAAAATGTTCAAATATTTTGGGAGTTCTTTAAGTATTGCTCCAAGGACTCGAATTGCTATGGGAACAACAGCAGATTTATCTTTCCACAAACCTTCCACTTCAATTTGCAAATCACAATATTTTGTGATTTTTCCCCTGTGTTATTTGTTTGGTTGTTGTTAATGGGTTAACTGGACAAGCACTTTTTATACCAGCATGCACCCCTCTTTTAATTATTTCTAATCTGCACTTGATCAAAATAAACAAATGCATTACTGGAAAGGGAATCTTTCAAGAGCCTATGCTGCAATCACTTTTCCTGCCTGAATTAATAATACCATAATTCAAATGATTACCCAGTCCCATTCCAAATGTTTCCTTCAAAGCTATTTATCTTGAGAAGTTGCTCTGCTTATGTCATAGATGGAATTACTTTATAATCAAAGTACATCAAACCAGGCACCTGAACAAAGTAAATAAATTAACCTGAGAAGAATCAAAAGTGATCTGGTCTTGCCTTTCCATACCTAAAAAGGAGGCCTAAGTAAAAAAAAAAATCAAATGTAAAAAGATCAGAAAACTATATTATTGGATATAAGAGGAATGAAAGGCGGGAGACTTCCAGAATGCGAATTCTCCAGACAAACAGATCCTCACCCTTGCATAATCTCTTTGCTCTTCCTTGGTAAGCAAACTTTCAAGTGACTTTGAGAGTGCCATGACTTTTCTATATTCCATCCACACCAGTGGGTGAAACATTCTCTATAATCTTTGTGGGAGTGTCATTTTAGTATCCTTTGAGGATGAGAATCAGTTGTTAAATCAAAGCAAGAATATTTTTCCTACTATAATTTAACTGAGACGTATATCAAAATAACACTGTTCTGCTAGTTTATGCATTATGAGTGTAATAGTATTATTATTTGTGTTCATTATATGCCACCAGCTCTTTTCCAACTTAATGACAATCTTGTTCCTCTTCTTTCATGTCCCAATCAAACCATGGATTGCCAAAATGAAGCCACTTTCTTCACTTTGTCATTGGCCAAATGTACATCCTCATCGGTGCATGTTTCTGGCAGTAATCAGCAGACCAGTAAATGACCCAGAATCTTATCTCTCCACATTCACATAATGTGTTGTTGTCCACCAACAGCAACCCTCATTTGAGCATGTTGGTCTTATATTTAGGCACTCTAACCCTCAGCCTATTCAGGGTCCTCCAAGTGACATAGGTTGAGTTCCTTAGCTTTATTTATCTATTCATTAGATTTATATCACCACCTGCTCGGCATAGCGACTCAGGGCGGCTTACAGTTAGCATAAAATACAGCTTAATTAAAAACAACTTAGACAGACTCCAATCAGTCCCCTGATGATGGGTTATTTAGAGTGGTCATATATCCATATATCCTCTTTTAATGATGCTCCTCGCCCAGTAAGCTCCTTCATCTATCTTCTAATTTGGTTTTGCTCTTGTGTACCCTCAAGAATGTTAGTTCTTGCCATAAAGCTCTTCCTGGATCTGAGCCGGTGGATTTGAGGCTAATGTCCATTCAAAGGATGTTGAGGGTCATTTTCTTGCTTAGTTCTCTTGGCACATCTTCCACAGTAAGAAGCATTACCTTATGCAACTTGTCAGTGAAGGAAAGATGTAAGGGAAACGTGGACCAGGATGGAGAAGGTTTTCTTGAATATGGAACTTCCAGCATTGCTTTTATATCTTTGAAGGGTCTGCTTTGATACGAAAAGAGCAGAAGAGAGACACCTACTTCATAATGATCACCAGCTTTCTATGAGGAGATGGTACAAGAAGAAGACTCTTTTAATTCTTCAAATTAATTCTTTAATCCAGAAAAAAAATTTGAAAATTTTCAGTTTACATAATGCAATGCTATCAAACCACGATAACCTGATCTTCCTATACTGATCTAATATTTTCTTAATTTCATGTATTAGTTTATCAAAGTTTCATTTTTTAAAACAAATCTTGCAATTTTCTAGCAACTTTAATATTTAATAATCTTTGCATTCTAGTATCAAATTTCTCCTTAATCATCTCCCCCTCTTACACATTCTCTGTCAAACACAACATTCCACCTCTACTTTTTTTACCAAAGGGATATAGATATGATGATGACTCAGTGCAGTGTTTTGGACGTGGTGATGAACTCATACTGAGATGAGCTGATGTTAAACCCTCTCCCCTCTTTGAAGCTTAAGGAGCTTCTCTAAGTCTGTGGTTACCCCTTTATTCTACTGAAGTAATGACAAACATTCATACAAAGGCTATAGCAATATCCCAGTCTCATCTTTCTTACCGAAGGATGTGATACACATTAATTGACAAATCAAAGATGCTATCATGTTTTAAACAGCTCATGATGAGAGCAGGGGGGTTGCCTCTCCACAAAAAAAATTTGAGTTGAAGTGCCCCTCCTCCTCTTGGTCCAAGACCTGCCCTTCCATCGTGTGATAACAGCTGCTGGAATACTGATAGGCATGGTACTGTAGCAGCAGTATGATGTCTTTTCGACTAAACACACAGTAGCACTGGTAATTAGTCATCACAGTATCTGGGACATGTGTGATCAAATGAGTACTGAGTATTGATGTTACAAAATGCATCTGCTGCCAGCTCTTTAAGCAATGATCTCAATCCATCAGGAAGTTCTTGTGTTCTTGTGCAGCTCCACTCGCCTTAACACCTTTGCACACTAATTCCTGCCCCATCAGTGTGCCTCTATGGGAAAGTACCCACTTAGCCAGGCAACCATAAAGACTAACAGAAAGAGAGAGAGAGAGAGAGATTAGATACACAATACCTTGTGTCATTAAAAGATGGGTGTGACCTTACACTGTCTAAATCCTTCCTGCTCATAGTAACACCTTCTTTTCCTTTCCAACATATTCCTGTCTCTCCTTTGATGTGTAGTCAGGGGGATAGATCTAACTCCACCACTGATCTTGATTAGGCCTAATCAGTTTCTAATGCATGCCTTAAACCCCCATTTAAGAGAGAAGCCTATTCAGCACCACTTAATGCAGAGGGAGCCTTGAGTCAAAGAAACATTCTGGGGGCCAAGATCAAAAGAGAGATCTTCCCTAGTAATTCAAATCCAATAAACTGCGCCGAATACAGGGCTGGTCCTAAGCAGGTTGTAATTTTGGGCTGCTGGTCACATGTTTCTGTTGAACATTTGCTACAAAGTGCTGGTTTTCTGCTGCCATGGATGATAATTAAATTACAGATCTTTCTTTATTCGTGTCGGAGGCACCACCCGCATATAATAACATAGAAAGCTAAAATTAACATATCTGGGGAAAAAAGAATTAAAAGGACTAGATGACATCCGCCCAATATCGGGCCACCTCAACAGCATTTCCTCTTGCCAACATAAGGTCCTCCTCAGTGCACGATGAAGGGCATCATGTGCATTGCATCATATGGGCGATTGTTTGCTCTTCTCACAGGCTAACAGCTACAGGGAAACCCCACTTTCTCAGATTAGCCCTTGATCTTCCTACCCTGGCACGTAGTCTGTTTAAAGCAGGGTTTCTCAACCTTGGCTCTCCAGGTGTTATTGGACTTCAATTCCCAGAAGCCCAAGTCAGCACTCCTGCTGATCAGGACTTCTGGGAATTGAAGTCATACATAAGAACATAAGAACATAAGAACAGCCTTGCTGGAACAGGCCACAGCCCATCCAGTCCAGCATTCTGTCTCACACAGTGGCTCACCATTTCCTTCAGGGTATTCCCAAGCAGATGCCTTCACCTGCTTAGGATTCCCTGGAAATGATATTGAGAGATATCCTGCCTATCTCTCCAACCCGGAGGTTGTACTTAAGTATCCATAATTATAACCATTGATACTCTTGTCCTCCATGAACTTGTCTAATCCTTTCTTAAAGCTGTCAAGACTGACAGCTGTCACCACTTCTTCTGGCAGGGAGTTCCATAGACCAGTAATCCTCTGTGTGAAAAAGTACTTTCTCTTATTTGTTTGAGAACTAGTACCCAAAAGTTTCATGGAGTGTCCCCTAGTTCTAGTGTTATGCGATAGGGAAAACAGTTTTTCCTTATCTACTTTGTCCACACCGTGCATGATTTTATAAACTTCAATCAGGTCACCTCTTAGACGTCGTCGTTCAAGAGTGAAGAGGCCCAACCGTTGCAGCCTCAGATGGTAAGGAAGGTGTTCCAGTCCCCTAATCATTCTGGTTGCCCTCCTCTGCACTTTTTCCAGCTCCATAATATCCTTCTGGAGGTATGGCGACCAGAACTGTACACAGTATTCCAGATGGGGCCTCACCATAGATTTATAAAGAGGCAAAATGACACTTGCTGACTTATTTTCTATACCCTTCCTAATGATCCCTAGCATTGAGTTTGCTTTTTTCACTGCTGAGGCACACTGGGTTGACACCTTCATTGAGTTGTCCACCAGGACACCAAGGTCCCTTTCCTGGTTTGTCGCAGAGAGTTCAGACCCCATCAGTTTATAAATGTAATTGGGGTTCTTTGCCCCAACATGCATCACTCTGCACTTACTAATGTTGAAACTCATTTGCCACTGTTTTGCCCACTCCCCCAGTGTTGAGAGATCCCTCTGGAGCTCCTCACAATCTCTCACAGTTTTCACTACCCTGTATAATTTAGTGTCGTCAGCAAATTTGGCTACCTTGCTTTTTACTCCTACCTCTAGATCATTTATGAAGAGGTTGAAAAGCAGGGGTCCCAGTACTGAACCTTGGGGGACCCCACTCTTTACTTCCCTCCACTTGGAGAAGTGTCCATTTAGTGCTACCCTCTGTTTCCTGTCCCTTAGCCAGTTGCTGATCCAGGACAAGACCTGTCCCTTTATTCCATGACTGGTAAGTTTATTCAAGAGCCTTTGGTGTGGGACCTTGTCAAAAGCCTTCTGAAAGTCCAGATAAACAATGTCAACTGGATCCCCCTTATCCACATGCTTGTTGACACTCTCAAAAAATTCCAACAGATTAGTGAGGCACGATTTGCCCTTGCAAAAGCCATGTTGGCTCTCCTTTAGCAGCGCCTTCTCTTCTATGTGCCTATTAATTCTATCTTTTAGGATGGTTTCCATCACTTTACCTGGGACACATGTCAAACTGACAGGTCGGTAATTTCCTGGATCACCCCTGGATCCTTTTTTGAAAATTGGTGTTACATTCGCTACCCTCCAGTCATCAGGCACAAAGCCTGATTTGAGGGAAAGATTATATATTTTGGCTAGGAGATCAGCAATTTCATCTTTAAGTTCCCTGAGAACTCGTGGATGGATGCCATCTGGTCCTGGTGATTTGTTAGTGTTTAGTTTAACAAGACATGCAAGGACCTCCTCCCTGGTTATTTCTATCTGGCTTAATTCTTCGGTTTCCCTCCCTACGAAGATAGGCTCTGTTTTGGGCATGTGGCCTCTGTCTTCTTCAGTGAATACTGAAGCAAAGAATTCATTGAGTCTCTCTGCAATCTCTGTTTCCTCTTTAATAACCCCTTGCCTTCCATTGTCATCTAATGGTCCAATGGCCTTCCTAGTTGGGTTCTTACTTCTAATGTACTTAAAGAAGTCTTTGTTATTTCTCTGAGTATTTTTAGCTATACGCTCCTCAAAGTCTTGCTTTGCTTTCCTGATTGTTGCCTTGCATTTGTTCTGCCAGAATTTATGTTTCTGCCTGCTGTCCTCATTCGGACAAGCCTTCCATCTTCTAAATGAGCTTTTCTTGCTCTTGATCACTTCCCGAACAGCTCCTGTAAGCCACATTGGAGTCCTCTTGGACCTGGCAGTGTCCTTTTTCCTTTTGGGTATGCATTCCAATTGGGCCTCTGGTATTGTTTTTGTAAACAGCCTCCATGCCCCTTGGAGTGTTTGGACTCTCTCAGTTTTCCCTTTCAGCTTCTTTTTTACTAGTTTCCTCAACTTTGGGAAATTTCCTTTTTGAAAATTTAAGGTCTCTGTGTTAGATTTTATCAGTGACTTGCGGTCTATGATCAAGTTAAACATAATTGAGTTGTGGTCACTGTTCCCTATTGGATCAGTCACATTAACATCTTGCACCAGATCCTGATTATTACTCAGGATCAAGTCAAGGATTCTTGTACCTCTAGTTGGGTCTTCAACCATCTGTCCCAGGGAACAATCATTTAGCATATCTAGGAACTTTATCTCTTTATCATGTGCTGAACAACAGTTCACCCAGTCTATGTAAGGGTAATTGAAGTCCCCCATTATAACCAGGCTTCCCTTCTTGGATGCCTCCTTTACAACATTCTCCAACTGCCAGTCTCCCTCAAGAGTTTGGGTCGGAGGCCGATAGTATATGCCTACTGTTAGACCATCCTTGTGGCCTGGTACTCTTACCCACAGAGCTTCTAATGGTGACTCCAAATCACCTAGATATTCCAATTCATACGATTTTATCACATCTTTGACATACAAGGCTACACCACCTCCCGTTTGCCCCTTCATATCCTTCCTGTACAGTTTGTAGCCTGGGATAACTGTATCCCATTGGTCCACCAGGTTTCAGTGATACCAATAATATCAATATTCTTATCTATTGCTAAGTATTCCAGCTCCCCTATTTTGTTCCGGAGGCTTCTGGCATTTGTATACAAGCATTTATATATGCTTTTCTGACACAGTATTTTGTGTCCAGTTGCATTGTTAGACTGCCTCTTGCATCCTTCTGCTAGAATGCTAGTGACTAGCTCCTCGCTCTGCTCAGTAATTTTTGCATCCTCCTCACTACCCAAGTATACACTTTCCCGAACCGGATGCTGCCCAGCTCCTGTCGGCTTTCCCCCAGTTATCAGTTTAAAAGCTGCTCTGCTGCTCTGCTCAGTCCAAGAACATCTGGGGGCCCAAGGTTGAGAAACCCTAGTTTAAAGCTTTCCATACAGGCCATGGTTGTTTGTGGCCAGGCAGTAGAGATAATTAATTTACATTTAGTGAGAGCAGTGGCTTAGTGGTTAAGATGCTGAGCTGATGACTGGAAGGTCGGCAAGACAGCAGTCTGTGAGCCGAGTGTTGCATGATGGAGTGAGTGCCCGTCAATTGTCCCAGCTCCTGCCAACCTAGCAGTTCAAAAGCAAGAAATTGGAAGTAGAATACTCTGCCAACAGAGTTAAGATTACAGACAAGAATTGCTGTTCTTCAGGAAAGGTTTGAAAACCTGGCTGGCGGTGCAGGTGTGGGGCCTTAATGGAAATATGGCCCCCGCATGTTGGCTCATTCCAAGCTAAGCATTAATCTAGAGTGTCCCTCCCTCTGTATGTTTTATGTTTATCCGATTTATACCCCACCCTATTCAGCACATGGCCGACTCAGGGTGGCTAACAACATATAAATCACCCCGAGGCAACCCAAGGGGTTTACATACAGGATACAAAGTTCAAAATACAATAATAAATACAATATTCAAAAATACAACATAGCCCAGAGGCCCAGATACAATATTACAAGTTACAATACAAAGCAAAAACAGTATTTCTTACATTCCTTTTATTTCTTTATGAATAGGGTGGAGTAGGAGGGTGGGTAGGGGGGTGGGTGTCTTGAGGTTTTAATTGTTTTATATGTTTTAATCTGTTGTAAGCCGCCCTGAGTCGGGCTCACCCGAGTGGGCTGCATAGAAATCTGAAAATTAAATTAAATTAAATTAAGTAGATAAATAGGTACCACTTTGGTGGGAAGGTAAACAGTGTTCCGTCATGCCTGCCACATGACCATGGAAATGCTTGCAGACACAGACAGCACTGATTCTTTGGCTGTAAATAGAGATGCTCACCACATTCTAGAGTTGGATGCGACTGGCTTTTGAGCAAGGGTGACCTTTACCTTTACCTAATTTGTATTTTCAGAGGAAGTCAGTACTTTTGGGACCCATATCCACTACTGGGATGCTGGGTGACTCTGTTAGGTTATCGAGGACTCTTTCCCCAAACTTAAAAAGTTGCCTCTTAAATTTGATTTGTCATGTGACTTGTAGCAAAGCCAAATAAAGTGTTACTGCTAGTACTGTATAATGTTTTGAAAGGATTTGCTACATTACTCATAACTTTTTCTGTTGTTCTTATTGTACTTTATTTAAAAATTGCTAATATAATAGCAGAAAGCTTGTAAAATGCCTCTAGACATGTATTCTAGAAATAACTAATAAATGTTCCTGTGAGACAAAGGAAGAGAGGGACAGCGAATAATTCCCACTTGTCACTATTCTTATTTTGGAAAATGTAACTTCATTTCAGCCTCATTACAAAAGGGTGGTGGGGCGGGCTCATCAAACAGGTTATTAATTATGCTCCCTTTAAAATGTACTTTCTACTTCCTTTCCTTCCTGAAATTCTCAGTGGAGGCCTTAATTTAACTGTTTTGTTGTTGTTCAGTCGCACAGTCGGTTCCGACCCTTTGCGACCCTATGGACCATTGTTCTCCAGGCATCTCTGTCCTCCACCATCCCCCTCAGCACTCCCAGTTCTGTGCCCATTGTGTCTACAATACCATCTAGCCATCTCATCTTTGGCCTCCCCCTTCTTCTTTTGCCCTCCACCTTTCCCAACATCAGGGCCTTCTCAAGTGAATCCTCCCTTCTCATTTGATGTCCAAAATACTTTAGCTTCGTCTTTACTATTAGCCCTTCCAATGAGCAGTCAATGTTGATTTCTTCTAAGATTGACCTATTTGTTCTCCTCGCTGTCCAGGGTACTCTCAAAACTCTCCTCCAACATCACATTTCAAAGGCATCTATTCTTCTGCGTTCAGCTTTCCTAATTGTCCAGCTCTCACATCCGTACATTACTACTGGGAATACCATTGCTTTGACTATTCTAATTTTTGTTTGCAATGTGATGTCTCTGCTTTTCACTATGTTCCCCAGGTTTCTCATGGCTTGTCTCTCAAGAATCAGTCGCCTTTTTATTTCATGGCTGCAATCCCCATCTGCCGTGATCTTTGATCCCAGGAAAGTAAAATCTGTCACTGCTTCTACTTCTTCCCCATCTATTTTCCAGGAGCTGATTGGGCCTGTTGCCATTACCTTGGTTTTCTTGATATTGAGTCTCAAACCAGCTTTTGCACTCTCCTCCTTCAGCCCAATCAAGAGGTTCTTTAGGTCTTCCTCACTTTCTGCCATTAGGGTGGTATCGTCTGCATATCTCAGATTGTTTATGTTTCTCCCAGCAATTTTAATCCCATATTGTGATTCCTCCATCCCTGCATTTCGCATTATGTGCTCTGTGTATAGATTTAACTGTGGGTGTCCTTAAGAGGTAACCCATTGAGCCAGTTGCTGAACAGTTCTTGTGATGTGCTGTCAAATCACCTCGGACATATGGCAACCCTATGAATCATTGGAAGGGGCCTTTTAGGCCATCGATTCCAACCACCTGCTCAAGGCAGGAATCCGAATCAAAGATCTGACAGATGGTTTTCCAATTCTCTCTTGAATGCATCCAGTGTTGGATCGCTCACCACCTCTCGAAGCAGTTGGTTCCACTGTCATACTGCTCTAATGGTTAAGAAGCTTTCCCTAATATCTAGCCTATCTGTAAGATGTGGAGTGAGAAACCCCTCCCGTTGATCAAGAGCAAGACAACATTGCTCTAGTTTCAGCCCATAATCTCAAAAGTGTTCTAGCCTCAACAGCTCCACTCAGCTCTTGCAATCACAAGCCTGGGGCTTCCTTTAGGGAGTCAACCCAACCTGTATTTGGTCTTCATTTTTTGATGCTGCCATCACCTTTTCTCAACATTATTATCTTCTTCAATTAATCTTGCCTTCCAATGATGTGCCACAAATTGGACAGTCTCAATTCCATCAATTTTACCTCTAGAGATAGTTCAGTCTTGATTCCCCCCCCCCTCGCCGCCGCCACCCAAGGTCTCACTTGTTTGTCTTTCTGGTACTCCATGGAAATCACAAAACTCTCCTCCAGCACCAAATTTAAAACAAATCAAATTTTATTCCTGTCAGTTTTCTTTACTGTCCAGCTTTCACACCCATACATAACAAATAGGAATGTTTTGGTCTTGGTTTCAAATGACACTTGAGTGTCTTTCTCTAATTCCTTCGCTGCTGTCTTTCCAAATCTCATTCTTCTTCTAATTTCTTGGCTTCAATCTTCATTTGGATTCATGACTGAACTAAAGTCTACAAAATCTTTCACTATTTCAACTTCTCATTATCACCATTAAAATTGTGTAGCTCTTCTGTAGTCATGATTTTTGTCTTCTTTATGTTCAACTGCAGTCCTGTTTCACAGTTTCTTTTTCACTTTCACTAAAGGCTATTTCAAGTCATGTTGCTTTCTGCCGATAAGATCGTGTCATCTTCATGTCTTGCTACTAGTGTTTTCTTCTACCTATTTTTAGTGTTTGGGAATCAAGACAATGGAAACGGCTGTAAGCTAGCCTAACACATCTTTATTGCATAGAGTACAGTACGAACATGTCGTAATGGCGGACAAACAGCTCTTTTTATATGGTGGCTATCTAATTGAATCTGGCTCTTCGACAGGCATTGGCTGCTGTCCAGGTGACGTCATCCTTGGTCACGCCTTTCTTGTCCAGGTGAGGTGAGCGCGGGAATCTTTCCCGCGCGGCTGAAGGCATTTGAGTAATGTGAACCATGTGAGCTGGGCGCTCGCTATTGCCCCCGGTGGCCACTAGCTCGCGTCCTCATACAGAAGGTTACAGTGTTACCTGTACCCATTCGTGTGGTTACAAATACATTCAACACACTACATTCAGTACACAACATCCCTCCCCCCTAAGATGGGACAAAGTCCCTTAACCAAGCTGGTTTCCCGCATGTGCGTTTTGGCCGTGCGGCCGTTATGCTTGACTCGGCCATGCCCCCTCGTCTGTGTCCTCCTGGTTCTTGTCCTGCAATTGGAGAGGATGACTCGTTAGTGACTTGCCGCGGGCTTGCCGCCTTAGGATGGCCAGGAGAAGGGGGAGGAGGGGTTCCCGACGTGGATGTGGACAAACCGGGGGCACTAGGGTCTAAAGAAAAACCCCGCTCTTCGCTTGGACGGGTGGGGGAACACTCCGAAAAAACCCCCCGGTTTGATAACTCAAAATCTAAATCAGGGGCAACAGTGGCAAACTCATTTCCCTCCTTCGAGGGGCTGGGTAGAACTACAGGGGCAAACTCGTTCCTCTCTCTCGAGGGACTGGATAGAGCTGGCGTATGAAAAGGATATGAGTTTGACCCTAAGCTTTCCCCCCCTGTTTGGGACTGTTGCCCTACGTTTTCTCCCCCTTGGTCTAAACGGGTAGAGGAGAACCCTAACGCTGAGCATTGCTGATGATCCCCTCTGTCCGGCCCCCCAATCACTCGGTGCCTAAGTTGGTCAGCGTGCCTCCTCCAGAGGAGACCCGTGCTGGTCTCGACACAGAATGAGACTGGTCCTGTTTGATTAATGACTACCCCCGGCACCCATGCTGGCCCAGTGGTGGCGTAGTTTCTGCAATGAACAGGCTCTCCTATCTGGAAATTTTTGGTGGGGCTGTGCTCAATATTTCTTCCTCTATCCTCGACCCGGGTGGGATCCAATCTAGTTAATAGTGAGTGTAACTTCCTCTTCATGAGGAGTTCCGCGGGAGAGTATCCCGACGCCAATGGCGTCACTCGATATGCCAACAGAAACTGGCAGAGCTGCCGGTCCAGATCCCCGGGACCCATGCGCCGCAGCCCTTCCTTCATTGTGCGCACCAGACGTTCCGCCTGGCCATTTGTTGCAGGGTGAAATGGGGCTGAGGTAATGTGCCGAATGGCGTTGGACTCTAAGAACGCCTGGAACTCGGCTGACGTGAAACAACTCGCATTGTCACTAATTATGACATCAGGTATCCCGAACGTACATATCAGTTTGCGCAGCTGTCTTATGGTCCCCGCTGATGAGGTGTTGCGCATTGGAATTACCTCCAACCACTTGGAGTATGCGTCCACCACAAGTAGAAAAAATGAACCCCTGAATGGCCCTGCGAAGTCTATGTGGAGGCGGGACCACGGTCCCCTAGCTGTGTCCCATTCTCTGTGTGGAAGGCGGGACTCCTCAGGCCGAGAGCTCTGGCAACTTTCGCAGGTGTTCACCATGTGTTCAATGTCTGTGTCTAGCTGAGGCCACCAGAAGTAGCTTCTGGCCAGCGCCTTAGAGCGCACAATCCCTGGGTGGCTGACATGTAAAAGCCGTAGCACCCTTGCTCTTAATGCCTGTGGGACCACCACCCTCTCCCCCCACAACAGACACCCCCTTTCTGCGGACAACTCAACCCTCTTCCTGAAAAATGCCGCAAACTCGTCTGCGGGGGGAGCTGCGGGCCACCCCTTCTGTACCCAGGATCTCACAAGGGCTAACGTTTTATCCTTGGCCGTTTTGGCAGCAATTTCCTTGGGCAAAATGGGGGGTGCATCCAGGGCTTCAATGAGGAGGACTTGGCTATCCTGTTCTACCTCACACTTTGGGTCCCCCAGGTGGGGAAGAGGAGACCTTAAGAGGGCGTCCGCGTGGCTTATCTCTTTCCCGGGACGGTACTCTAACGCCCCCCTGTATGCATTCAGAAAAATCGCCCACCTAAGCATCCTGGGGGAGAGGATCTGTGGAGTGGGCTTGTCTGAGGTGAAGATACCCAACAGCGGCTTGTGATCTGTGACAATGGTGAATGGGCGACCATACAGAAAATCATGGAACTTCTTTGTGCCCGCAACAATGGCAAGAGCCTCCCTATCTGTTTGGGCGTAATTTCGTTCTGCCTTGGACAATGATCTCGAGTAGAATGCAACTGGGGCTTCTCGCCCCCCCTCTAGCACGTGGCACAGGACCGCCCCCACCCCCACTGGCGAGGCGTCGCAGACCAATACTACCGGCTTCTTTGGGTCGAAATGGGTTAGAATAGCCTCCGAGGAGAGGAGTTGCTTGAGTTCCCTGAAAGCCCGCTCCTGCTTCTCCCCCCACCGCCAAACCGCATCCTTCTTCAGCAGCCCATGCAGGGGCTCTGCAATCGTCGCTTTCCTGGGCAGGAAGGAATGGTAAAAATTCAGCAGCCCCAGGAAAGACTGCAGCTCCGGTTTTGCGGTGGGGCGAGGAGCGTTTCGAATGGCTGAGACTTTAGACTCAGCGGGTTTCACCCCCTCAGAAGTTATGCGGAACCCCAGAAACTCCACCTCCCTGGCCAGAAACACACATTTGTCCCTCCGCAGCCTCAACCCCGCGGATTCGAAGGCTGTGAGGACCTTATCTAGTCTCTGGGCCAGTTCTGCTTCGCTCTCCCCAGATATCAATATATCATCGAAAAATGGCAAGACCCCCGGTAATTTCTTTAACAAACGTTCCACAAGAGACTGAAACAACCCCGGCGCCGAGTTCACGCCAAACTGTAGGCGCGTCACCTTGAATGCCCCCTTGTGAGTTACAATGGTCTGTGCAGCAGCTGTGGCTGGGGTTACTGGAAGCTGCTGGTACGCCTGCGCCAGATCTAGTTTAGCAAAAACTTTTCCCCCATGTAAAGTGGCCAGTAGATGGCTAACTACCGGCACCGGATAGGCATTAGGGCGGATCGCCTTGTTAATTGTACACTTGTAGTCAGCGCAAATTCGTACTTCCCCATTTGCTTTCAATACTGTAACAATAGGAGTCTCCCACTCTGCAGAGTCCACCGGCACTAAAATCCCTTGCCCCACTAATTTGTCCAGTTCCGCCTCAATTTTGTCCTTGAGGGCGAATGGAACCCGACGTGGTTTTAGTCTCATTGGGCAGACCTCCGGGTCCAGGTCGAAGGAAACTGGGGGCCCCTTGTACTTTCCAAGTCCCTTCTTGAACACCTCTGCGTGTGCATCACACACTGCCTGAATCTCATTCCCCCCGATGGCATGGACGCCGCCTATGAAGATGTCCAGGGGTTTGAACCATTGTGTCCCCAAGAGATTACACCCCCCATTTTTTAGAACTACCAGGGGGAGTTTCCTTCAGAGTCCCTTGTACCGTGTCTCAAAGTCCCCAATCCCCAATACTGGAATCGCATTTCCCTGCACATCTTTTAAGTTCGCCCCCATCTCCTTGAGTTTGGGTCGCTCCTTGGGGGGAATCCGCAAAAATTCCTTATGGGAAATGAGGGAGTAAACAGACCCCGAGTCTATCTCCATCTTAACAGGGACCCCTTGCAACAGTACCTCAGCATAAAAACGTGGTTGCCCTAGAGGCACGCTGTGGACGGCCACGTCGTCTTCCGCGTGCACTCGCAGGCACACGTGGTCCCCCTCTGGGTCGTCGCCGCCATCACCGACTCTGCCGACGCCATCCCGGCTGCTCGAGGCGCGCTTACTCTCTTCCCGGCGTTGCTTGCAGACCCTGGCGATGTGGCCCTTCCGCCCACAGTTGTGGCACTCAGCTTTCCGGAATGGGCATTTGCTCCTCTCGTGGGACGCTCCGCACCCATCGCAGCGCCGCTCCCCCTTCCCCTTCTTCTCGCTCAGCCCTTTCCTGACCTTCCGGACCCCCTCATCTTCGCTGGAGACTGGGGTGGCAGAAGCCTCTGAAGATGTGGGCGAGCGTGGGGCAGGGGTCGCCCTCCAGGCCGCTTGAACGGCGGATGCAGCTGCCTCGACTGGTGGGGGCTTTGCCTTGAGAAGCTTGTACCCGGCCCACGTGGATTCAGCTGCTAGAGCCTCTTGTAGTACCTCTTTGAAAGTGAGGTCGTGGCCCCGGTTCATGAGTTTCCTCTGGGTCTCCCCGTCTCTCATCCCGCAGAGCATCCTATCCCTTAGGGCCACGTCTAGAATTTCCCGCCATTCGCATGGGGTCGCCAAAACGCGGAGGGCCGCTGCATACTCGGATATTGACTCACCCGGCTTTTGGTCCCTCCTTGCGAAAATGGCCCTGGCAGAGAAGAAGGATACTTTGGGCTTGAAATGATTCCGCAGAACCCCCAGAATTTCCGTCACCGAAACCTGGTTCACCTCACGTGGTGCCACCAGATCCATCAGTGCTTGCACGGCGTGGAACCCGAGCATCGTGATGAGAAGACCCTTCTTCTTCCCAGCGTCGGTGATGCCCGCATACGCCACCGTACTCTTGAAATGCATTTCAAACCAGTCCCATCGCTCGGGATGGGTCACGTCGAAAACTGGCTTCTGTGATATTGTCTTGTCCCCGTGGGAATCCATGATCCCACCTTCGTCGCCAATTTAGTGTTTGGGAATCAAGACAATGGAAACGGCTGTAAGCTAGCCTAACACATCTTTATTGCATTGAGTACAGTACGAACATGTCGTAATGGCGGACAAACAGCTCTTTTTATACGGTGGCTATCTAATTGAATCTGGCTCTTCGACAGGCATTGGCTGCTGTCCAGGTGACGTCATCCTTGGTCACGCCTTTCTTGTCCAGGTGAGGTGAGCGCGGGAATCTTTCCCGCGCGGCTGAAGGCATTTGAGTAATGTGAACCATGTGAGCTGGGCGCTCGCTATTGCCCCCGGTGGCCACTAGCTCGCGTCCTCATACAGAAGGTTACAGTGTTACCTGTACCCATTCGTGTGGTTACAAATACATTCAACACACTACATTCAGTACACAACACTATTTTTACTCCAACTTCTTGGTTATGATTTAGACTATGGGCCAGATTTGGCCTGTGGCACCATTTCATATGCCCCCCCCCACCCCTCCAAGGGCATTTGAGAAACAAAATGGCCACCCCCTTTGAAACTGTTGGGACAAAATGGAGGGTAGTATCGTGCAGGCAGCGCAAAATGACCGTCCGGCCCTTGAAGCTGACTGAGAGACTATGACCCAGCCCCTGGCTTGAAAATGTTGGGAACCCCTGATTTAGGCTCTTTGATTTAGGCGTCATGGAGCTGCCTCGACTTGTTTTGCAGTGCGTACTGGAAGTTTCTTTTTTTGTTTTTCAGCCATTTGTGGGCTTGAAATAGAGGTGGTTTAGCAATGAGGGAGATCAGGACTTTGCTCCCCACTGCAGGTGAAATGTGAGCTAGGGCTATGTGGTTGCCCATGCCTTAGGCTTGCCGGAAGAATACAAAACAGGGTGGTGGCTGCACCATTTATGTTTGGTGCCCCTGGGGCAAAGGCTCAGTTGGCCTCCCCTAATTATGTCTCTACTCAGTTCCCATAAACTTTTTTTCTCTAGCTGTGCTCTCTTAAAACTAGCCATCAGTAGTAACAGTCATACTGTCATGTTCTTACTAGGTATCTAAAATCTACGTGTCTCTTTAGGTTATTATTGGATGATTTTATTCTGATTTCTTATATTTTATGATGTGTGTTGTATATTTTTATATATTGTAAGCCACTCTGAGTGATACTTGCATCAAAAGGTATAAAAAAGTAAGCAAGCAAGCAAGTAAGTAAGTAAATAAGTAAGTGTAATAAATGAAGTAGACTTTGTTTCTATTGTTCTTTTAATTCTTACTATTCATACTAAGTATAACCTGTATAATAAGCATAATCTGTCATTTGTTCCACAGTCGCCCTTTCTCGCATTTTACTCAGTACAATTTTGTTGCAGGAAAACTAGCAAAGAATCTGAAGCACCAAAATACAAGCAAGTTTAATTTACTAATAAAACTTAATGAGTCTTTAAGGTGCCACAAGACTCTTTGTTGTTTTTACAGTGCAATAATATCTGTATCATACATAATATTGACACCACCCATTTAAATCAATTTTAAATCTGGCTGCCAAGCCAGTAATGAGAGCTAATGATGGTTTCTTGGGCAAAACACTCTCAGATATTAATTTTATTTGGTACATTTACAACCCTCTTTCTTTCTTCAAGGTGGGATGCTTTGATTTTTACCATTTGGATACTAATCACACTTTGATCTGTGCTGTTTCCGCAAGGCTGTAGCATTATGTGCCTTCAGATCATGTGCCAAGCTCATTACAAAACTACAATTCCCACAGTGCTCTGGGGCATTTGATAGGTTCTATTTTGAAATAGCTTAGTACCGATTGGGTAGTACATTGTGCCCAAATAGAATGTAAAATAGATGTTCACCTACATGCTCAAATTGAGAATAGTAGGGTTTTTTTAAATACAGTAGTGAATTAGACCAAACTATGGTATATAAACAGCGTTCCGTGTGCTCCGGTGTCTAGTCATGCCTGCCACATGACCACGGAAACATCTGCAGAAGCAGACAGCACTGGCTCTTCGGCTATGAAACAGAGATGAGCACTGAAACCTAGAGTCAGATAAGACTGGCTTTCGAGCCAGGGTGACCTTTACCTTTACCTATGGTATGTTTGGCATATTTGAGGACATGTTTCCAAAAGGGACTGCGGTGGCTTAGTGGTTAAGATGCTGAACTTGATGAATGGGAGATTGGTAGGTCAGCAGTTTGAGACCCAAGTGTGGCACGACAGAGTGAGCTTCCGTTTCTGTCCCAGCTCCTGCCAGCCTGGCAGTTAGAAAGCAAGAAATTGCAAGTAGATAAATAGATACCACTTCGGTGGGAAGATAAACAACATTCTGTGCACTTGGGTATCTAGTCATGCCTGCCACATGACCACGGAAACATCTGCAGAAGCAGACAGCGCTGGCTCTTCGGCTATGAAACAAAGATGAGCACTGAACCCTAGAGTCAGATACGACTGGCTTTCGAGCAAGGATGATTTCTACCTTTACCTTTCATGAAAATATCCATACAATAATAATGGAAATAATATTTGCACTACAATTGTATGTACACATTGTCAGGTCCTGAAACGGTATAATATTTAACATTTTAAGTCAAACTATGCTGTGCTCGTAAAAACAAATGCAGGTTGTAGTAACTCTAGGACACTTTTAATATACTTGGTGGAAAGGAAGAAAAGTGAAACATATCCTTTTAGGTGGGCTTTCTTTGTACCTTCTGGCTTCTTTCTTTATTTGTGCTGAGGCACCACCAGCATATAACAACATTCAAAGCTAAAATTAATATATCTAAAACAAAAAGGAATCAAAAGGACTAGACGACATCCACCTAGTATCAGGCTACATTTGAAACAAAAACACAAACCATCCCCTTTCTTCAACTGGAAGGCCGGGCAATTACATCAGTAGTGAGTCGTCTCAATTAAACATAATCCCAAAGACAGCAGCTTCGGGTGGAGTGGAGTGGATCAAATGAACTAGTGGAGTGAGAACTATTCAGAGGGAGGTCAGAGGATAGCCCCAGAATAAAGGCGTTTGTTAACTTGGAGATGGGTTACCCAGGTTTCAAACTCTGCTCAGCCGTGAAGCTTGCGGGTGGCCTTTGAGGAGGTCATTGCTTCTCAGACTAATCTATCCTGAGGACCAAGTAAGGATATATTTTTAACTCACACAGAGCCCTTAGGATAGGGGATGGTGGAGAGAAATCCAAATAATAAAACTAAAATGGTGGACGGACAATTCCAAGCAGCTTTCAGTGTTCTAGCACTTGGATGCTGTAGGAAAAAAAGATGTCAGATGCACAACTTCTAGTACAGTGGTGGTGAACCTATGACACATGTGCCGGAGGTGGCACACAAAGACCTTTCTGTGGGCCCACATGCTGTTGTGGGCAAGCTCCACCACACCCAGCCCAGCCGGTGGCAATGGCACCGCCAATATCTCACCCACCCCTCTCCCTCCGCCAATGGGGAGTTGAGAGGGGAGTCTGAAATCCTGTCTAGGAGGCAGCAACGGGGGTGAGGTGAGGCAACCAGACACCACCCACCCACCTCTTCTACAAGGCATAGGAGGAGTAGGTGCATGCACAGGGGTGCATGCACCCATGTGATGTTGCTGGTGCACCTCGAGTGGCACACATGTGCACACACCCACTTGACTTCCCCGGAGGCACACTGGCAATGTCACATGGGTGCATGGACATACATAGTGCCTGCATGCATACCTCCTCTTTCTCCTGGGCACTCAGTCTCTGAAATGTTTGCCATCTTTAGTGTTTGGGAATCAAGACAATGGAAACGGCTGTAAGCTAGCCTAGCACATCTTTATTGCATGGAGTACAGTATGAACATGTGGTAATGGCAGACAAACAGCTCCTTTTATGCGGTGGCTATACAATTGAATATGGCTCTTCGACAGGCATTGGCTACTGTCCAAGTGACGTCATCCTTGGTCACGCCTTTCTTGTCCAGGTGAGGTGAGCGCGGGAATCTTTCCCGCGCAGCTGAAGGCATTTGAGGAATGTGTACCATGTGAGCTGGGCGCTCGCTACTGCCCCCGGTGGCCACTAGCTCGCGTCCTCATACAGAAGGTTACAGTGTTACAATTAGAGATTGTTACATCCACTCATTCGTGTGGTTACAATTACATTCAATACACAACACCATCACTGTTCTAGTAGGTGATATCTCACTTTACTTAGGAATTGGCAACTATCATTTTGATTTTCCATGCTGACACCAAAATATCCCAGGTCAGTCTTCATCCAGCCAACTTTGAATATACATATGGGTGCACGCACATACACACTTAGACTGTGAATTACTATTATGAAACAGTAATATTTATATTAACAATTAATAAAATTAATTAACAATATCTTTATCTATAAAACAGACGTGTTGGTTTCTTTGTGCTCCAAAGGAACCCACACCCCTGGACCAATCTCGCTGAAAGTTTGCACATACATACCTTGGGCTTGTGAGATCAGCACTGTGGGGGTCTCAAACCCATTTGGGGGTTTATGCCCCCCAAAGTGGGACACAAAGGGGACACCCCCACCAACCAGAGAAGCAGCAACGAGACAGCAGTACTGGACATGCGCAGCACAGCCAAGGCAACAGCTTGCATTGTCTGCCAGGAGACGCCATTACTAAAGAAAGCTGTGGCCGCGAATAGCAGCCACAGCTTTCTTCAGCGGCGGGGTCTTTGGCCCATAAACGTACAGTTCTGTCAAGCCGTAGCCTCCTTTCGCTGACCAAAGGAGGCCGCGGCTTGACAGAACTTAACGTTTATGGGCTGGAGACGCTGCCGGGTGGAAAAGTAAAACCGCAGTCAAGCCGTGTCAGCCTTGCTTTAAAGAACAAAAACAACCAGGGCAAGGCCGGGTAATTAGCTAGTAATTTATAATTATAAATTTATATTATAATAATATTATGAAAAATAAGGCACTAAATAGTACATTATATTAAACATGTTAAATAAAAGCATAATAAAAAACAGATTAAGAACAATGCTAATGCTAATCATCCTGAGTTTTAAAACTCTACTTAGACATCCAGTCACCAAAAGAAAGTGTGCCTGAACAAAAAGGTCTTTGCCCGCTTGCAGATGAATAGCAAATATCAGGCTGGGCCAGCCCAGCCTCTTGTGAGACAGAATTCCAGAGTCGTGATAGAGAAGATCCATTTTTGTGTCCCCACCAAACACACCATAACAGGATTGGGAGATTTTTCAGCAACATCTTTTTATGTGTTCAGAGTTGGAACCAAACACATACACTTATTCTTCTTGTGCCAATAGATGTGTTCAGGTACTAAAACAGCTTATCTTTTTATCAGTTGATAGTCTTGCATAACAAAATAAATTAGACCATAGTTCTATAAAAAGACACTTAGGTTTGGCAATGGGCACACCTCTCCCCACAGTGGAAAATGTAGCCTAATGAAAACAAGCATGTAGACATAATGGCTGTTTGATGCCAAAAACATTGCTATGCACCTGAACACTCAGCAATTTATTGTGCTTATCTTCATATCAGACTCTCTAAGCAAATCTTTAGGACTCCTAAACATGTTTGCTCTGACCATGGCAGTACAAATACACATTTCATAGTTTTATAAGAATGACAACAAAATTTGTCTTTCTCAGAAACAAGCAGGATCTTTACATTTCTGTATGGTAATGCATCAAAGGTAAGTGGTGATAGTAGAACTGAAGCCGGAAACACAGAGCTATACAGCGTAAATGAAGATCTTTTTTATTCCAGAGATGAAGCAACACAAGATTCCATAACTAAGCAAGGTGAATTTGTCCACTGGGACAAGTGCCCAGAGCCTTTTCAAGAGGAATTTGGAACCTTGGCCAATGAAGTTCCAGCAGTTGGCAGAAGAGGAATGGAAAATGATTGAAAAGAAAATTCCCAACCTAAAACTCATTTTAAAAATGATAGGAGAAAAAGTTGATTATAATTGGTTGGACAGTCAGTGTAAAAGTACAAACATGAATGTAAATAGCAAATATATGCAGGTTCCATGAATTTAGTGTTTGAGAAAACACTAGCTTTTTCCGAAAAAATGGGGCGAACTCCGTCGCTGGGGGGGACGTTGGCCACCCTTTCTGCACCCAAGAACTAACCAGGGCCAACGTCTTGTCCTTGCCTGTCACCTTGGCGATCTCTGCGGGCAATACGGGGGGTGAATCCAAGATCTCTATCATGAGCACTTGGTGGTCTTGCTCCACCTCGCACACATGGCCGCTTGTGTGGGGGAGGGGTGATCTCGACAGGGCGTCCGCGTGGCTTATGTCCTTTCCAGGGCGATACACCAGCGCGTTCTGGTATGCGTTTAAGAAAATGGCCCACCTGAGCATCCTAGGGGACAGGATTTGTGGTGTGGGCTTGTCCGCAGTGAAAATGCCTAGCAGGGGCTTGTGGTCAGTCACGATGGTGAAAGGGCGGCCATAGAGGAAATCGTGGAACTTTTTGGTCCCACCGATTATTGCTAACGCTTCCCTGTCTGTCTGTGCGTAATTTCGCTCTGCCTGAGACAGGGACCTGGAGTAGAATGCCACCGGGGCCTCCCGCCCGTTTTCCATCACATGGCACAGAACCGCCCCCACCCCCACTGGGGACGCATCACAAATCAGGACTACTGGTCTCTTGGGGTCAAAATGGGTTAATATGGCGTCTGAGGCTAGGAGTTGTTTCAGGTCATTGAATGCTTTCTCCTGGCTCTCGCCCCATTTCCATGCCTTGTCCTTTTTTAGAAGCCTGTGAAGCGGCTCCACTACCGATGCCTTCCGGGGCAGGAAGGAATGGTAGAAGTTTAGGAGCCCCAGGAATGACTGCAATTCGGGCTTGGAGGTGGGGTGAGGAGCATTTTGAATGGCGGCCACCTTTGATTTGGAGGGTTTGATTCCTGCAGGGGTTACCCGGAAACCGAAGAACTCAACCTCTTTTGCGAAGAAGACACATTTGTCTTTTCGCAGCCTCAACCCCGCCTTTTCGAATATCGTCAGTACTTTGTCTAATCTTTCAGCCAATTCAGATTCGCTCCCACCCGTTATCAACACGTCATCAAAGTATGGTAAGACCCCCTCCAGACCCTTTAAGAGGCGTTCCACGAGCGATTGGAAGATACCTGGCGCCGAGTTCACGCCAAACTGTAGGCGCGTGACCTGGAACGCCCCCTTATGAGTGACTATCGTCTGCGCAGCAGCCGCAGCTGGGGTTACCGAGAGCTACTGGTATGCTTGTGCCAGGTCAAGTTTTGCAAAACACCTCCCCCCATGTAACCTGGCCAACAGGTGGCTGACCACAGGTACCGGATACGCATTTGGGCGTATCGCCTTATTAATGGTGCATTTGTAATCTGCGCATATGCGAACCTCCCCGTTGGCCTTCAGTGCTGTTACAATCGGAGTTTCCCACTCCGCAGAATCAACAGGAACAAGAATCCCCTGGCCCACCAATTTGTCCAGTTCTGCCTCTATCTTGTCCTTGAGCGCAAAAGGCACTCTGCGTGGTTTGAGTCTTATTGGGCGGACCTCCGGGTCCAGATCGAACGCAACTGGGGGTCCCTTGAATTTTCCGAGTCCCTTCTTGAACACTTCGGGGTGCGCGTCGCACACCTCTTGTATAGGGTCAGTCCCAATGGCATGCACCCCCCCAATGAACAACCCCAGGGGCTTAAACCATTGAGTCCCGAGAAGGCTACAGCTTCCCCCCTTGAGGACAACCAGGGGAAGTTCCGCGGCGTGCCGCTTGTATTGGACCTTGAATTTTCCAACCCCCAACACCGGAATGCTATTTCCCTGCACGTCCCGCAGCGTAGACCTCAGCGCTTTGAGCCTGGGCCGCACGTTGGGGGAAATTCCCAAAAACTCCCTCTGGGAAATGATTGAATAGGAGGACCCCGAGTCTATTTCCATCCTAACAGGGGCCCCTTGCACCAGTACCTCAACAAAGTAACGGGGGTGTCCTAAGGACACGCTGTGAACTGGAGCGTCGTCGTCACTGCCATTGGAGATATGGCCCATGCCGTCCTGCTTCCTCGAGGGCCGGGTGCCTTCCTGGAATCTTGGTGGGCGGTCTGTCGAGCCTCTCTGGTCCCCGCGCCGCCGTCTGCAAACCTTGGCTATGTGCTCTCGACGTCCACAGTTGTGGCACTCGGCCTTCCGGAATGGGCACTTGGCGCGGTCATGGGCCGCCCCGCAGCCGTCGCAACGTCGGCCATCCTTCCGCACCTTCCGGACGTCCTCGTCCTCGCTGCTCTTCGTGGAGGATTGTGGCACTCGCCTGGCCGCGTGCACCGGGCCCGCTGCCTTGTCGGGTTGTGGGGGCCTTTCCCTGAACCCCTTGACTCCGGCCCTCGTGGCTTCCGCGGCCTGCACCGCCTTCACGACCTCGTGCTGCATCGGGGGCGGCTCCTGGTTCATCAGCTTTCGCTGAACTTCCTCGTCCCACAGGCCACAGAGCATGCGGTCCCTGAGGGCGATTTCCAGGTTCTCCCACTTGCAAGGGCCGGCGGCCAACCGGTGGGCTGCTGCAAAGGCTGCGATGGACTCCCCAGGCGCTTGGACTCTCTTCCAGAACGCGTCTCGAGCCGAAAACATCGAGACCGAGGGCTGGAAGTGGTCGCGCATCGCTTTCAGGAGCTGCTTGACCGACACCTCGCTCACCTTCTTCGGCGAAACCAGGTCCACCAATACTCTCATGGCGGCATGTCCCAGCATCCGGGTGAGGATGGCCCTCTTCTTTCCTTCGTCCGTAATGTCGGACACCACCAGCGCGCTTTGGAAGTCCATTTCGAAGAGCTCCCAATCTTCCGGCTTGTTGATGTCGAAACCGGCGTGTGTCTTGATCTCGTGGGGATCCATCATCCCATCCTCGTCGCCAATTTAGTGTATGAGAACCAAGACAATAGAACAGCCGAAAGGTTGGCTTAACACATCTTTATTGCATGATGGTCCGGGGGAACATGTGGTAATGGTGGACGAACAGCTCAATATATACAGAGGCTATACATTTGAATGTGGCTCCTCGGTAGCCCATTGGCTACTGTCTGCGTGATGTCATTTCTGGTCACGCCCTTCTTGTCCAGGTGAGGTGGTGGCGGGAATCTTCCCGCGCTGTAGGTATTTGTGGAATTGGAACCATGTGAGCTGGATGCTCGCTATTGCCATCTGGTGGACATTAGCTCGCGTCCTAATATAGGAGGTTACAGAGTTACAGCTGGTAGTTATTCTGTCCCCTCTTCGAGTGTTACATTGTTTAAAGGCATACTTTCTTATACACAAAAGAAACGTAGTACAAAACTAAGCTGATGTTAACTCTATAGTTAGTGGGAACTCAATAGGAAGGCAGAGATAATGCTTCTGAGAGTTATATGTGAGACGCAGGGTGTCAAGTTGGGTATCAATCAAGCTACAGTTGATGTTCTTGTCCCAATCAAACTATTCTTAGGAAGGAGATACTCAAAAAGAGTGCATGCTTTATATCAGTGACAGCGAACCTTTTAGAGACCGAGTGCCCAAACTACAACCCAAAACCCATTTATTTATCACAAAGTGCCAATATGGCAATAGGGGAGGAAGGAAACGCTCCCATTGGGCTGCTGGGCAGAGAGGCAGGGCAAACTCTGTGCTGGGAGAAGGAGGACATGCTCCCATTGGACTGCTGGGCAGAGGGGTGGGGCAAACTGTGTGCTGAGGAGGGAGGAAGTGCTCCCATTGGGCTACTGAGCAGAAGGATGTGGCAAACTCTGTGCTGGGAAAAGGGAGGAGGCACTCCCGTTGGGCTGTTGGGCAGACGGACAAGGTGAACTCTGTGCTAGGCAACTGCATAGGTGGCCACAGAGAGGGCCCCGAGTGCCACCTCTGGCACATGTGCCATAGGTTCGCTACCACTGCTCTAATTGTAGAATGTTTCCATTGAAACTCCTGATGTAAAGGATTACAGAGGACAAGCTGAAGAATTTTCCAAGATTCTAGATTGCTTGCTGGATTTGGCACTGAGTCTCAAAGGAGAGTCTGATGCCTCCACCTGTATTTTGTACCTCCATCTAAAACATGTCAAGACAAAATAAACCATCTCAATCCAAAGAAACAGTTTACACACCATCTCCCCCATCCACTCATCTTGCTTCCATGGTTTCAGTTTTTATGGGGGTTAAAATATTCAATTAAAATCCCTGAAATACATAACATACAGGACACCTTCTGTATCTTTGGGGGCTATGTTCCAAGACCTACCATGAATAACTGAAACCAGGGATAACAGTGAACCCTATATTCTACACTGCAGGCCGATGTTCTCTAGTGGCGAGCTCTGGTAATGCACCATAGAAATACATAATCTATACCTATAAATCCAAGCGTTACCCATTGGAACTTGACAAAGGATCCCGCACCCGGCCACACTAGCCCGTACCGAGCCTCCTGTACTTGCCCAAACTGGGTACAGAGGTCAACAAATATTTTAGAAATGCGCCAGTGGGGCCGGAGACCCACGAATGCGAACAAAGAAAAAGGACTTCAATTCTTAATGTTCTTTGCGCCGCGCCGCAGCCAATCAGGCTGAGAGGCGCGAGCAAAAAGAACGTTGGGAAACACGTCGTGGCCAATCGAAATCGAGCCGCATTAAAAAACCCGCTGCACGAATGCAAACCACAAACTCAAAACTACAAGTCCCAGCGTCCTGTGCGCCATGAGCGTGCAGAACGCTGAGAAAGCCGGCACACAAAAAATAAATTTACAAAAAGCAACAGGAGCGCAAGTCCCCAGCAAGCAAACTCAGCGCCTCACAGCCACGCAAAATAAAAGGCACAAAACGCCACCACGAGACACCCACCGTCCTTCTTTCACAGAGCAATGGGGGAAAGAGGGACTCCCTCTCCTCCAAAACTACCCCGCCGAAGACAAGGCGTGACCACCACCAGCTTCAAGTAAAGTTGAGCTGGGGTGGATAAAAAAACCCCAAAACAGGCAGCAGTCCATCAGGGGAAGCACGCTCCCTGGCGGATGACTAGCTGATGCCTTTGTATTTCAGAATACAAAAACAACAGCCAGCAATCCACAATGAACAGCCCTACCCCTTACAGATTGGGAGAAAAAGGAGACAGAGAAGAGACAACCATCGTTAGGCACAGAAAGCTCTTCTCTGCCTCCTCCCTCTCCCCCGACCTACCTAAGCAACCTTCCTGGGAGAAGAATGGCCTGACTGCCTCCAAAGAGAAACCCACAGGCAGCCCGTTCTTCAACCTAAAGTAACCACCAAAAACAAACACCAAAATTATTAAAAAATAATAAAACAAAAATAAATCAATTATTAAAAAACCCATTAATAAACAAAAAGAAATAAACCACAAAATACACAAACAAAAAACTTCCACAATACCACAAAACCACAAACAAAACACCTAACTACAACACAAAAAAACCACAAAGTACACAAACAAACAACAACTAATTACAAAAATAAACAACAACCAAATAAAACAAATTAAACACAAACAGAAATAATCAAACCAAATAAACCAACCTAAAACTAAACCAAAACAAAAAAGAACAAACAGAAACACCTCCCAGCCCACCACCACAAAAGCAAAACAAAGAAAAACCCCAGAAGAAAGAAAACCAGACAACTTACCAGCACGACCTCCCTCCACGACGACCGGAACAGAAATGAAGAAACAAAGAGACTACTTACCGAAAGAAGCCCCACCCAGAGGCCAGGAGAGAGAAAACACATGAAATGAAAGCAAAACCCCTAGCAGCCCCACCTGTAGGGCAGAATAGTAAAAACAACTCAAAAAGACTCAACAGCCCCACCTGGAGGCCATAAGAGTAAAAACAAGTCAAAAACATAACAATAAATCACAATTTTACACAAATCACAAACATATGTCAAAAAAATAAAATAAAAAGATTTCTAAAATCCTGTGCTGATTTTAAACTCAAATAAGAACCCAAAACATCTAAACACAGTTTAAAAACAGGAATGTAAAAAACATGTACTTTCACATTTTAAAAATTATTACCTACGGTACAACTATTTAAAAAACACCCACAAACTAAAACATTATTTGGTTAAATAAAACAATTTGAAAAAATTATATCATCCTTTGTTCTTTTTTTAATCCACAAAAAAACCCAAAAAGTTGATCACAGTTTATAACAGCCCGGCAAAGCACACAAATTGTGCATAAAATTTTTTTTAAAAAAAATTACAGAATAACCTCTTTTTTACATACATTACCAAAAAAACAAAACAAAACCTTACAACACAATTTAAAACAACCCGGCAATGCCGGGCAAACTATGCTAGTACTGTATATATGTTTATTTAATTTAATTTTAATTTTTAAATTTTTATGCTACCCACTCAGGTGAACCCAACTCAGGGCGGCATACAGCAATTAAAAACATATAAAAACAGGTTTAAAACCCCAAGTCACCCACCCACCCATCTACCCACTCTCCTACCCCCACCCAGGGGTGGGGGTAGTGACATGTTTATAAATGTCTATAGTGCATTACTAGGCCGTATCACTAGAGCCACTTTCTACAATGTAATGTTTGGAAGGAACAGATAGTGTTTTACAGCAGCCATTTTGTTAGCATACATGTAAAACTACAGATGTATTTGCATGCACACTCTTTTTCTATGACTAAGGTCTTCTTCCATTTCTGGGCCAGACGTGAAACTGCCAAAATGAAGGCACCTTTTGGTGAACTCAGTCCGTAGTTCCTTTCACCTGACCTAGTGTGAAAAAGATTATTCAGCAACACAAGGGTGTCATGAAATAAGCCCCGTTTTAAACTGTGCTTTTTCATGATCTTTTTGTCTACCTAATTACCCTATGCTTTAGCCTCATTCAAGATGGCGATTTCAGATCGGGGGGGGGGGAATGGAATGTAAACATCCTTGCCTCATGAGTGGCCTTGTGGTTTGGAAGAAATGAAACCTAACATGTGATAGACATACAGTAATACCTCATACAAAGTCCGCTTCATACAACATCAAATTCATACAACATCGCCTAATTCCTTGAAAAAAGTTGCCTCATACAAAGTCGCACCTGTATTTAGGAGAAGTCTGAACTGCTGGGTCTATATCTGGACCAGGGAAGCAGGATCAGGTACAATCCCATCACCAGGAAGCTGGAGGATGCCTGAGTCCTACCTGGGAGTAAGTGGATTGTTACAAAGGGTATACCTGATTGTGTCTCAAAAATACCACAATCTTTGAGGAGGCTCTTTCTGTATACTGGGGTAAGTATGCTTAAATATGGGGCTTGCTGTTTTCGATGGTTTCAGGTATCTGTGGAAAAATTTAGAATGTATGCCCTCCTAGGCACAGGGGGTAACCTGTATTTCTTTATTTGCCACAAGTTCAGTCCAATTATTAGTCCTAATCAGAATAGACTCTTTGAATCAATGGAATTTAAACAAGTCCCATATTTCAATAGCTCCACTTTAGTTGGTACTACTGACTAGATTTAGTCCCAAATTTTTATCCCAACTTTCCTTAAAGAAAAACATGTCATACTTGGTTCTTCCCACCATCAGGTCAAAGTAAGTTGCAGTCATGTAAAATGTGAAGGATTCTTACATGCACAGTTGTTAATGCCATACCATAAATTCCAATAGACTCCAATAATTTGCAAGTCAAAGAGAAAGACCTAATTCTCTTCAAGTACATGCTTACTTATATTAATCCTGGTGTTAGCCATTCCACAGTATCCCTCTCTTCCTATTTCAAAGAAACATTAAATAAATGCTTGCAAAAATATTGAAAAATCAAATGTATGAGCATTTCAGCTAAGCTGTGAGGGAACAGAGGATGCCATGCTACTCAGATCAGAGTGGGATGATGACATGGTACTCAGAGCAGGGGAGGCAATGTTTCTTGCTACTCAGAAAGTCCAAGGGCTTCAACCCTGTGAACCTTGGTTCTGCTAAACCAGGGGTTCTCAACCTAAGGCCCATGGGCAGGATCCAGTCCCTGGCACCATTTCATGTGCCCATTCCATGTGCATTTGAGAAACAAAATGGCTACCCCTTTGAAGCAGTTGGGACAAAATGGCCACCCTCATCATGCAGGCAGGGCAAAATGGCTGTCTGGCCCTTTAAGCTGACTGAGAGAGCATGACCCGGCCACTGGCTTGAAAAGGTTGGAAACCCCTGCGCTAAACCGTTGGGGCAAGCCAGATGCTGCCAAGAGGCTCATAAAGCGGAAAGACAACAGCCAGCACATACCTGTCAAGTATCCTGGATTGGCCGGGACTTCCCATATTTCCGCACCGCTTCTTCCACTTTCCCGCTGCCATCCCTTAAATTGACCAGCAGGGAAAGTAGTTACTGCGCATGCGCATATGCGCAGAACCCTTCTGCGCAGGTCCCGTATTTTCCGGAGCCGTGCTTGACGGGTATAAACCAGCCCTCCCCATTTGTTGGCTAGCAAGTGGAATTCAAACGTGTGTGTGAAGACAGGCTTTCATGTTCATTCAATTGTTTTAATTTGATTGCCACTCCATTATTTTCAGTAAGATTAATAAAGATGTAGTCAGAATTCTCTTTCCCTCGTGTATTTATTTATCTATCTGTCTGAAACCTCTGTGACAGCTTTATGGTTAGGAAATTTTATAGCAGCTTCAACTCTTCGGACTTGTCTCATGTTTACCTCAAATGGCTGCAGATATTAAAAATAAGACTTCTGATGTATGTGCACTATTATTTCCTACGCTGATGATGTTTTGCAAGGCAGTCTTGCTAATCTTTTTGCAGCTTTGCGACTTTCAAAAGGGTTTTACTGTTTTAATCTAATGTTACCATCGGCTTGCTATCTTAATACAGTATTAGATTTGCTTCTTGGCCTTTTGGCTAAAATCAAGCACAGTAATATTAGATGATTTTAAAAGGTAGCATAGATAGATATTAATGAGAGGGAGAGAGATATGCGTGTATAGCCCTCATAGACTTCAAAGTGGTTTGTGAGCGATTAATTAAGAGTGGATAATTAAAGAGCATAAAATATGCCCTTACAAGCATGAGAGCCTTGTAAAACATTTGAAGTTTTGCAAAATGTACTGATATAGGGAGATCGCTTTATCGGGCATAAAAATCTATCTTCCCTCTTTTTTTTAAAATAAAAATAAAAATTATGGGGTTGGAGCAACTCCCTGTTCAGCCCCAGTCCCAGTCTTGTTACCTTCCTGACATGTATCCCATGCTGCATGTCTAGAGCACAGGAAATAAGGTTTGATGCTCACAGCTAGAAGCAAAAGGGAGAGGGGGAGCAGAAAGTTTAATGAAGCTAGCTGGGATAGAGTGTCTAGGGCAGTTCAGTGAAGCAGCAAATGCAAACACATTATCACCTGAGAACTTGCTCCAATTTCACACCAATTAACTAAGAATGAGAAGGGAGGGCCGGTGCCCACTGAAGAGATGGCTGATAAGCAGAGGAATGGCTCACTGATGGATCTCCTGAGGCTGAAATGTGACTTCCAAATAACTTCGTTCCAAGAGATTTTTTTAAAATATATTTTGTTGCTTAGGCATCAGAGTACAATTACCTGAATGCCTGCCTCTCTGACTCCTCCATTGGTGATCTTTAAAAGGATTTCAACTTTCTTAATACAATCAGGAAAAGGAGTCAAAATCTGGGGTTTTAAAAATTACATTTTGATATACATAAACTTGTGTATACATGTGAGTTGTGAAGGCTTCTCTACTTTGTCTGTCTGCTTCGCCCTTAAAAAAAAAACACCTTCTGGGTGGCACTTTCTGGGGTGGCATTCCTCATAGCCATTTTTTTTGGAAAAAATAACTTTGGGATGTGGCTTTCAGAATTTCCCCAAGTGGAGGATGCGGTGGTGGTAGTGGGGTTACAGCTCCCAAAAGTAACATCTCCAAGCCCTACATCTAGCATGAGGGGCCACAGTTATATGGGTGTGCATAAAACTTTTTTGTCCCCTATGGGCAGCTAGACCTCAGCATGGCTATTGTCTTAGAGGCAGAGGCTTTAAATAATGATGTCATGTTGCTTCCATACCAATCTCCTAGATTTTTTTTTTGGCGGTGTCTGGCCAGGTTAGCCTGCTATGGTAATAGAGTATACCATACTGCCAGTGACTCAAAGCCGAGTGTCAGGCGGTGGTTAACTTACCTGACAACCTTGAGGACTAAGGCTTTGGATGCCAAAGTCCACAGGGAAGGGTGATGGTCCCCAAGTGAATTAAATCCCACCTGAATCCATCTTGATGGAGGGCAGCAGCTTCATCAATTCTGGCCTGGGGCTGAGGAGGACGTGTCAAAAGGGCTCAGGACTAGAAAGTGACTCGCAGAACTGGATCCGTGGTGCGGGTGTCATGCTGTGATGTGGTAGGCAGATGAAAGGTCACTGCATTATATTCTCAGGACAGTCTTCATGGCTGATCACCATGAGGATCGTCAATATTCGGTTATCTGGAACAAGAAGAAGAAGATTTGTTTGGCAAGAACTTCTCTCCTTCCTGCACTTCTTTTTTCTATTTACTTTATCTTGAACGATCAGCTATATAACAATCTGCACTTTTCTTCCTCATTATGTGACCTCGTGTATTCTAGCTTTTTGCACTGTATGGCCAAAGTTCAACTGTTGTTTTATGCCAATGTAGACTGGAAGGTAGGCAGTTCAGCAGTTTGAGACCCAAGTGCTGTGGGATGAAGTGAGCTCCTGTTGTTTGTCCCAACTTATGCCAACCTAGCAGTTTGCAAGCAAGAAATTGAAATTAGATAAATCAATCTTGACAGGACTCAAGTTTGACTCAGCTTTCCATCCTTCCAAGGTTGGTAAAATGAGTACCCAGCATGTTGGTGGGAGGAATGTTAATTACTCTGTGAACTGCCCAGAGAGTGCACTAAGCACTATTGGGCAATATATATTTGTAATTGCTATTGCTAAATCAATCCATCCCAAAAATAAAATTCTGTACTTGAAGGCTACCAGATTTACTTTAGTATGTATTTTTGGGATTCTTTTTCAGACACACTGCACACCATATTTAAGCCACAAGTCTACATACATAGTGTACATTGTTGTGGGGTGGGAAGAGAATGAAAAGTTACTGAGTTACATATTGACACATCTTAATTAATTGTGAAAGAGCTGGTTGCATGAAAATCAAGCAATAGTTAGAGGTATTAGCTAAATGTTTGCACACTAATAACAATTATTAGGTTTTTGTCTCTTAGAGTTTGAAGCAGTGAATCTTAAGGGGGAAACTGCTTTGGTGAGGTCAATTTTTGTGTGTGAAATGAAAACCCTGGGTTATATAGAAGACTTTGTGGAAACAGGCATATATAGAGAGAGCATGTTAAGAAATTCCAGTCTCTGTTTAAGCCTTTTGCTGCTCCCTGATTATTTATATGTCTTAAAGCATCTGAACCATTTTCAGAAACATCAGGATATAATAGAGAGGGGTATTGTATGCAATATCTCTGGGTTATAAAACACAAGATAAAGCTCTGTTGTATGAGATGCTGATTTGCACATTATTGCGTAGAGGGTTTAGTCAGAGCATATTAGTTAACTCATACAGCCTTTATGCAAATAGCATATTAGTTAACTTGTACAAGCTTTATGGAAAGCATTTCAGTTATCTATCAAAACAAGGATGACTAATGCTATTATAGAGCTGCTAGGATATAAATAACCGTGAGAGTTCAAGTACATCAGGACTTTTCTCAGGAAGGACAGAGAAGAGCTTTGGGTATGATTGGGAGAAACAGAGAAATCAAAAATTCATTCGGACCCAATTCGCAAACTCAGGAGTAGAGTTAAAGTGCTCTGAATCTCACCATTAATGTTTCAGTGGTCCAATAGGGTTTTCTTTCTTTTCCTTTTGTCTTTCAATAATCCCCACAAGAGCCCTGGCACCTACTAAAATTATCTTTATAGTAGGTACTTGGCAAGAGAGTTGGGAATGTAAAAGAAATGGCTGGTCTAAAAACACTTACCTAATTGAAGAATGAAGAAAATGTGGATTTCACTATTGACAGCTGTAATATCTAACTGTTGGCCCTGTGAGTAAAAAAGACAGGAGTGAAGGAGATCATGAAAAACAGCCAATAATAGAAATGAACCTCACTGCATTCTGAGATTCAGTTGCTTCAGGTAAGTGTGATGTGGAAGGCAAATGAAAGACCATCGCGTTATATTGTTCCCAGAACAATCTTCATGGTTGATTGCCATTATGATAGCCAACCAGATACAGCACAAGAAGGAAGAGGAGGAGGAGGAGAAAGAAGAAGAGGAAGAGGAGGTAAGTGTGGAGAGGTAGCACTCTTTTTTGATAGTATTGTTATTTTGGGTGGGAAAATACAGGCATTCGTTTTGTCATTCTTAAGACAATTATTTACATTTTCTGTTCATTCCCGGCAAAACAAAACACAACACTTCCGTAAAGCCCATGGAGTATTTAATTCATGCTTTAGGTACAGCAAGAGAGAGGTCTGCTCAGCTCATAACTGGAGAGAAGAAATGACCAAAATAAATTATTACCGTACTTCGAAATAAATAGATGTAAGAAACTTTATTGTTATAGGTAGCTTTTCCATAAGACTTGCTCTTCAGCAAGGATTTCACTCCTCCAACTACCTAGCATGACTACCAAAACTGGTGGGTTATTTTTTAGCATGGTGTGACTCCTGAATTCAGTGATCTGCTCTGCTGTAAAAACTGTTATTTTTTTCCTCATGTTTCTTTCTGCTCCAACCCTACAAAGAGCCCTGTGAGCCTCACCCTAAGAAAGTAGCAAGATCTATAGAGGTTCAACTGGGGCTTATGTCTCCAGAGAGAGGGGGAAACTGAAAATTGACACACAAGTCTCATGAGGAATATGTGAAACTCCATCTGACCTGGTTGACAGTCTGGTTTCAAGAACCATGGACATCATTTCTAGTCCCATGTTTCAACTGTTTGCTCTAACCCCAAATTTTATACTATCATTGTTTGCCAAAGAGTTTGGGAGAACTTTAATTATCGCCCTATTTATAGCTGCTCTAGATTTTCAATATGTTATGATATTTCCAAATGCTATGTATGTACTGTATGTGGAAAATAGGCAGTGAAGAAAGGTCACAATGAAGAAAGTTGAAACTGACACTACTGTACTTTGGGAAACTCCTGAGTAGACAAGACTTGCTAGAAAAGACAGCATTGCTTGGGGAAAGTGAGGGTAGCAGGAATAGAAGAACAAACCAGGGATGTGCTGACTCAATAAAGGAAATCATAGACTTGAGTTTGCAAGAGCTACTTGGAGCTGTTGATGACAGGACCCTTTGAAGGTCACCATTTCATAGAGTCACTAAAAATTGGAAGTAATTTGACAGCACATAGCAATGATAATAAAAAATAATTCCAACTGAGAACCTTAGTTGACACAAAGTAAAACTACCAAGACCCTTCCATATCAGAGAATAAACAAAACAAAAATGCTATAGCGCTTTGAAAACTCATACAAAAGCTAACATTAAAATATAGCAGTTAGTCTTCAAAGTGCTACAGCGTTTTTGTTTTTGCTTTGTTCTCTGATATGCTTAGAATACAGACTAACATGGCTACTATTCCAAAAAAAATTCAAGACCCTTCCAGCTCAGGGTTTTGATTCTTCTTTTGTGTCCCAATCAAACCCTGGACTGCCAAAATGAAGCCACCTTCTTGGCTTTGTCATTGGCTAAACTTAAGTCCCCATCAGTGCATGTGTCTGGCAAAAATCAAATAATCAGCAGACCAGTAAATGAGCTGGATTCTGTATCCCTCCACATTATAGGTTTGCATTGGGAAATATTGAAAACTTGATTAAACCAAATGCCAAGTTCACTTTCCTGGGTGTTGTTGTTTTTAATTAACCCCTTTGGAAGGGAACAAGAGATAATAAATCAAATGTCCAAATTCTTGCAATTTGCTGCTGGGCATTCCTAAATATGCTAATGATAAAGAAGTACCTGGCTGATGTCTTTTAAATGGAGCTCTTTCAAGTTATAATTAAATACAGACATGCAGCCCTGCCCCTGCCAATGTAGAGAAAGAGGCTTGGGAGTAATTTTACAAAGTTCGAGGATGGGAACTCTCCCCCCCCCTCCCCAAAAGTTGATGTACCTACAGAGATGATGTAAAGTGAAAGGGGTACCAGTTTGCTTGGAGTATGACTGCACAATCATAGCATTTCTGTGCTCTAGTCTGGCTAAGATAATTCATGCACAACCTGGCACGTGTTCCACTTGCTAGATTAGAAAGCACCCAACATTTGATACTGATATACGGTAGTCATAGTTAGCACAGAGTGTTCTTGTTATGTGCAATCAAGTCGGAACCAATTCGTAACAACCCTCATAGGGTGTTCAAGTTAAGTGAGATAAATTAAGAAATTGTTTTACAGGTTCCACACCTACAGTGAGTTTCCATGGTGGAGTGGGGATTCAAACCCATGTCTCCTGAGTCCTAGTCTGTCACTCTATCCACTACATTGTATTGGGCATCTCTAGTTTAGAGTATAGTGAAACAAATGGGAGATAACATATTTCTCTAAAGTCTAACTTGTACATTTGAGCACATTGACACTTAAAGAAAAGTGGATTTGGACACTGGGCACCATGAGATGAGGTGACTCAGAGAAGATTTTCTTTATTGCTCTTCTTCGGATGGCACTTATCTCAGGTTCATCCTACAAAAGTGATCAGAAATACAACACATGTCACTGTCCAATTTTACTCTTATATATCTCTAAAATTATTGTACAGCTTATAATGCAAGGATATGGGGTGTTCCTTTTGGTGAAAGGAATGAATGAATGGGGGGAGCAAAAAACAACAAGAAACCACAAATCTGCACACCACTGTCTCACCTACAGACATCTCTCTCCTGCTTTCTTGGTGCTGGCATGTGACATTGCTCTTTCCTACCTCCCAGATACATATACTGCTCTACGGTACCAGTTACTGGAAAAATATTTATCTTAAAATCTGGACTATTCAATTGTATTTTCTTTCAGAATGTCATTCTACTTCAAGACATTTTATGGATTCTCAATTCTGACACCCTTCTTACGTGGGGTCCCCCAAGGTTCAGTACTGGGACCCCTGCTTTTCAACCTCTTCATAAATGATCTAGAGGTAGGAGTAAAAAGCAAGGTAGCCAAATTTGCTGACGACACTAAATTATACAGGGTAGTGAAAACTGTGAGAGATTGTGAGGAGCTCCAGAGGGATCTCTCGACACTGGGGGAGTGGGCAAAACAGTGGCAAATGAGCTTCAACATTAGTAAGTGCAGAGTGATGCATGTTGGGGCAAAGAACCCCAATTACATTTATAAACTGATGGGGTCTGAACTCTCTGCGACAAACCAGGAAAGGGACCTTGGTGTCCTGGTGGACAGCTCAATGAAGATGTCAACCCAGTGTGCCTCAGCAGTGAAAAAAGCAAACTCAATGCTAGGGATCATTAGGAAGGGTATAGAAAATAAGTCAGCAAGTGTCATTTTGCCTCTTTATAAATCTATGGTGAGGCCCCATCAGGAATACTGTGTACAGTTCTGGTCGCCATACCTCCAGAAGGATATTATGGAGTTGGAAAAAGTGCAGAGGAGGGCAACCAAAATGATTAGGGGACTGGAACACCTTCCTTACCATCTGAGGCTGCAACGGTTGGGCCTTTTCACTCTTGAACGACGACGTCTAAGAGGTGACCTGATTGAAGTTTATAAAATCATGCACGGTGTGGACAAAGTAGATAAGGAAAAACTGTTTTCCCTATCGCATAACACTAGAACTAGGGGACACTCCATGAAACTTTTGGGTACTAGTTCTCAAACAAATAAGAGAAAGTACTTTTTCACCCAGAGGATTACTGGTCTATGGAACTCCCTGCCAGAAGAAGTGGTGACAGCTGTCAGTCTTGACAGCTTTAAGAAAGGATTAGACAAGTTCATGGAGGACAAGATTATCAATGGCTATAATTATGGATACTTAAGGACAACCTCCGGGTTGGAGAGATAGGCAGGATATCTCTCAACATCATTTCCAGGGAATCCTAAGCAGGTGAAGGCATCTGCTTGGGAATACCCTGAAGGAAATGGTGAGCCACTGTGTGAGACAGAATGCTGGACTGGATGGGCTGTGGCCTGTTCCAGCAAGGCTGTTCTTATGTTCTTATGTGTTGTGGACAGTTACTGCGACACACCAGTAGTGGCCATTGACTTTTGAAATATATCACAACAGTGGTGGTCTTAATTTTTGGTCTTCCAGATGTTTTTGACTTCAATTTGCAGAAGCTATAACCTGCAAGTCTGTGGAATAAAGATTCTAGGCCCATGATGGCGAACCTTGGCACTCCAGAAGTTCTTGGACTTCAATTCCCAGAATCCCAAGCCCCCACGAATGGGTTTGCTGCAATTCATCTGGCCCACGCCACCCCGTTGCTCTTGGAAGCTTACAAGCGTGTTTTACTTCCACTTCCAGGAGCGCTGGGGGTGGCGTGGGCCGGATGAATCACAGAAAACCCATTTGTGTGGATTTATGGGGGGCTTGGGCTTCTGGGAATTAAAGTCCAAGAACATCTGGAGTGCCAAGGTTCACCATTACGGTACTAGGCATTGAAGTCCAAATGAACTGGAAGACTCAAAATCTGAGAACCACTGCTCTACAGTACGCACGGCATATCTTTTGCTTGCTTCTCTCTGTGGTGTACCAACTGTCCCCTGAGATGTTTGGCTCCACTGCATTAAGCTAGAGAAGGAAAAACCTATAATAAGCTGATGATATAGCATTTCAACCATTCAGTGTCAGTTTGACAGAAATGTGAGGAAAGGTCTCATGGACTGACCAATGTGAGTTTGCTCTGCAACTGTATTTGAGAAAAGCTTCTGGTGGCAACCAAAAGGCTGAAGGAATTCAACAGTCTTGGATCTGGTTGATGGGACATGCCATCATAAGAGGGAAGAAGGGGGAAATTCCTTTTGTCTATTTCATTTATCAAAGGAAATGCGAACAAGGGTAATAGAACACCTTAAAAAAGGGACGTCAACCCAGGTGAACTTTTTCATTCTTCTCCTGATCCTATAAAATCCATGCTATTTACTTCATAACACTTGCTTTTAACCCACCAAAGGCTACTAAAGCTTACAATTAATCTCTGAACCATGGAATGCTTTTGATGTGAAGGGGGGGGGGTTAATTCTTACATTTCTCTGTGTGTGCATACACTCAGCATTTTACAGATGTATCAGTTATAGAATTAGCAGATATACTGGCAATTAGTATTAATATACAATAGGATATAGGTAAAGATTACTAAAAGCTGAAAGCGTTGTCCTTAGGCAGGGAAAATTCCCTATTGTTTCACTTGGATTTTCCCCTCCCAAGGGACTAATACAGGATTTGAACCAAAACACCCATATGGTCTACATCCCAAGAACTTCTCCATGCGAAGGTAAGTAATGGTACAGCTCCTCACCTGGGTGGCAGCTCCATGGACTGCTACAGATTTCTTTCAGCATTGCAGCTTCAGATCTATATAGATTTCAGAACTATGTTGCAGAACTGTGAGCATATCTATATGGACGTTTAATCTACTCTTTTGAGCTCCTTTGGTTATAAACAGAGATGAGCACTGGACCCTAGAGTTGGATATGACTGGCTTTCGAGCAAGGGTGACCTTTAAACTTTACCTAATCAGACAGAGCAGGAGAATGTTAATTGCTTCTGGACAGAAGAAGGAATAGTAAAGAGGTATCTGTCAAAATCCTAACAAGAATATTTTGACAAGTATGGGAAACAAACAAAAAATGGCCCACAAACTGACAATGTTTGAATATACATTTCAATCCCCGAGAAAGGAGATGCTAAGGAGTGTAGCAACTATAGGATCATTGCTCTAATTTCTCATGAAAGCAAAATGATATTCAAGTGGTTGCAAGAAAGGCGTTTTACCTTACATGCAGCAAGAAATATCTGATGTTCAAGCTGGATTCCAGAAAGGAAGAGGTACTTAGGTCCCAAGTGCTGCTGGCTACTGGAGCACACCCCAAAATTCAGAATATCAGTCAATACTTGAACAACAACAACACAGGTGATGTTGGCAAGATTTGATGACATGACCTTTTGGAGATCAGTAATTCATAAGGTTGCCATAAGATGAAAGCAAATTGATGGAACATAATACCGCCACCTAAGGCTGGGGTTCTCAACCTTTTCAAGCCGAGGGCCGGGTAATGCTCCCTCAGACAGCTTCGGGAGCCGAATGGCCATTTTGCCCTTCCTGTCACACATGGCACTTCCAGGTGTAGCAGAGGCAGTGGGGGGGCACGTGAAATGGTGTCACAGGCTGCATCCAGCCCCCGGACCGTAGGTTGAGAAACCCCTCACCTAAGGAGTCTAGCCAGGTTATCCTGCTATGATAAGAGAGTAGACCATACTCTCAACGCCGAGTGTCAGGCAACAGTTCATTAACCTGACAACTCTGAGGACTATCAGCTTTGGGTGCCAAAGTCCATCATGAAGGGTGATGGTCCCCAAATTGATTAAATCTCACTTTAATCCATCTTGATGGAGGGCAGCAGCTTCATTAATACTGGCCTGGGGCTGAAGAGGACTTTGTGTAGCAAAAGGGCTCAAAACCAGAAAGTGGTATGGGTGTCATGCTACGATGTAGAAGGCAGATGAAAGGCCACTGCATTATATTCTCAACACAGTCTTCATGGCTGATTGCCATGAGGATTGCCAATATTCGGATTCAGATACGGCAGAACGAAGAGGAGGAGACACTGCTCCTGAGCTATATATTTGCAAATAATTAAAATCATTTATAATAACATTGCAAGTGTATTTAATAAATGTAATTTGTTTTAAAACAACGAAATTCATCCAATGCCTTGCCAAAGCTGTGCTATTAATTTCTTTTCAGCAGAAAAAGGAGAGGATAATTCTCCTGTCAAGATACTGTTCCCTCAGTACAGAGGAAGGGTTGAAAAGCTCTCAACAGCCATCATGGTTTCTCAGTAAATTGGATAAAAGACCTGTAGTCAGACTAATAAATTGAGTTTCCAATCAAGTTTTTGTGGATTCAATGTAAGTACACGTGGTGGCTAAGTCAGCGTGTATATCCATTGAGAAAACTTACCTGTGTAGTATATCAATACATTGGACTAACCCTGGCTTCTTGTGTGTTTTCTTTAAAAAAACTGTGATGTCAGTTGTGTTTTGTCTGATGTATTGCAGTATGTTGTACAGAAGATGTCGCTCCTGGTTTAAAGTATGAAATTTTGGATCTTTAAAAAAATATTTTAAGTGTTAAAGTGCTATAATGGTATTATATCAGGTGTTATTGTGCTATAATGGTATTATGCCAACAATAAATGTAGTATTCAGTGCTGAAGTGACGTAGTGCTATAATTGTAAAGACTTAACAGATTTTTTTTAAAAAAACATATTTTTATCTTTAGAAGGGGAAACCAAGATACACTATATACACCAACACATGCATTCACAAACTCTTAACCGAAGAATTTAGTGGTTCAGGAATCAGTGCAAAATAAACAATCGCTAACGAGTGGTTTAAAATAACCTACATTTCAGTAAAATAATGTGCTTCAGCTATGTGCCATGTATTCTTCAATCTTTGAATTGATTTCAAGCTTGGCAAAACTGACACAAAAATAGGACTTTTTACTAAAGTAGACATACCCTGTTTTGCCTAGAGGTGTCATCTACCACTAATTTTTGGTGAGATTTTTCAAAAAAATAATAAACAAATAGCTGCCATAAATTAACAATCGGAATCCTATTGCCATTTTACACTTGTGTAAGGTGAATGATGCAAAACATGGGGAGCCAATTGCCAATCTTTTACAAGAATACAGATTGTGTTCCTGAGCACGTTAGCGATAAGGATTTTTAAAGTTTTACCTGGTTTTGGCATAACACTCTAGATTTCCAAGAACACCACATTATCCAAAGAGGAAATGGACTGACCATACATTCACAACGGTGTAGGGATTGTGATTCATGCATGGACAAACCAAGAGAGTAATTCAAAAGATTATTGTACGCTACCCAGAGCAAATAATAGCTCAGATGGGTGGTATTATGAATATACAATAGAACCCAGCATAACGGAAAAACTCCGTTCTGCGAGTTGCTTCGCTATGCGGTTTTTTCATTATGCGAAGCTAATGGGAGATGCCCCGAATAACGAACAAAAATGTTCTTTATCTGGGGTTTCCATAGACTGGGTATACCCCAGTTACCAAAAACCCCGCATAACGAACAATTTTTTCGTTATGCGGGGTAGCGCCCTTGCATAACAAACGCTTCGTTATGTGAATTTTTTGTTATGCGAAGTGTTCGTTATGCGAGGTACCACTGTAATAAGTAAGATTCACAAATAGGTGATAACTGGTTATCAAGGGAAATCTCCAGTTATTCCTCATTCACAGCCATTTCTTCTTTAAACTTTTTTTTTTTTTTTTTACAAAACATGACAGTCTTATAGTTCTCATTGCAAACGGTTACTATTTTTGGCTTGTACTATGGAGTTTTTCAGACCCTTCTCCTCAGGCGGAGAGTTGTGGGGAAGAGGCAGATTCAGGATTGTGAGCATCTTCAGCTGGCACTCCTCAGTGTGTGAGAGAGCGAGCAAAAAAAGTCAGGAGCATGTCAGGAAAAGAAGAAAAGCCATTTTAATGGAGTCGATTTCCCCTTCAAAATTACCGTATTTATTTTGCACCTCTTAAGATGGTGAGCATTATGACTGGAAGGTTGACAGATCAGCAGTTTGATGCCAAAGTGATGCATGATGGAGTGAGCACCTGTCTTCTGCCCCAGCTCTTCTCAACCTAGCAGATCAAAAGCAAGAAATTGCAAGTAGATAAATACGTACCGCTTTGGTGGGAAAGGTAACAGTGTTCCATGCAATCTAGTGTCTAGTCATGCTTGACACATGAGCATGGAAACATCTGCAGACACAGACAGAACTGACTCTTTGGCTGTAAACAGAGAGGTGGCCCCTAGAGTTGGATATGACTGGCTTTTGAGCAAGGGAAACATTTACTTAAGGTTCAATGTGAGAAAAACCACACCTTGCCGAATAAACAGAGAGGGTTGCTGCTTTGGAGAGGCAGCAAATATAAAACAAATAAACTATAGAACCACAGGAATAATTCAACAAATAGATACAGGCTTAAGACACTTGTCAGCAGAGGCTGAGAAGAAAAAGCAAGAAACAGACTTAAGGTGTCCAATGCTTGGATTTCAACATCACCCATCAAGGCTGAAGTCAAGGAAGAGCTTCCTAAAAACAAGGGCACCAATTCCATGTAGAGCTGAGGCTCATCGAACTGAACTATGGGAAAGAATATCATTCAGAGTTGCGGTGACGAAGGAAGCCAACAACAGGTTCCCATCTCCAACATGGGATGTGGAAGATGCTGAATAGGCTGAGAACTGGGGAGACATGATACAAAACAAACCTAAAGAAGCAGGGACACATTGATGCTGCTGAAAAAATGTGAATGTGGTGAGAGACAAGATTTTGAACATCTGCTAACATGCATTGATTTTTAGATTAGTGGTTTTTAAAAATAATAATAATAAATGTTGGTTTTAAACTTTAGTGCTGTGGATTTAAATGCAGTACACAAATAAACCTTAAGATATCTTTAACTGAAACACACACACCCATTTAATAGCCCAGTTCAAAGACTCGAATGAGTTTCTTTGTAATATTCTGGGGCACCATGAGTTTCAGAAATAGAGCATGATCAAGTAGATCCAGGATTTGCCACATAATTCTGGACAATGCTGAATTATTCCACACACTTCCTTCTTTAGAGGATGCAGCTCCCTGATTTTTGCCTTCATATTTTGCTTTTTATTTTGCAAAAGATCACGCTTCTAGCAAGAATTAGGTCCATCAGGCTTTATATTTAGTCTCCTCTCCCAAATGTCTCCCCAAATTCTGAATTAATATTGTGATATTTTTACCAAAGTGTGGCACAGATCTCCTTAGAATTAGCAACAATTTTAGTGTTTCCTTTTCTATAATGAATGCACATTCACAAAGACAACAGAAATATAAATAGATGAAAATGATAAAGAATTCCCATAATTTTCTTCAAAAAATTGGTATTTTTAGAATAGGTTTTGTTTCCAAGCTACAACACATATACATTCTTACTGAAGATCAAGCTTCTCCCCTCCAAAATAAGTTTTATTAATTTTTAGTCCTGTTGCAGACGTTAATGTGCTGTTGTTTTTTTAGCAGTAACACCTATAATTTAGTAATGTAATTCAAAACAGTGTTCCGTGCGCTCCGGTGTCTAGTCATGCCTGCCACATGACCACAGAAACGTCTGCAGAAGCAGACAGCGCTGGCTCTTCGGCTTAGAAACAGAGATGAGCACTGCACCCTAGAGTCGGATACGACTGGCTTTCGAGCAAGGGAAACCTTTACCTTTACCTTTAATCCAAAACATATTAACTCAGAAGTATATCCCATTCAGTACAAAGTGACTTCCAACTGCATAAATACAACTGGCATCTAAAAATTAGCTGATATTCAAAGCTTCTCTCCTTGAAAAACATTTATCTTCCTTATTTTTTTTACTAGTGTGCCCCAGCATTAATAAAATTTCAAAAAGAACACACCAGCCAGTATGGTGTCTTTCTTCTTCTGCTGTATCCAAATCCAAATATAAGTGATCATCATGGCGATCAGCCATGAAGGCTGTCCTGAGAATATAATGCAGTGTCCTTTCATCTGCCTTTCGCATCACAGTGTGACCCCCCATACCATGGATCCAGGTCTGCGAGTCACTTTCTGGTCCTGAGTCCTTTCTGCACGGAAAGTCCTTCTCAGCCCCAGGCCAGTAATGATGAAGCTGCTGCCCTCCATCTAGATGGATTCAAGTGGGATTTAATCCATTTGAGGACTATCACCCTTCTCTGTAGACTTTGGCACCCATGGCACTTCGGCACCCAAGTCGCCCATGCGAGGAGGTGGCAATACAAGTACGAACAAACAAACAAACAAAAAATACTAAATAAGGCTGTTAGTCCTCAGGGTTGTCAAGTTAGTTAACTGCCGCCTGACACTCTGTGTTGAGTCGCTGGCAGTAGGGTCTACTCTATTACCATAGCAGGATGATTTTCTATCCAGCCAGAATATGAAGTGAAGGAACGAAATAGAGTTGAGGGGGGGGCAGATACCTGTGGTTGAAGCACAGAATAGGAGAAGACACCAGACAACACAGTACCAAATCACACCCCCACCCAACTTGGAAGAAAAATAATAATAATTGGAGATGGAGATTTTATTCTACTTGAAACTTGAACAAATAGCCATTTGACTGTACTACAATACGTTGCCACATATTTAAAAGCAGCCCAACACATACCCAATTTAGCAAATACCCAATTTAGCAGGTGGCATTTTGGTTAGTTATGTCTTTTGTTCCACTTTGTTCTGGCATATGAGCGCTGTAAAAGTCTATAGCAATGTAAACAAAGCAACTCATGTGTTGATCTCTAAATTGGAGGATGATGGGCTATGCTTTTGAATATGGATAGAATTAACAGTACTTCAAGGTAAAGGTAAAGGTTTCCCTTGCTCGAAAGCAAGTCGTATCCGACTCTAGGGTGCAGTGCTCATCTCTGTTTCAAAGCCGAAGAGCCAGCGCGGACTGCTGCTGCAGACATTTCCGTGGTCATGTGGCAGGCATGACTATACACTGAAGCGCACGGAACGCTGATTCCTTCCTACCAAAGTGGTCCTATTTATCTACTTGCAATTTCTTGCTTTCGAACTGCTAGGTTGGCAGGAGCTGGGACGAAGACAGGAGCTCATTCCGTCCTGCAGTACTCGGGAATCGAACTGCTGACCTTCCGCTTCCCAGTCAGCATCTTAGCCACTTGAGCCACTGCAGTCCCTCACACCAGGAACATAATCAGCTTCGGTATTAGGTATTTAAAACAAAACAAACCTTAGATTGCTCTGCCCCCATCAGGGCAACAATCATATTACACATCTATCTATCTTAACCTATAAAACCAAGGGTTAACCGTTGGAACTGGCTATAGGTTGCTATGCCTCGCCCTACTTGCCTGCACTCACCCTTCGTGCACACGGCCAATCTGGGTCCGCAGGTCAAGAAAGGATTGAGAAAACCGGCAGTGGGGCAACAGCCCCACAAACGCGAAAAAAGGGAAACAACTTCACTTCCCAACATTCCTTGCGCCACGCCGCACCAGAGCCAATCAGGCTGAGAGGCTCTCGCACGGCGCGGCGTTCGGAAACGCGCCGCGGCCAATCAAAAGAAAACCATTTTTAAAAAACGCAGCACAAACACAAAGCACAAACCCAGCGTCCTGCGCGTCATTAGCACGCAGAACGCTGAGGAAGCCGGCACCCAAAAAATAAAACAAAAACACCGGGAGAGCAAGTCCGCCAAGCCGAGGAAACCAAAGCCCCCCTCCCCAACGGTGCCTAAAGCTCCCGATCGGAGTTTCCCCTTTAATATCACTGGGTGTGTGTGTGTGGGTGTTGTGCTCCCCCTCTCTACTGGCTCCCCTGGGGTTGGGAGGGTTGGGGGGATAAAAGAAGTCTGTCTCCCCAACCCTCCTAACCCCAGGGGACTTGGCAGAGAGGGTATTCCCCTCCCCCAAACACACACATGACCCATATTAAAGAGAAGAAACCAAGCGGTTACTTCTCTTTAAAAACGGAGGGGGGGGAATCCCCCTCTCCGATGGCTCTCCTGGGTCCAGAAGGGTTGGGTAGACAGACCCCTTTTCTCAACCCAACCCTCCCAAACCCAAGGAAGCCAGCGGAGAGGGGGATCACAAAACCCCCCCTGATATTAAAGGGGAAACCACAATTGAGATTTCCCTTTTAATATCAGAGGGTAGCCTGGATTCGATCCCCTCTCCTGGGTCCCATGAGTCTGGAAGGTTTCGGGGGACAAAAGGGGTCTGTCTCCCCAACCCTCCTGACCCCAGGGGACCTGGCAGAGAGGGGATTCCCTTTCCCACACACACACACACACACGCCACATATTAAAGAGAAGAAACCAAGCGGTTACTTCTCTTTAAAAACGGAGTTGGGGGGGGGACCCCTCTCCGATGGCTCTCCTGGGTCTGGAAGGGTTGGGGAGACAGACCCTTTCTCCACCCAACCCTCCCAAACCCAAGAAAGCCAGCAGAGATGGGGATCACAACCCCCCCCCCGATATTAAAGGGGAAACCACAATTGAGATTTCCCTTTTAATATCAGAGGGTGGCCTGGATTCGATCCCCTCTCCTGGGTCCCATGAGTCTGGAAGGTTTGGGGGGAGAAAAGAGGTCTGTCCCCCCAAGCCTTCCAGAGCCAGGGGAGACGGCAGAGAGGGGATCCCCCCGTAGGACACAAAAAAACACAAAAACAAACAATCAAAAACATCCAAAATACACAAAAACAAACAAAAATAACACCAACAAACAAGACAAAGTAAACAAAAACCAAAATTTCAAAACACGCCCAGCCAAACATCACAAAATCCAACCATCACCACCACCACCCCAAATAAAGAAAAACAGCCAACTCACCATCACACGACCTCACTCCACAACGACTGGAAAAGAAATGAATAAAGAAAGAGACTACTTACAGGAAGAAGCTCCACCCAGAGGCCATGAGAAAAAAAAAGTCAAAATACAAGATAACCCCTACCAGCAGCACTTGCTGCCCACAATAATAAAAAAAATTCAAAAAGACACAACAGCCCCACATGAAAGGCCCCAAGAGTAAAAACAAGTAAAAACAAATACACAAAATCATAATTTTACACAAATCAAAAACAGATGTCAATAAAATAAAATAAAAACTATTCAAAAATCCTGTGCTGAACTTTTACTCAAATAAAAAACAAAAACATCAATACACAGTTTAAAAACATTTATTGTGAAAAACATGTACTTTCACATTTTTTAAATTATTACCTATGGTACAACTATTAAAAAAATACATACTAACAAATTATTGGGTTAAATAATTTTTTTGGAAAAAGTATATCATCCTTTGTTCTTTTTTTAATCCACAAAACCAAAACACCAAACAAAACTCATCCCAGTTTATAACAGGCCGCCAAAATGTGTATAACTAAAATTTTTAATTATAGACTAATCTCTTCTTTACAAACATTAACAACAACATCAAAAACTTTCCAACACCATTTAAAACAGCCCGGCAACCTCTGTTAGTAGTTTCTAAAGATTGCATTACAGTATTTATCTTTCAAACTATATCACCGCATGCGCATGAAAGCAATTATCACATCTTATCACATCAGCTAACACAGAACTCACTTAATGACTTTTCATCTAAATTTAACTCCTTGGATTTTAAAAATAAAATTTGATTGTGCATGATTTTTTGGAGCTCTTTGGAAGAAAAACTAAATAAATTGTGATTTTTAATCAGTCACACTAAACAAAGCACAGAGTCAGCATCAAACAATGCATCCAGAAGTTTCTGTAGAAATCAAAAGCTGGACGTAACAGTGAGTTTCATTTCTTAGCTTTTAAAATTAGTTTTGCTACTATATTATTACAATCAGTTCATTAATATTGTTTTGGTTGCTTTGTTTTATTTAAATTTACTTCGCTTGGTGGCTTTTTTTTTAGCAAATAATTATTTCTACTTAAATCTGCCACTACTCTTGAATAGCAAAGAGATTTGGCTCAGTTAGCATCTATTTAAGTCTAGAACAGTGATGGCCAACCTTGGCAATTCAGGTATTCTTGAATTTCAATTCTAAGAAGCCCTGATCAGCAGAAGTGCTGACTTGGGCTTATGGTAACTGAAGTCCAAGAACACCTGAATTGCCAAGGTTGGCCATCACCGGTCTACCTGTAGAGTATCTACCGATGTATTCAGTTTATGACCAGATTGTGTTGCTTCGTAATGGCCTCTATCCGATGCCGTAGTATTTCTGCCCAATCTTCTCCTCTCTTCAAGGTGTAGGATTTGGTCTTCTTATTTTTCAGCATGCTTATCTCAGGTGACATTTCCAGGGCGATCCTAGCTTTACTAACTGCATTTTCAAACTTGACTGGGGAGGCAGGAGCTAGACAGCACCTGCAATTTGGTGGAGAAAAGCAGAAGCATTTATTTTATACAGCAAAACATTTTATGTACAAATATTAAAATGTTTCTGCAGGAATACAGTACCATTTTCCTTTGAGGAGAAAAAGCAAGCACATTTCAGCAGCAAGGACAGAATTAATGATTTTAAACATAAAACAACCCATCTGATGCTTTTAGTTCCTAAAAGGTCAAGCAACCTTTTCTGCAGTTGCACAACTTGGGCAAAAACCATTCTCATTAACAGTAGGAAAATCAAGGGCTAATCTGAGAAAGTGGGGTTTCCCTGTAGTTGGTAGCCTGTGTGAATGCGAAGAGCAATTGCCCATATGATACAATGCACACAATGCCCCTCAACGTGCACTGAGGAGGACCTTATGTTGGCAAGAGGAAATGCTCTTGATGTGGCCCGATATTGGGCAGATGTCATCTAGTCCTTTTTAATTCTATTTTGTTTTTTGATGTGCTAATTTTAGCTTTGTATGTTATTATATGCTGGGGTGCATCTGACACGAATAAAGAATTGATGGAAGCACTCTTGAGGAGCACCAGCAAACCTCACTCTCCTGCAGAGCAAAGAGAAGAAAACTTCAAGAATTTACAACCTTCCGTGTGGTAACAGCTCAATGCGCACTGCCCATGAATCTTGGTAAGTGTGTTTGTCCACTCAGAAGTCTTTCAGGTGAAATACCAGCATCAAAATACTCAATATTTTGATATTTGATTTTGTTATTTGAGGTGAAATACCCAAGCATAAAAATACTCATTATGATGTTTGATGAAGTGGACTTGATCCACAAAAGCTCATATTTAAATACAGGAGTTAGTCTTTAAGGTGCTATAACTTTTGTTGTTGTTGTTGTTGTTGTTTCGTTTCGTTTCCGCTGCAAATCCCACCCCATACCTCAACATGATGCAGTGGTGACCCTGGCCGTCTAACAGCTATGGTGGCAGGGGTGCATTCTCCTGGCAGGTTCAACCAGGCCACAAAGGTGTCGGCTAGTAGTCCGGAATGGTTCTCCATTTTGGAACTGCAGGTCAGCTAAGTGGGGTTGGCTACTCGGCTAGTGCATTGCTCTAACATAGCCAACTTTGACACAAGCCCAGCCAGCTGTGTCGTCGTATTCAAAATGGCTAAAGGAGGACTGAAAACATGGGCCTCAGTCCCCTGTGTGCCACTGGACTCTGCTATTGTAGCCATACCTGTCAACCTTCATCGTAAATGTTTTTTTATGTGTTTACCACTGCCTTAGAAGTGCTTTATGGCAGTGTTTACCCCAGGTGAAACCACATAACTGGCCCGCTCAGCTGTCAGGTGGGTGTGGTCTGGCCCACGGTGTAAAAAGGTTGAGAACTCCTGACCTAAACCTTTCATCACTTGTATTTTATCAATCTGCTCAATTGTGTTTCTGAACATTGTCTAAAAGATGCAAGACCGCTACAGAGAATGAACAACAAACAGGAAGAACACTCACATGATAGAAAAAAAGTCTTGAAACTCCTGCCCATCCCAGTGTCCATGGATGGGAAAGAAGCACTTGAAGAACACCTTGTTTGTGATTTGAGTCATCACCTTCTGATCACCTGCACTATATAGAGTGCTTTCTAAGAATCAGAGAATTCCAGTCTCCAAGCTATAAATACAGTGGTACCTCATACAACAATTTTAACCCATTCCATGGGGCTTGTTGTTGTACGAAACAACTGCTATATGATGCATGCATCCCTATGGGATGCATCGTATGACGATTTTTTTTGCTAAGTGGTTTTTCCCATTGAAAAAAATTTGTGCGATTTTTTACATAGGGAAAATTGTTATGCGGGACGGCATTTCCCCCCAAAACCTAATTGTTATGCGATTTCACTGCTATATGGGTCGATTGTTGTATGAGGTTCCACTGTATCAAGGAGAGCATAGCCAATTTGCTCTACTAATCAAAATCCATGATTTGTGGATGGGCAGTTTGGGTGATACAATGTTTTCAAGTTTCCCACCTGCGTGGATGGCAAGCAAGGTGCTTGTAATGGTAGCAAGCAGCAACCGCTGAGTGGGGGCACAAGAGATAGCCATTTTCCTCCCAGCAGCATCTCATGGCTTGGAGAATTTCTTCATCTGTTGTGGTGCAAGATCTCAGGCCTTCAGAAAGCTGCAACCGCAGAAAGGAATTAGAAGTATCAGCCACCTACTCAGTCAAAATCACCGGCCATTTCTTTATCACATTTCCCCTCCTCCCATTCCAGGGGGTTTAAAGGAATGTGCATGCAATTTTTCACAATGCCCCATCACATATATTAGGCCAGGCTTAGGTTCACCCAGTGAAGCTTTTTCTGAACTAGCACCCAGTCATCCCCAGCTCAGGGGCATAGTCATAAATCTGGAAGCGGAGGCACAATTCATGCTAGTCCTCAGGATGTTCTTCTTTCATGTCCCAATCGAACCCTGGACTGCCAAAATAAAGTCACTTTCTTGTCTTTGTTGTTAGCTGAACATAAGTCCTCACTGGTGCATGTTTCTGGCAGTAATCGGTAGACCAGTAAATGAGCCGGATTCTTTCTCTCTCCACATTCACACATTGTGTTGTTGTCTGCCAGCAGGCCCCACTTGAGCATGTTGGTCTTACTGCTGAACTTTCAGTCATCAAGTCTAGTGTCTTTCTCCTACAACATGATTCTTTTAACTGTACAGTATGTGCTTCAGCAATCTAGCTTGTAAACTATGCCCTTTACAATGAGCAAGCAAAACAGATTATGATATAATGCAAGATACAGAGGTAAGGAAAAGTGCATGCTATGAAAAACAGACATCTTTCACCACTTAAAGTAGCACTGGATTTTAAGATTTTCTAAGCATTTTGTTTAGTTAAATTGTACATTTTTATATACCCCATCTGACTATTTAAGGGGAAAGGAGAATAGCAAGCAAAGCAAGAGTCTTTGCTCCTGAATTATTATTGTTCACATATTTCTGTGCCACCTTAAAGGCCATACAACTCTCTCAACATGGTTTGTATCACCTAAACTATAAAATTAAAATTAAGTATTAAAAATCATGAAAATAAAAAAGTAATAGGAAGCAGCAGCAGTTTGAACATTATGTGATATAATTTTTAAAATGGGAGCCAGTTTTAAATTTATAAGTCAATGCAAAAGCAAACAATAAGGCCTCTAAAATCCATTGGGGAGGATCACAAGGAGTAAATATAGCAGTCAAGACTAACCTTCTTTTGCAATTCTGATGGGAGTTTGACACTTCTAGTAGTATAAAATTCTTCCATCAACTTTTTGACCAAACTACTATCTGAACCAGAGAACAGCCAAAAGATCCTCTCCATATTGTAGGGTTCCTAGAAGTAAGAAGACACACAAAGCCATAAGCATCAGAAGGCTTATATTTCAAAGATCTGGGCACCCACTCGACTAGAAATGCAAGCAAAATGAGAGCAATGAAAAGAAATGCACTGTAGAAATCCTATAAGAATGAATGATGCTGTTCTTATACCAGAGTGGGGAATGAGAGAACTCACAGATGTTGTTGGGTTACAATTCCCATCAGCCCCAATCAACACTATCAATGGTGAGAGAGGACAGGGGCTGCCATTTAAAACATCTGGACAGCCACATGTTCTCCATGCATGTCCTAAATGGCATCAGAAATAGGTTAAATAATATAAGGAAACTTAACCATTCCATGGGACTTTCCCAGCCAAACACAACAATCAGTGCTTGATCCAGCAATTAAGTGGACAAAACATTCCTGCCTTTCAAGCTTTCCACAGCACCAGGGAAAGACACTGATTTCACTGTTTCATTACAGCCTTTCAGGGTCTAAAAAAGGGCATCTGGTATTCCTCTCCTGCATGGACAGTCCATCCATTAGGCAGAATAAAGCAGATGCCTTAGAGATGATGGAAGAGGAGATGAGCTGCTCCCTTCTTCCTAAAAGGGGACTTCTGCTCTGACGATCAAACTAAAATGTGAGCAGTGGCTCAAGTGGCTAAGACGCTGACTGGGAGGCGGAAGGTCAGCAGTTCGAATCCCAAGTACTGCAGGACGGAATGAGCTCCCGTCTTTGTCCCAACTCCTGCCAACCTAGCAGTTCGAAAGCAAGAAATTGCAAGTAGATAAATAGGGACCACTTTGGTGGGAAGGTAAACAGCGTTCCATGCACTCCGGTGTCTAGTCACATGACCACAGAAATATCTGCAGAAGCAGACAGCGCTGGATCTTCAGCTTTGAAACAGAGATGAGCACTGAACCCTAGAATCGGATACGACTGGCTTTCAAGCAAGGGAAACCTTTACCTTTACCTTAGAGATCATCCAAAGCCTCATCAGTCATCAACTGAGAAAGAACTGCTCCCATTCCACAGTAATGTGGAATAGGGATACAGTACTTCCTTTAAAAGACTGGCAGTAAAATAGTGATAGGTGTCGGTGGCTGCAACTCAATCCAAGTATACATTTCCCTCCCACCCACCCCACCGCCTCCAGGGAGCCAGGAGGCCTAGTCTTGGAGGCTGGCTGGCTCTGGGCCACCTTTGTCCTCCAAGGCAAGCAGGAAAAATGCCACTGGCATAAATTTGTTTAAGGTGGATCTTAGCTTGCCATGAAGTGACCCACACACTATGATCTCGGAGCCATCTCCTGTGGTACGTATAAAATGAGACATGCAGGATTTAACACCAGGACTGCAATGGACTGGCGCAGCCTCGAGGATATTAACAAGGTGTGCCTTCACAGCCAGTCTACCTGGCATGGCCTCTTCCGCCTCCATGACCATTGGGAATCAGAATAGTGAAGTGGTTCCTCCTCTGCTCATTTTGCCATTGGGTCCATTATAATGGTTTCCAGTGGCATTTATTTAAAGCATTTTTAATCTCAGTGTCTTCCAGGATAAAGCATACCTGTCAAGTTTTGGATTTGGAAATAAGGGAAATTTCCCAACAAATGCGGGATACCTGACAGCTATGCTTATCCTTTGCTGCCCTCCAATGGCAGCAATAGGGCATTGCAGTCTAATTAATCCGGGATGACGGCAGGGAAGAGTATAAAATAAGGGGTTTTCCCGGCCAATACGGGATACTTGACAGCTATGGGATAAAGCAATAAAAATATATTGTTCCCTGCTTTGATCCTTACAATCTAAAATATTCAAAGGTGAAGAGGAAAAAGACCAAACTCAGATGTCCATTTTTCAAATTACAACATAGCAGTTCTTGCCTTTTTGGACTGCAGCTCCCAAAATTACCCACCAGCATGGTGCAGTAATGCAATGTTGTTAAGACTGTAAAGCCCAATTAGTTTCCCTGGTCCTGGTGGTGACTGGGGATTTATTGAAATTTTTCCAAAATGTTTTTTGTAACATGATATTTTGTAATTGTGATATAGTTTCTTTTTTAAAAAAAAAATTATTAAGTTTTTCAAAAAAAATACAAATGATATATTTTAAGAAATACAACAAATACAAGAAATTACAAATCAGAAAAAAGAAATTCACATTACATTAATTTGTTGTATTACAAATTATAACACCCAGTGTGATATAGTTTCTTTGGCCCTTCCCTGGCCAGGAAGGGATAAAGAACCACCTGACTGTATTGTATTTTCATTTTTATGTTAGATTGATTGTCTGTATTGATTGTATTGCATTATGTTGTTATATTTATATTATGTTGTATTTATATTTGATATTGTAATACTGTAATATATGTTGCCCCATGGTATGTTAGCCGCTCTGAGTCACTCCTGCAAGTAGGGTGGCATACAAGTATAATGATAATGATAATGATGATGATGATGATGATGATGATGATGATGATGATGATGATAATAATAATAATAATAATAATAATAATAATAATAATAATAATAATAATAATAATAATAATAATAATAATAATAATAATAATAATAATAATAATAATAATAATAATAATAATAATAATAATAATAATAATAATAATAGGAAAGCCTATATAGGAAAATAACGATTCAAGCATGGACTGACAGCTGGTACAATAAAGCATTGCATGGACAGCTCCTTGAAAAGATAGAAGGAAAAGTAGATGAGGAAAAAACCTGGTTATGACTTACTAATGGAACACTGAAAAAAGAGACAGAAGGCCCGATCCTTGCAGCTCAAGAACAAGCCATTAGAACAAATGCAATTAAGGCTAGAATAGAAAAATCAGTTGATGACCCCCAAATGCAGACTTTGCAAAGAAGGGGATGAAACCATTGATCATATACTGAGCTGCTGCAAGAAAATAGCCCAGACCGATTATAAACAGTGCCATAACACAGTTGCCCAGATGATCCACTGGAATTTGCGTCACAACTACCATCTGCCCGTCGTAAAGAACTGGTGGGAACATAAGCCTGAAAAAGTGATTGAAAATGAGTAGGTAAAATTACTGTGGGGTTTTGAAATACAAACTGACATGGTTTTGGAGCACAATATCCTGGATATCACCATTGTGGAAAAGAAAAAAAGTGTGGATCATTGACATTGCCATACCTGGTGACAGCAGAATTAATGAGAAACCACTTGAAAAAACCATCCAATATCAGGATCTAAAAATTGAACTGCAGAGACTTTGGTGTAAACCGGTACAGGTGGTCTCAGTGGTAATCGGCACACTGGGCGCTGTGCCTAAAGATCTAGGCAAACATTTAGAAACAATTGGAGTTGACAAAATCACCATCAGTCAGCTGCAGAAGGCCCCCATACTGGGATCTGACGGCATAATTCGCCGATACATCACGTAGTCCTAGATGCCTGGGAAGTGTTCGACTAGTGATTTATGATACAAAATCCAGCATTGTTATCTTGTTTGCTGTGGCTTGTATATATAATAACAACAATAACGGCAGTGGTGTCAATGTTGGGAGCCAAAATGCTAATTACCTTGTGACCCTCCCAGAGAGTGCACTAAGCACAACAGGGCAGTATATCAGTGCAATTGCTATTGCCCATGTTGGCTGAAGGGCTCAAGCAACCTCTTCTGGTTTAAAAAAGAATAACACTTCAAATCTCTAGGACAGTCTTTTCCAACCTTTGGTTTTTGGACTTCATTTCACAGAAGCCTAAGTCAATTCCCCAAAGCACCGATCAGCCAACATACTGACTTAGGCTTCTGGGAATTGAAGTCCCCCTGTGGGGCATGGGCCCCACATTGGGAACCACTGCTCTAGGAGGATCACATGTTCCCAAACCCTGAAGTAGAGTGAAAGAAGGAGCCATAAAAAGCTGGTCTTCTCTGCATCACTAAAAAAGTAGTTATCAAAGGAGCAGAAATCAAAACTGAGACTCAAGAGAGGATATGATACACTGGTCCTCAAATGTCTACCAGTCAAAAACAAAGACAATTCCCCCAAAAACCTAGCAACCAAATACTTACTTGGATATCCATTGCTGAAGCTAGTGTTGATGTCACAGCCCTGGATAATGAGAAATCTCCTTGCTGAATAGTTCTGTGTATAATATCATTGTCATTGACCACTGCCACAAGTTCAATGGGGAGCCCCATCTTCTGTGCGATACAGCCAGCTAGAAGAAGTAAAAACAGGAGTCAACTTGTTGGAATCCAAATCTGCTTACGCCAAGAAAGCCGATGAATCAATGAACTCCGGATCACAGTACCTGTTATCCCTTCAAAAAGGTGCCTGATCATTGTACCAAAAGTCCCACAGAATCTATGGACTGGGTGGGTCGGTGTCAGAAGCCTATATCCATCACAGTGAGCATTCCCCACCCCCAATAAAGGGTTAGATCAAGAATGAAATCAGACAATCATTTCCAATCATTTCAATATTCATCTGGGCATCAAAGTGAAAATTTCCCCCCCATGTTGCAATAATTCCAGGCAACCGCAGCTTATTGTGTCTACAAGCTTTATTTATCTTCATTGCTTCTGTATTTCATATATACAAAATGCTTCAAAGGTATAAAAACATCCAAATTAATACAATGATGAAAAACTGTAGGCATGAATACCTAGAAATAAATCCAGTCTTGTGAAAAGCTGCTGGTCACATTTAATTTAATTTAATTTAACTTTTCAACTTATTCGCCGCCCACTCAGGCAAGCCCGACTCAGGGTGGCTTACATAATCTAAAAGACCCTACACAGTAAAAGCATTTAAAAACCCCACCCACATTAAAATTCCAAATTAAGGTCCCACATTAAAATCCACATTAAAAACTGCATTAAAAATCCCACCCACCCAAGAAGCAGAAAGAGGGTGTGTTTTATGGTAAAAGCCAGCGAGCAGGAGCCACATTACCCTCAGGGCCCCACACCTGCCCCGCCAGCCAGGTTTTCAGACCTGTAAGGAAAGCAGCACAAAGGTTAGAAAAGTTACTTTGGGGAGTGTTGTGTTCTGTAAAGCAGTGCCTTTAACAATGTACCTGTACCATGTGTTATCAATGTAACCTTTCTGTGTGCAACATTATAACCTTCACCTGTATCAATGTTAGCCTAATAAGGGGACGCGAGCTAGTGACCACCAGAGGGCAGTAGCGAGCGTCCAGCTCTAATGGATCATCAGTCACCTGGTTCAGCAGCGCGGGAAGATTCCCCGCGACTTCCTCACCTGGTCAAGAAGGGCGTGACCTCCTACGACGTCACGCAGGCAGCAACCAATAGTCTGTCAACGAGCCACATTCAAATGTATAGCCAGCTGTATATATTGAGCTACCCATCCGCCATTACCACATGTTCCTCCGGATCACCATGCAATAAACCTGTGTTAAGCCAACCCTTCGGCTGTTGTATTGTCTTTGGTCCCTTACACCAAATTGGCGACGAAGGTGGGATGGCAGCCCACGGGACCAAGACATGCGCCGGTTTCGAAATCAGGAAACCGGGCGACTGGGAGATCTTCGAGATGGACTTCCAGGCCGCACTGATCGAGTCCGAAGTCACGGAAGAGGCGAAGAAAAGGGCCATCTTCACCAGAATGCTCGGACAAGAAACAAAAAGGACCTTGGTGGACCTGATTGCACCGAGGAGGGTGAGCGAATTCAAAGCCAAGGAACTCATGCAGTTGCTGCGTGAGCACGTCCGGCCCGCCACGGCGATGTTTCCCGCTCGGAGTGCGTTTTGGAGGCGAGTCCAAGCACCCGGGGAGACGGTCGCCGCGTTCGTGGCGGCCCTGCGGCTGGCGGCCGGCCCGTGCAAATGGGAGAACGTCGAAATCACCCTCCGAGACTGTGTGCTGTGCGGCCTGAACGACGCCGAAACCCAGCGCACATTAATGAACCAAGAGCCGCCTCCCACGCTGCAGGAGGTCGTCAGAGCGGCCCAGGCCGCAGAAGCTACGAAGGCCGGGGTCCAAGAACTCCAGGACTGGCGGCCAAAGTCGAGAAAAGCAGAGGCTCCAGTACAGGCGGCCCGGCGAACTTCGAGGTCGTCCACAGAGAGCAGCGACGACGAGGACGTACAGAAGGTCCGGAAGGAGGGCCGACGATGCAACGGCTGTGGCGCGGCCCACGGCCGCGTGAAATGCCCCTTCCGGAAGGCCGAGTGCCACAACTGCGGCCGCCGCGGGCACATCGCCAAGGTGTGCAGGAAGAAGCACGAGTCCCGGAGGAGCTCCCCAGACCGTTCCGCGGGACGAGACCGCTCAGCGAGACCCAAAGACGGCGCCCAGGCCACGCGGAAGCAGGACGGCGTGGGCCGCATCGCCGACGGCAGCAAGGACGACACCCCAGTGTTCAGCGTGTCTACGGGACACCCCCGCTACTTTGTTGAGGTACTAGTCCAAGGGGTGCCCATTAGGATGGAAATTGACTCGGGGTCCTCATATTCAATAATTTCCCAGAGGGAATTTTTCGGAATTGCCCCCCAAAAGCGGCCCAAGCTCAAAGCATTGAGGGCCACGCTACGGGACGTGCAAGGGAACAGTATTCCAGTGTTGGGGGTTGGAGAATTTCAGATCAAATTCAAGGAGCACGCCGCGTCCCTTCCCCTGGTCGTGCTCAAGGGAGGAAATTGCAGCCTCCTCGGGACTCAGTGGTTCCAGCCCCTGGGGTTGTTCATTGGGGGGGTGCATGCCGTGGGGATGCACGCTGTTGGGACTGATCCAATTCAGGAGGTGTGCGAGGCGCACCCCGAAGTCTTCAAAATGGGACTGGGGAAATTCAAAGGGCCCCCAGTGACTTTCGACCTGGACCCGGAGGTCCGCCCAGTTCGCCTAAAACCACGCCGGGTGCCGTTCGCACTCAAGGACAAGATAGAGGCGGAACTGGACAAATTGGTGGGTCAGGGGATTCTTGTGCCTGTAGATTCTGCGGAGTGGGAAACTCCAATTGTAACTGCTCTTAAGTCCAATGGGGAGGTCCGCATATGCGCCGACTACAAGTGCACCATCAACAAGGCGATCCGCCCGAATGCATATCCGGTGCCGGTAGTCAGCCATCTGCTGGCCAGGTTACACGGGGGGAAATGTTTCGCTAAGCTCGACTTAGCACAGGCCTACCAGCAGCTCACGGTGTCTCCTGCCGCAGCTGCTGCGCAGACCATAGTCACCCATAAGGGGGCATTCCAGGTGACGCGCCTCCAATTCGGCGTGAACTCGGCGCCAGGAATTTTCCAGTCACTCGTGGAACGCCTCCTGAAGGGTCTGGACGGGGTGTTGCCTTATTTTGATGACGTGTTAATAACAGGGGGGAGTCGGGCGGAATTGGCCAAGAGGTTGGGGAAGGTCCTGACTATATTCGAAAAGGCGGGGCTGAGGTTGCGAAAGGACAAATGCGTCTTCTTCGCAACCGAGGTTGAATTCCTAGGGTTTTGTGTGACTCCTGAGGGGATAAAACCATCCAAGTCTAAGGTGGCAGCCATCAAGAAAGCCCCCCGCCCCACCTCCAAGCCCGAGTTGCAGTCGTTCCTAGGGCTGCTCAACTTTTACCACTCCTTCCTTCCCCGGAAGGCAGCGGTGGCTGAACCGCTACACAAGCTGCTAAAGAAAGAGCAGGCATGGAGGTGGGGCGATGACCAGGAGAGGGCATTTAGTGAGCTGAAAAGCCTCCTGGCGTCCGACGCCATACTGACCCACTTCGACCCCAAACGCCCAGTAGTTCTGATCTGTGATGCATCTCCAGTGGGGGTGGGGGCGGTGCTGTGCCACGTGCTGGAGAACGGCAGGGAGGCCCCGATAGCATTTTACTCCAGGTCCCTGTCCCAAACAGAGAGAAACTACGCACAGACGGACAGGGAGGCCTTAGCGATAGTCTCGGAGACGAAAAAATTTCACGATTTTCTGTATGGCCGCCCCTTCACCATCGTGACGGACCACAAACCCCTGCTAGGCATTTTTACCGCGGATAAGCCCACCCCTCAAATCCTGTCCCCAAGGATGCTCAGGTGGGCCATTTTTCTCAACGCGTATCAGCACGCGTTGGTCTACCGGCCCGGGAAAGAGATCAGCCATGCGGACGCCCTATCTAGGTCTCCCCTTCCCCTAACGCCCAGCCAGGTGAGCATGGGGGAGCGGGACCATCAGGTTCTCATGATAGAGGTGCTGGATTCGCCCCCCGTAGTGCCCGCCGACATTGCCAAAGCGACAGAGAAAGACAAAACGTTAGCGGCAGTAAGCTCCTGGCTGCAGAAAGGGTGGCCCGCATCCTCCCCAGCGGAGGAGTTCGCTCCATTTTTCAGAAAAAAGCTAGAACTGTCCCTAGAGAGGGGGTGTCTCTTGTGGGGGCAGCGGGTGGTGATTCCCACTTCCCTTCGGCCGCGGGTGCTCAAACTACTTCACGTCAGCCACCCCGGCATCGTGCGATCCAAGGCGCTGGCCCGGAGTTACTTCTGGTGGCCCCAGCTAGACGCCGACATCGAGCACATGGTCGGCACTTGTGAAAGTTGCCAATGCTCCAAACCGGAGGAGGCCCGCCTTCCCCACAGGGAATGGGACGCGGCTAAGGGGCCGTGGTCCCGGGTGCACGTTGATTTCGCGGGCCCATTCAGAGGCACCCTGTTCCTCCTTGTGGTGGACGCTTTCTCCAAATGGTTGGAGGTTATCCCAGTCACGAGCACCTCCTCGGCCCAGACCATTAGGCATTTGCGGAGGCTCTTTTCCACGTTCGGCATATCTGACACGTTAATTAGCGACAACGCTAGTTGTTTTACGTCCTCCGAGTTTAAGGCATTCATGGAGATTAACGCCGTTCGGCATATTACCTCCGCCCCGTTTCACCCAGCCACCAACGGCCAAGTAGAGTGCCTCGTCCGCACCACGAAGGACGCATTGCGACGCATGGGCCCAGGGGATTTGAACCTACAAGTGTGTCAGTTTTTGCTAGGGTACAGGGTGACCCCGTTGGCGTCAGGATACTCCCCCGCAGAGCTCTTAATGCGCAGGAAACTGACCACCATCCTTACTAGGCTAGACCCCACGAGGGTAGAGGACAAAGGAAGGAACATCGGGCTGGAAGTTACAAAGAGTTTCAGCATAGGCGCCCCCGTGCATTGCAGGAATTACGCCAGCACGGGCCCAGCCTGGGTGCCGGGCGTAGTCGTGGAACAAACTGGCCCCGTGTCGTACCGCGTGGAAACCAGCACAGGGCTCCTATGGAGGCGGCACGCAGACCAGCTCCGACGCAGGGTCTCCGATGAGCAGGACACGGGGCACGCAGGAAATGAGTCAGCGTTAGGGTTCTCCCCCACCCGTTTAGCCCAAGGGGGAGGAGAAGGGGACCGTGGGCCCCCACCAAGGGGGGAGGAGGATATCCTCGTAGATACCCTGGGGGATCTTTCCGAGGAGGAGGAACCCGACCCCATACATATCTCGCGGAAAGTCCCCACAAATGCGGGTACCCCTACCAACTTAGATTTTGATTTTCAGAACCGGGGGGGTTTTCCGGAGTGGTCCCCCACCCGTCCAAGCGAGAAGAGGGGTTTTTCGTTAGCCCCGACGGCCCCCGGTCTGCCCACAATGGAGTTTTTCCCTTCCCCTAAGGCCGCCAGACAGCGGCAAGCCACTAACAAGTCTCCCTCTCCCGTTTCAGGACAAGGGACCAGGGAACAAAGAAGCAATAACGCCCCCGGGGGGGCAACCCTCTTCACGGCCCAAACGCACATGCAACAAGCCATCTTGGCTGAGAGACTTCGTCTCATCCTAGGGGGGAGGGATGTTGTGTTCTGTAAAGCAGTGCCTTTAACAATGTACCTGTACCATGTGTTATCAATGTAACCTTTCTGTGTGCAACATTATAACCTTCACCTGTATCAATGTTAGCCTAATAAGGGGACGCGAGCTAGTGACCACCAGAGGGCAGTAGCGAGCGTCCAGCTCTAATGGATCATCAGTCACCTGGTTCAGCAGCGCGGGAAGATTCCCCGCGACTTCCTCACCTGGTCAAGAAGGGCGTGACCTCCTACGACGTCACGCAGGCAGCAACCAATAGTCTGTCAACGAGCCACATTCAAATGTATAGCCAGCTGTATATATTGAGCTACCCATCCGCCATTACCACATGTTCCTCCGGATCATCATGCAATAAACCTGTGTTAAGCCAACCCTTCGGCTGTTGTATTGTCTTTGGTCCCTTACACCAAAGGGAGAGTACCAGTCCCAGAATTATCTAGTCATCAGGGTTCCTAATGATGTTGTCAGAGGGATTCTTGGAACTATATTCTAAAAAAAGTAACTTTTCCAATCTCTGCAACAACAGAACTGAAAATAATCGTATCCAGAATTTCAAGGGACAAGTTATTGTGCAATATCTTTATTGTTAAATAAAACATTAATTAAGTCTGAGGTGCCATATGCCTGCTGAATGGATTGGCGCTGTGTATGGTATTGGACCCATTTCTGTTCTGATTCCCAACTGTCATGGAGACAGAATCTCTAGGCTGCGACAGTCCACTGTTAAATCCTACATGTCTTATTTCATACGTGCCACAGGAGATGGCTCCGTGATCACAGCGTGTGGGTCACTTCATGGCAAGCTGGGATCCACCTGAAAAAAATTCATGGCAATGGCACTTTTCCTGTAATCCAGGGAAAATGTATCCTCAGATATGAGTAGCAGCCACCACCAGCTTATTTCCATGGGACAAAAGTAAAGAGCAGGACATGGTTGACTTCAATAGGTGCTGTCTCAGATGAAAGAAGCCTGTGTTCACTGCACAGAAAAGTTATCAAACAATCTTGAAAGTTTCTCCAATCATTTTTTGAAACTGTCAGAGAACAGACACATTTTAGCCCCTTCTGATGGCAAATAAAAGCTTAATAATATGTAGGTCTGACCTAGTGAAATCAAAGACTCAATTAAAAACTCTTGAGCTTTCCAGCAGCCCAGAGACATTCTTCAATGTCCTATAAGGTTCCTTCTTTATGAATAAAGCGATGCAAAAAAGGAGAACTGCAAAAGTAAACACATCATGCACTCCATTCAGTTTGCATAACTTAATTGCTCTTATCACAGGAACTGCCTGTCTTCAGTTCCATCCCATCCAATTCTGAGGCTCAGGAACTATGCTAAAAGTGCTGGGAACGTTCAGTAAATATAAAATATCAGGCCACATTCCTGAAGCAGGAAGTGCCACTCAAGTTACAACTCCTCCATCACCAGTGATGCAACTTCCAGGAAGCATCGGTACACGAATACAGGCTTTCATAGGCTAAACCACATTATACCTGTTGTGCCACCCAATTCATTCAGTCCAGGGATGCTTCTACCCTGCCACTCCCATTATTCCCTATCCCTGGCTGGGTCTGATGGGAACTGAAAATCATCTAGAACAGGGGTTCTCAACCTAAGGCCCATGGGCTGGATCTGGCCCATGGTGCCATTTCATGTGCCCCCCACCCATTCAGGGGCATTCAAGAAACAAAACCCCTTTGAAGCTGTTGGGACAAAATGACTATCCCCATCATACAGGCAGGGCAAAATGGTTGTCCGGCCGTCAAAGCTGACTGAGAGGGGGTGACGCGGCCCCCAGCTTGAAAAGGTTGGGAACCCCTGATCTAGAGAACCACCATTTTCCTACCCAGGGAATCATTATTTTACTTTTCACTCACCTGTGAGATTTCCTGCTGCCCCTGTTGGAACAACAATTTCCACAACTGGCAATGGAAGAGCATCTAGAACTGGAACACACTGGAAATAAGCATAGAAATAATGTGCCATCTGCACCAGGATCCTGGACCAGTTGATCGAATTCAGGCTCATCAGATTATGTCTTCTGGAAAATTCTTCATCTGCGAAGAGTTCTTTGATGGGTTGGTCAATTTCATCACTATTCCCTTCAGCTGGAAAGAGAAGGAAAGAAATAAGCAGACATGGCATGTTGGCCCCGTCACTCTTTTAACAGCTTAGAGACAAAGAGGGTTGTGAAAAGATAGAGAAACGGAAGCCAGTGATCTGTCAGCTTCAAACAGTGATTCCCCCATTCATTTCCCTCTCATAGTAGACCACCTGTTTATTCTCAAATAAAAAAATAGTATTTCCTGATCCAGGCGAGCCCTTGGCAGCCATTTTGTGATTTTAATCTGTTCACATCTGTTAAAATAAAATTATTTTGAAGCTGGATAATGTTGGGTTCTGACAGGACTTGTGAGTATTTCACAACTTCGGAGGTTTCTGTGTTTATAGGTAAAGGTAAAGATCACCCTTTCTCGAAAGCCAGTCGTATCCGACTCTAGGGTTCAGTGTTCATCTCCGTTTATAGCCAAAGAGCCAGTACTGTCTGTGTCTGCAGACATTTCCGCGGACATGTGGCAGGCATGCCTAGACACCAAGAGTGCAGGGATATAATACTTTTTCTCTTACTGACTGTTGTTCAGAGTGCTCTGTGAATCCATAAAAAGCATATATCTATTGTGCAGAATTTGGGGAAGGGCAGAATGAATGGCTTAAAAACAATGTAAGCGGCACACAATCACAAGTTGCAGGTTTTCAACAAAGCCACATTTGCACATGCACAGAAGCCAGTGATGCACTGCAAAAAAAATTACTACCCCCACCATGGGCGTGGCTAACTGTGGGCATGGCTAAATCTGTGGGCCATGCCCACTTGGCCTCCCTACCATGGCCTGGGGTAGGGAGGTGGGTGTGGCCAGCCAAGTGGGCGTGGCCTGGGGAAATTGCCGTTACCAGTGCCTGGGCACCTGTAGCAGTGTAACACTGACAGAAGACTTTATTAGTTTAAATGTATAAATGGGGTACACAGAAAGCGCCTCCTTGAAGATTGTGGTATTTTTGAACCACAGTCGGGAATACCCTGGTAATGGCAGCCTCGTGTTGCTGGCTAATCTTTCTCAGGCAAAAGGAACTGCAGAATGAACGCACCAAAAGGTGTCTTCATTTTAGCAGTTTCACGTCTGGCCTAGACTCGAAAGAAACAGAATGAATAAACAGGCTGTGTGTGTGTGTGTGTGTGTGTGTGTGTGTGTGTGTGTGTGTGTGTGTGTGTGTGTGTGTGTGTGTGTGTGTGTGTACTCGAAAGAAACAGAATGAATAAACTCTGTGTGTGTGTGTGTGTGTGTGTGTGTGTGTGGTGTTTTGGGGGGAGAAACCATCTCAATACTTTTCACACAGAGTACCCAGCAAATTAATTACCAGATATGTGTAGATTTGGTTTTTTTTCTAAATGTTTTTATTTCTTTGGAATACATCTACAACTTCCCAAGCACTGTATAGGAAATTCTGGTAGCTATAATACAGAGACATACAGACACACCTCTATTACTTACTGAGAAACACATGAACATTTTCATCCATCACAGTTGTCATCTGTAGTTCTTGCACTTGGCTACAGAGACCATGTGGCAGTAGAACACATATGTCTACATTCTTTTGACCACGAACACTCTCGATTGCTGAGCTGCCTGTATCGCCTGAAGTTCCTGTTGAAAAGATATTGGAGAAAAGGGCAATGTTAATATTAATGAATAAGGGAATTAATGCTCGAAAAGTAAGCACTAAAGAAGGTCACCTTGGACTCAATGGCCTGTGGATGTTTGATGACCATAACCAAGTTTTCACCTCCATCTGCAACATGGGATTAACTTTTGAAGAAAACTTCTCCACTAGTCCATCCCTCTTTTCCTCCATTCCTTCTCTGTTTCTCTGTCACTGTATGGTTTTTCTTCGTGCTGCTCATATCTTTCTCATTCTGGCATTAGCAAAATTGACTCATCTTAGGCTGAAGAATACAAAGGAAGCCCAGGTCCCACTTGGAGTCTGGTGGCAGATAAAACCAGGGCTCTCGCTGCCGCCGGACCCCCGCCCCCGCCCCTCCAGCGGAAGGAGGACACAGCTGTTTGGAGTCTGGTGGCCAATAAAATCAGCGCTCTCGCTGTCACCAGACTCCCGCCCCCGCCTGTCTAGTGGAAGAAGACGTAGCTGTTGGAGGGCCAGCGGCTGATGAAAACTGCAATAAAAACTATGTTGCCACCGCCGTATGATACTCTATTGTACTGTTATATTTTATTGTTATATTTTACTATATTATGTTCTATTGCACTGTTATATTTTATTGTTAATTTTATTGTACTCTACTGTTGATGTATTGAGATTACTGTGAGCCGCCATGAGTCACGTATGTCAAGTGGGCGGCATACAAATTCAATAAATCAAATCAAATCAATCAATCATTTCCACTGTACACTGTGTTCAACTTCTGAGCCTCTCCATGTTTTGGACTTCAGCTATCTTAATCCCTGAACATTGACCATGGTGGCTGGCGCTCCTGGGAGTTGATCTCCAAAATATCTGGAGAACCAAAGGGGTAACCATCTGTGCTTTACAACAGGCCAAGCATTCTGATCGCAACTGTGTTTCTCCAGATACTTCTCCAAAAAGTGTGCATGGCACCGGTCATCAATGAAAAAGCCCTATCTTGCTATTCCTATTGCCAACTGGAATTCAGTGGCCTACTGTCTCTGAATATATACTTGATTACTATTGCTAATACTTAACAAGGGGGCTCTCCAAGAATTAATATAATCCTCTATGAAAGATGTCTAAACCAGTGACCACCACTTTATCGACTGGTAGCACACTTCTTTTCACTCAAGTACTCTGTGTTTGGTTCAAGTCCTGGTATTGATGTACAGTAAAACCTTGCATAAAGAGTGCGTTGCTTAGAGACTAACTTGCTTAAAGAGAAGAATTTTCTCTGAATGGTTGCCTCACTTAACAACTAAAACCAACCAAAAACTCGGTTAACAACTAAATCAGGGTTTGCAAAAAATAATAAAAAAAATGCCGCCACCCCCCGCCGTGAGAAGTCACAATCAGTCACTTACAATGGCAGTGGCGGTGCTTTTTCCAAGTGTTTCGCTTAAAGATCAACTCACTTAAAGAGCAATCCCGTAGAAGGCATTATGTTCTTTAAGCGAGTTACCACTGGAGTTTTATAGAGTGTATTCCAGGGGGCAGGGATCCACAATTATGGACCAGAACAACAATTGAGCTATAGGTTATAGAGCAGGGGTTCCCAACTTTTTTCAAGCCGGGGGTCGGGTCAGCTTCGAGGGCCGGATAACCATTTTGCCCTGCCTAAACGAAGGGGATGGCCATTTTGTCCCAACAGCTTCAAAGGGTGGCCATTTTGTTTCTTGAATGCCTTTTGAGGGGTGGGGGCCACATAAAATAGCACCAGAAGCCAGATCCGGCCCACAGGCCTTAGACTAGGAACCCCCTGTTATAGAGGATGTGAGAATAGACAAACACGGGGTCCTAAGTACAAAGTAGATATGAGAACACAGGTAGCAAATACACCTTGAGCAAAGGCAACCCATGACCAAAAATGAATGGAAATCTACGCAGATCAAGCAGTCAGTTCTATCTGCAAACATACCTACAAGGATTGTGACATGTTCCTTCCTTTTCTTCAGAAAGTACTGCAGGAACTGCCCAGTACAGGACAAGGACAGATCCTTAAAAGCATATGTTGGACCATGCCAAAGCTCCAAAACGTTCAGGCCATTCTTTAGTCTCGTCATATGGACTACATCTTTGTGTCTGAACCTGCTGAATGCCCGATCGATCAGGTCTAGAGAAAGATCATTAGTAAAACTGCTGCATCAAAAACCACAGTGTACCAAATTTAGACTTCTGAAGATATCTAGCAACTGATGTATAATGTATCCTCCAGGCGAGACTACCAGAAATGGATGGGTAGCTGAAATAACTCATAAAGAATTCAACCTCTTCTGCCTCTTCTCCTTAGACTCAAGACTTATTTCCCCTCCAAATTCTTGTTAGTTATTAAACAAAAAACTAGACTGTAGAGGGCAATCACGCATTTGGAAGCATAACATCTCATCTTGTTTGATCTTTGTCTCCGGCTCAGTGGTTAAGAAGTTCGCCTTGTTAGCTGGAAGGCCAGCAAGTCAACAGTTCGAGACCTGAGTACTGCATGATGAAATAAGCGCCCGTCTTTGTCCCAGCTCCTGCCAACCTAGCAGACTGAAAGCAAGAAATTGCAAATAGATAAATAGGAGCCACTTTGGTAGGAAAAAGATCTTGGGGACATGAAAGGAGCCTCATTCGAACATCCCCTGAGCGGAATTTCTCCAGAAAAAATCCTTTCAACCCAGAATAATTTCTGACACGAAATTATCTTTGTCTCCCAAAGGCAGGATTTAGGGATGCAGGAGATATGGAGAGAGTGTGCAACTGTCTTTCTGCAGTTATGATTAAATACGATTCCTCTTTTGGCTGAAAGGAATCCCAGTTGACATTTAAAAGACCTTATTTCAGGGATGGAAGAACAGCTGGGCTGCAGGGAATTAGGTGAGTAGGATGACTACTGTCACTAGAAATATAACATGGAGGAAATGGAAACTGAAATCCCTTTCCACATATCAAAAAATCTTGGTCTTGATTCCAATTCCTCCATGCATGCTATTTCCAGTTTTATTTTATTTTTTAAATAACAACAAACATAACACAATTCCAAGTAACACATCATGTAGAATCTCAGATTGAAAACTGCTTGGAGCAGAAGAGGGCAGGACCTGCATAAATTGTCCCCCACCCACCCCTGTGTTTTGATTATTTACTGTTCCATATGCTGGTCTTAACATCAAGACATCAACAACAGCTTCTGCAGAATGGCACCTATGACTGTAGATCAGTAGAAAATAAACATTAGAAATATTAAAGCAAGGGTGGACAAGCACTGCAACTCTTCAAAGTATCTGAAGACCTCCAAATCAAAGAAATTTGGAAACTAGAAACTCATTCTGATGCAACATAATCATTGCTAAGGCATTCTCATCTTGACAAAGACTTGAGTTTAATTTACCATTCAATTCTGTTTTGTGAATGAGTTCAGGGGAGATGAAGATAGTGCATAGTTGTTTCACCAGTTCTGGATAGGAGAAGGTGCTCCAGGTTTGAAGTGTGGTAAAATCCAAATTGGGGATTTTTTCAGGCATGAAAAGGCCACCATCTGGCGCATACCCCGAGAAAAGGGCACCTTCAAAATCAGTGCTTTGAGCTCCTCCTCGGCTGCTGATATACCTCATGCTTCTTCTTTCCCTGGCCCTGCAACACACATAACAACAAATTTTCTTTAGGCCTAAGAACTTGAGATGACAACTGTTAAGAGTGTACCTTTGCCCTCCGAATAACAAACATCACTAGAAATGAGAAAGCAACCATATCTGACAATGCAATCAATGTTAATGGATAAGGAATCCCTATAAAATTTAACAACATCTAGCAAACTGGGGAAAAATAAAGGAATTAATTTGCGCTTGAAGATTTAGGATTTTCACAGCACTAAATGAAAACTCGCAACAGAAATAATCTAGGCCAGTGGTTCCCAACTTTATTTTGGCCATGCCCCACCTAAGCATCTTAAAAATCCTGATTCCCCCCCCCCCATGACATACAATTCTTATTATTCAAAAAGTGAACTCATATTCACACGAGGAAGCCTAAAAGGCCATTAACTTAGTCTATCTCATTCTTGTATTTCCCACCTTAAAAATTGAAACGCCCCCTATGGGGTATGTGCCCCCAGTTGGGAACCACAAATCTAGACAATAAAGTCTTCTTTTCCATTTTAAAGGGTCTCAGCCTTTTCTTTAACTTACAGTGTCAAAACATCAGAGCCTTCATATCACTTGCAAGATTGCCTGATTGAGTTACAGTCTGCTGCAGATTCGTAAAGAACAAAGTCCAATGTTCAGCAGTTATCAATGTGAGCGTAAAAACCGGCCCACTGAAATGACATGATGAATACGGAATGAAAATCTGTACTATGGTCTGGTTTGGTAAGAAGGTGCATTGTTATTATTTTTCTCTTTACTGTATTTATAATTTTATCTGTTTTGGTTTATTGTTTACATTTAATTTTGTGCGGAAGGAAGGAAGGAAGATCTTTGTCTCCTAATGACAGGATTTGGGGATGCTGAAGATAGGGAAAGTGTGCAACAGGAAGGAAGGAAGGAAGGAAAGGGGTGTCCAAACTACAGCCCACAGGTGCCAAATTATCTGGCCTCCGCTGCTCCCGAAAGCAGAAGCGCCCATGCACGGGCATATGATGCACCCGTGCATGCGCATAACACTGCAGTAAATTATCTGTGGCTGCCGTAAATGCATTTATGATAGCCACGAACCATTTACAGCAGTTATGCACATGTGCAGGTGCATTATGTGCCCACGCATTCACATTTTACTTCTGCTTCCAGTGTGAGGAACCACGTTACTGGCCACCGGCCCAAAACGTTTGGGCACCCCTGCTTTAGTGCAATCCAACGATGTCAGTGGTCAAGGACATTTGGAAGGGGTGTGTGGGATATTATTTGTTATGTCCTGCCATGTTGCTACCAACCTATCGTGAGGTGTAGTGGATAAGAGTGATGGATTAGTATTCAGAAAGTCTGGGTTCAAATCTCTACTCATCTGTGAAAACCATACCTGTCAAGTATCCCGTATTGGCCAGGATTTCATGTATTTTAGCACTCGTTCCTCCCTTCCCGGTGCCGTCCCGAATTTTGAACAGCAGGGAAAGGGGTTACTGTGCATGCGCCCCATCACAAAGGGGTTCTGCACATGCACAAATGGATTACTGATAATGCGCGTGCGCATGCACAGTAATTTCCCATATTTTCCGGAGCCGCGCTTGACGGGTATGGTGAAAACTCAGTATGTGTGTGTACCTGGCAAAACCACTCCTTAAATACCTCACTTACCTTGGAAACTCACTATTAGGATCAGTATAAGTCAGTTTTGATGCGATGGCATATAACATACAGAATATTTACATGCATGATTGTCTTGCTGGTTGCCTCTTTTTTTGCTGGTCAAGAAGATCTTGTGCTAAAAAGAGCAGTACCATAAAAGATTCTTGTGGGGAGCGCTATATATACTGGTTTTCTGACACAACACACCGCGTGATTGCAGATAAGGCAAGGAGGGTGATGTGTTATCCGCAGATTCGACAGGTGGCAAAAACTGGTTGGTAACGCTCCCAAGTTCTGGGTAACGCATTAAAAACTCGCCCAGTCCGCCATGTTAGTTGGCCCAAAACATTGCCTTATGGTGCTTTGATTGTGTGGACTCGTGAAAGTAAATCGGTGGGGTTTCCCCTTTAATATCAGTGGGTGGGGGGTCGCGATCCCCCTCTCCGCTGGCTCCCCTGGGGATGGGAGGTTTGGGGGGGACAAAAGGGGTCTGTCTCCCCAACCCTCCTGAACCCAGGGGACCCAGCGGAGAGGGGATCAACCCAACACAAGAAGCAATCGTAAACGGTAGTCTGCTAAAATGTTTTGGTCCACCTAATATGGCGACAGGCCACGCCCACCGGCTTCAAAAAAACTGACAGCACGAAGCCTGTAGTGCCGTCTCCTGTTTTTTATAGCTCCATGCCAACCACCCAAGTGTCGCGTCGGCCAGACTGGACCACAAGGGCGAGAGTCAGCTGATGTGTCAAGGGCGGCAGGGCAGGGGATGCCAGTCAGACAAACCATAGAAGTTGGGAAAAGTAGAGTGTGTCCGAGCGCCTCTCTATTCCGGGTTCCCTGCAGTATTCCGAGTTGAAGTAGAATTCAGACAGAGGCAAAGCGTCCTGTTGGTCAGTCCCGCTCACCTTTAGTCATCTCGACTCTCAGAAAGAGAGGAGCCGCGGTGGCTTAGTGGTTAAGGCGCTGAGCTTGACCATTGCAAGGTCAGCAGGTTCGAGACCCGAGTGCTGCGCGACGGAGTGAGCTCCTGTCTCTGTCCCAGCTCTTGCCAACCTAGCCTTTCGAAAGCAAGAAATTGCAAGTAGGGACCACTTCGGTGTGGAAAAAGATCTTGGGGGACATGAAAAGAGCCTCTCATTCTGGCGTCCTCTGAGCGGAGTTCCGATTATAGAATGCATTATTTTAGCATGATGAATAACATATTTAAGAAAAGGTGTTCATATATTCTCCAAATCATTTCTTTTTTAAAAAAATGATAATAATTGAATTTTACTAACAAGACAAAAACAAATAAACATGCATCATTACATCACAATACAACACACTATAAACGAAATAAACAAAAAAATTGCATGAAAGACAATTACACCAACATATATGAAGAGAGAAAAGAGAAAAATGGGTATTACTTTATCATTTTATCATTTTCTCTCATGCTAACACTTATTTAAATCTAATTCATATATTTCTACTTTATCTGCTTTAACTCTCTCTCATTACCCATATAACAAACTAAATCATTATCACCCCGTGATATATACAAAACCCTGTAGACCACAGTTTTGTCAACACTATATTATCATTTCCAAAAACTCATTTGATCTGGTACTGGTCTGGGCGGAGTTCCTCCAGCAAAAATCCTTTCAACGCAGAAAGCATCTTTGTGTGCTTCTGACATGATTTTTAAAAAAGTTCGAAAGCAAAAAATTGCAGGTAGATAAATAGGTACAGTACCACTTTGGTGGGAAGGTAAACAGTGTTCCGTGTGCTTCAGCATCTAGTCATGCGTGCCACATGACCATGGTAACGTCTGCAAATAGAGGCTCTTTGGCTGTAAATGGAGATGATGAGCACAGAACCCTAGAGTCAGATACGACTGGTTTTTTTTTTAGCAAGGTTTTTTTACTGTCAGAAAGAGGCTGCAGTGTCTTAGTGGTTAAGGTGCTGAACTTGATGACCGGAAGGTCTACAGGTCAGCAGTTCAAGACCCAAGTGCTGTACAACAGAGTGAGTGCCTAGCTCATGCCAGCCCAGCAGTTCAGAAGCAAGAAATTGCAAGTAGTTAATAGGTACCACTTTGGTGAGAAAGGTGTGTTCTGTGTGTTCCCGTTTTTAGTCATGCCTGCCACGTGACCACGGAAACATCTGTGGATGCAGACATGCTGGCTCTTTGGCTGTAAATGGAGATGGACACTGTACCCTTTACAGTAGTTGGATACGGCTGGCTTTTGAGCAAGGGAGACCTTACTGTCAAAAAGATGAACAAGTGGGTCTTTGTAGAGCAAATCAACCCTGAGGCAAATGTGATGTAGCTGAGGCTATGCTACTTTAGGTGCATCATGCAAAAACAAGATTCTCTGGAAAAGCCGAATGTTGGGAAAGGCAGGAAGAAAAGAGGGAGACTAAATACAAGGTGGATTGGAGATCTCTCATAGGACTTTTAAAATTGTTATTACTTTTTTGTTATTTTGGGATTATTATTATTTTGATTTTTAATGCAATATTCCATTGTATGTTTTATATATTGTAAGTCAACCTGAGTGCTGCTTGCTTGTGAACGAATGAACAAATGAACAAGCCATAGATACTTGACAGCACATAACAATAAGAAGCATTGTATTGTACTAAATAAAGTATTTAACCCTTCTTCAAGATTATGCTTAAGCAAAGAGTGTTAACTTGGATTCAAGAGTATTTTTTTTCTGAGAGTACCAACATTTCTGAGTCATCTGAAAACAGCTATTCGTAGTTTTCCTTCACAAGGCAAACCACACATCATGGGGATACAAGAGCCTCTTGAACAACAGATTGTTGGTCACTAAAGTGCCCTCTAAGATGTTTGGTTCAGGTACCCAAAAAACGTGACTGTTCTTGTACATTATACATCTTGACTTTGTGAGCAAAGAGAACAATTTTTCTTCATCTTCTTTTGCTTCAGGCAGAAAAATACCTTTGTCCAACCCTTGTGCAGGCCAGTTTTTGCCACCTGTTGAATCTGCCGATAACATCACCCTCCTTGCCTTATCTGCAATCACTCTGTGTGCTGTGTCAGCATCAGAAAACCAGTATAAATAGTGCTCCCCACAAGATTATTTTATGGTACTGCTCTTTTTGCACAAGATCTTCTTGACCAGTAAAGAAAGGCAACCAGCAAGACAATTCTTGTGACCTCCAGAACAAATATCATGCTTGTAAGTATTCTGTATGTTATATGCCATCACATCAAAACTGACTTATAGTGATCCTGATAGTGGGTTTTCAAGGTAAGTGAGGTATTTAAGGAGTGGTTTTACCAGGTACACACACACACACACTGAATTTTCACAGATGAGTGGGAATTTGAACCCAGGTATTCTGAATACTAATTCATCACTCTTACATCTCACAATACTTGGTAGCAACATGACACCACATAAATAATATTGCTGCACTGGGATCCTACATCCCCCTTCCAAACGTCCTTGACCACTGACATCGTTGGATTGCACTAAAGCAGGGGTGCCCAAACTTTTCGGGCCAGTTACGTGGTTCCTCCCACTGGAAGCAGAAGTAAAATGTGCATGCGTGGGCACATGTGCACAACACTGCTGTAAATGGCCCATGGCAGTCATAAATGCATTTATGGCAGCCACGGGTAATTTACTGCAGTGTTATGCGCATGCACGGGCGCATCATGCGCCCATGCATGTGTGTTTTCAGACACACCTGAGCCCACCCTGTACTCTCAAACTCCATTTCAAATGTCTCACAATTCCTGTTTCAGATCCTGTTGAGAGCCCTATTCTCCTTTGTCATGAGATGGAACACTCGGAAAAGAATTAGTTGGCAAGGGTCTGTTGAGTTTGTTCAAAAATTATTTTATACTCCCAAACACTCCAGCATACTATGCTTTGGCAGCGTCTCCAGGAAATTTAACTAAATACAATACACAATTCACCTGCAGTGCCAGAGGTCGGGAGTTTGACTCTCCACTGTGCCGTCAGGGAGAAGAGCCAGTTTGTGCAACTATGAGAAGCTGCAGTCAACTTGTGGAACCATGGGAAGTCCTACAGCTTCACCAGAAGAAGGAAGTGGTTTACCACTTCTTTTTGCATTCTCTACCTAGAAACCCCAGAAATGGCTTCCGAAATTTAGAATCAACTTGATGACACATGGTTATTTTTCTCATGGATTGGTAATGCCATAGGGAGGGAGCACAGTACTCAGACAGTTCAGATGTGTAAAAGGAAACATTGGGGGCTTGTGGGAACTTAAGGGAAACTGGTTTCTTTTCAGGTTCAGAGTTACACTCTCATGGTGCAAGAACTTTGAGGGGAAGGTTAACATTTACCTCACATTTGAGATGAGCATCTTGATGCTTAGTTCTGTATGCAATGACTAAATGTTAAAATAGGCTGCTATCTATTTTAAAGTTAGCTATTCTAAATGCCAGAGGACAGAGGTGTTAGGAGGTAGAAAAGATGCTTCCCTGTCCCTTTTATTGTTGTAAATGTGAAAAAACCAATTTTCATAAAGTTTAGACTACTTCTTCTACCAAATTAAGCATGTAACAGATCTCTACATTAGAGATGTAAAATGTCTGGAAATGTTGAAGCTCAGGGGGGAAAACATTTTTTTCAGGGAAAAACGATTTTTTTGTGGAAAAAAATGAAAATAATCTGATACCATACATATTTTTTTAGAAATGGTTTATAAAATATTTGAACCTGGCCTTATCTTAAAATATTTTATTTGTCATGTTAAAATAAAACATTCCATAATATATATTTTATTTTTTCTATTTTTTCAATTTTTCAGAAAAAAACAAAAAAGGCTCCGGAAAAAAAACGTTTGTTTTTTCCCCAAATTTTTTTGGGGGGTTTTCGGGCCTTCACATCTCTACTCTACATCCTCAATTTTTGCTGGCAAACAGGGAAATTGATATTTCTAAGTACACGTAAAACTAGCAATTCTCTTTTAGCTGCCAGGTATGGCAGTGGCTCAAGTGGTTAAGACACTGACCGGTAGATGGAAGGTCAGCAATTCAAAACCCGAGTACTGCATGATGGAATGAGCGCCCGTCTCTGTCCCAGCTTCTGACAACCTAGCAGTTTGAAAGCAAGAAATTGCAAGTAGATAAATAAGTACCGCTTCGGTGGGAAGGTAAAGAGTGTTCTGTGCACTTCGGTGTCTAGGCATGCCTGCTACATCTCCACGGAAATGTCTGCAAACGCAGACAGCATTGGCTCTTCGGCGATAAACAGATATGAACACTGAATCCTAGACTGGCTTTCAAGCAATGGTGACTTTTACCTTTACCTATGGCCATCCCAAGATACTTTTCTTCTTTGGGTGAAGAACAAAATGATGTCTGCCTCTACTTCCTTCCCTGTGTTAAAGCTGTCTGGAGTGTCACTTGGATGTTTCTTCTTGCATTAAAAAATTGGTGATAAAAGTTATCAATTCCAGCTAAGTCCTTGTAGAGGGAATTCAACAAAGGTGGGTCACATACAGCAAATGCATATTGCATTCTTACACAGTAATTTAAAGGGCCAAAAACCTTCACTCTGCTGGGATAGGATTGAGTCAAAATGTAAATCCCCTGCTTTCTCATTCTAGTGCTTTGTTTTGGTAATGTTGTCATGATCCCAGGTCGCACTCGAACCACCGGATCTCACACCACCTTCTCTCTTTACTTGTTCTGGTGTGGGGAGACCAAGACAGAGCTAGAGTCTAACAGAAGTACATCGGTAATTGCTCTTATTTCCAAAACACTTCTCTGCTGACCCCTACTCCATTAGGATCATTCAAAAACGTCAAAAGAAGTATTTTAAAACATTCTTGGTAGATGGTCAAATGGTTATACTGGATTTAGGACACAAAAACTTGACATGAAAGGATTTAAGTACATTTATTAAAAGAGAAGGAACAAGGGAAAAGAAAAGACACTTCAAAGAATAAAAAAATTCCAGATGAGTGTAAGATAATTTCTGAAAAGCTAAGATATTCAAGTTTTAAAAGTTCAAGCATGGCAAAGGGTCACACTGCAAATTGTCTAATTGTCTAGACTTTTAATAGCTGTGCTCGAACTAGTCTTCTCATGAGTAAGACTCAGCAATGGAAGTCTAGGATCTCCATCCACATGCAAGATCACTAGAATTTTGCATGTGGACGTAGATCATAGACTTCCATTGCTGAGTCTTACTCATGAGAAGACTAGTTTGTGTGCAGCTATTATGGATAAGGTACAAAGAAAGAGCCTCCTCGAAGATTGTGGTATACTGTATTTGAACCACAATCCAGGGTACTCTGGTAACGGGAACCTTGTGTTGCCGCTGGCTAATCTTTGTCATACTAAATCAGGCGGGGGGGGGGGGGGAGAGACTACAGAATGAACTCACCAAAAGGTGCCTTCATTTTGACAGTTTCACATCTGACCTAGACACATAGTAGTAGTAGTAGTAGTAGTAGTAGTAGTAGTAGTAGTAGTAGTAATCTTCATCATCACTAGGATAACTCAGGTTACTGACTCTCCCTGATTGCCTTTATCTATATATATAAAATTGAGGGTTAACCGTTGGAACTTGCCTTAGCCAGGCCCCACTAGCCTGCACCCTCCATTCGGGAACACGTCCGAACTGGGTACACAGGTAAACGCAGAATTGAGAATTGCGCCAGTGGGGCAACAGCCCCACAAACGCGAAAAAGGGAAACAACTTCATTTCCCAACGTTCCTTGTGCCGCGCCGCACCAGAGCCAATCAGCCTCAGAAGCTCTGCCACGGTGAGGCGCAAGGAACGTTCGGAAACGCGCCGCAGCCAATCAAAACAAAACAGTTTTTAAAAAACCTAGCACAAACACAAAGCATAAACCCATTACTACAAACCCCAGCGTCCTGCGCGCCATGAGCGCGCAGAACGCTGAGGAAGCCGGCTCCCGAAAAATTAAAAGCAAACTCACCGCCTCACAGCCACGCAAACACCAACCACCCTTCTTTCACTCACCAACGGTGTCTGAAGGTCCCGATTAGAGCTTTGGAGCTTCCCCTTTAATATCAGTGTGGGGGGGGGGGTTTGCAATCGCCCCCTCTGCTGCCTCCCCTAGAGTTGGGAGATTTGTGGGGACAAAAGGGGCATGTCCCCCCACACACACACTTCTGGAACCAGGAGACCAGGGAAAGGGGATCGATTTCCCCCCAAAAAAACCCGTCTTTAAAGACGGAGTTTTCTTTAGGAGGGGGGGAAACCGATCCCCTCTCCCTGGTCTCCTGGTTCCAGAAGTGTGTGTGGGGGGGGGGACATGCCCCTTTTGTCCCCACAAACCTCCCAAACCCCAGGGAGCCAGCAGAGAGGGGGATCGACACCCCCCACCCACTGATATTAAAGGGGAAACCCGATCTACTTTCACGACTCCACACAATCAAAGCACCATAACACAATAAAGCCCGCGGAAATAAACCAACCCCCCCCCAAACCACAACAACAAAAATTATAAAAATAAATAAATAAATATCAAAAGATACCTTTAAACACAATCAAAAACATCCAAAAAACACAAAAACAACAAAAACAATACAAAGTAAACAAAAACAATCAAAAACAAAACAAAACCCAAACACCTCCACACACACACACACACACACACACACACACACAAAATAAAGAAAACAAGGCAAATCAACAGCACACGTCCTACCTGCATGATGACTGGAAACGAAATGAATAAAGAAAGAGACTACTTACTGGAAGAAGTTCCACCCAGAGGCCAGGAGAGAAAAAACAGTACCAGCACCATCTGCTGGCCACAATAGTAAAAACAATTCAAAAACAAACAACAGCCCCAAACAAAAGGCCACAACAGTAAAAACAAATCAAAACAATAACAAAAAAATCACAATTTTACACAAAAGGTCACAATAATGTTGTTCAGTCGCGCAGTCGATTCTGACCCTTTGCGGCCCTATGGACCATTGTTCTCCAGGCGCCTCTGTCCTCCACCTTCCCCCTCAGCCCTCCCAGTTCTGTGCCCACTGTGTCTACAATACCATCTAGCCATCTCATCCTTGGCCTCCCCCTTCTTCTTTTACCCTCCACCTTTCCCAACATCAAGGCCTTCTCAAGTAAATCCTCCCTTCTCATTTGATGTCCAAAGTACTTTAGCTTCGTCTTTACTATTTGACCTTCCAATGAGCAGTCAGGGTTGATTTCTTCAAAGATTGACCTATTTATTCTCCTTGCTGTCCAGGGTACTCTCAAAACTCTCCTCCAACACCACATTTCAAAAACACAATTTAACACAAATCACAAACATATGTCAATAACATAAAATAAAAAAATTAATTAAAATCCTGTGCTGAGTTCTAACTCAAATAAAAACACAAAACAACTAAACGCATTTTAAAAACATTGAATGTAAAAAACATTTACTTTCACATTATTAAAATTATTACCTACGGTACAACTATTTAAAAACAAAAACTAAAACATTATTCAGTTACATAAAACAGCCAGCCAAGCCAAATTTTTTGTGTATAAATAAACATTTAAAAAATTACATACTATGCAATTTTTAACAAACATTTACACAATTTAACCTTCCAACACAATTTAAAACAGCCCGGCAACGCCGGGCAACCTCTGCTAGTACAGACTAAAATCCCTATGTGGGTAATAGACCTTTGTTCTATTGAACTCTACCTCACACCAGATAATCATATCAATCAAGAAAAACAGATAACACCCATTTCTAAAAAGTGCTTGGAAATGACTAAAGTCCCTTTGAAGCTCCTTCTAATGGCTGGACAGGAAATGCAGCAGAAGGGTGAAAATTGTTTCCTTCTTTGGCATCTCACAGTCATAGGCATGACAGACATTCAGCCATTTAATCCATATTTTGATACTTCCCAATTCCTTGATTTATTCATAAATGTTATTTGTTTCTCTACCACAGGGGTGCCCAAACTATGGCTCGCAGGCCAGATCCAGCCTCCAATGCCAATTCATCCGGCCCACGCTGCCCTCGTTGCTCCTGTATGGGTGCATTTTGCTTCCAGGAGCGCCGAGGGCGGTATGGGATGGATGAACTGGCACTGGGGCCAGATTCAGCCCGTGGGACGTAGTTTGGGCACCCCTGACTACCACAATTTCCAACTAGAAATAAAGGGATAAGTTCATGCCTGTTCAGGCCTTCCCCTGGCACAGAAAGGGTTTAAAAAAACAAAAACAATTACAGAGTCTCAGAATTGTAGTTCTGCAAGGAGTCCCATGGACCATCAAATCTATTCCTCTGTCAAAGCAGAAAATCCACAGCCGAGGTGTCCCAGAGGCCTTCTGTTTAAACACCTCCAATGAAGCAGAGTCCTCCTTCTTCCAAAATAGTTCAGTCCATAGTTATACAGTTATTACCATGAATAAATTCTTTCTAACATTTAGCTGAAATCTGTATTGAAGCATGAATCCATTATTGCATATTCAAACCCCTGGAGCTATGGAAGACAAGCCTGCACCATCTTCCAACTTGACGACAGCTATCATATTGCCTCTGGATCTTCTCTTTTCCAGTTAAACATGCCCAGTCCTCTCAACTATTCCTCATAATGTTTGGCTTCTAGAACTTTCTCCCTCCTGGTTGCCCTCCTCTGGTCACAATTTGGCTTTGCCAATATTCACACTCCAGCCTCTGAAGGGTGCTTGGAACCAACAAACTATAAAGAGTGATTTGGGAAATGAACTGTAACCAGGGAAATCATCTGTAGTCTACTGTGTTGCTTTGGCTCAGAGGACTGTTGGGAGCCAAATGTTTAGGGGAAAGAGGCAGCTGTATACAGAGCCAACATCTGGAAGCATAGCTATCTCCACTTTTGCTTGTTGTTGTTCAGTCGCACAGTCGATTCCAACCCTTTGCGACCCTATGGACCATTTCCTGCCAGGCACCTCTGTCCTCCACCACCACCCTCAGCCCTCCCAGTTCTGTGCTCATTGTGTCTACAATACCATCTAGCCATCTCATCTTTGGCTTCCCCCTTCTTCTTTTGCCCTCCACCTTTCCCATCTTCAAGGCCTTCTTGTGAATCCTCCCTTCTCATTTGATGTTCAAAGTACTTCAGGTTCATCTTTACTATTTGACCTTCTAATGAGCAATCCGGGTTGATTTCTTCTAAGATTGACCTATTTGTTCTCCTCGCTGTCCAGGGACTCTCAAAACTCTCCTCCAACACCAGATTTCAAAGGCATCTATTCTTCTGAACTCAGCTTTCCTAATGGTCCAGCTCTTACAACCATACATTACCACCGAGAATACCATTGCTTTGACTATGCGAATTTTTGTTTGCAATGTGATGTCTCTGCTTTTCACTATGTTCCCCAGGTTTTTCATAGCTTGTCTCCCAAGAATCAGTCACCTTTTTATTTCATGGTTGCAATCCCCATCTGCAGTGATCTTTGATCCTAAGAATGTAAAATCTGTCACTGCTTCTACTTCTTCCCCATCTATTTTCCAGGAACTGATTGGGCCTGTTGCCATTATCTTGGTTTTCTTGATGTTGAGTCTCAAGCCAGCTTTTGCACTCTCCTCCTTCAACCCAATCAAGAGATTCTTTAGGTCGTCCTCACTTTCTGCCATTAGGGTGGTATCGTCTGCATATCTCAGATTATTGATGTTTCTCCCAGCAGTTTTAATCCCATATTGTGATTCCTCCATTCCTGCATTGCGCATTATGAATAAGCAGGGTGATAAAATGCAGCCTTGTCTTACTCCTTTTCCTATTCCAAACCACTCTGTCATTCCATGTTCTGTCCTAACTGTTGCTTCTTGATTCATGAACAGATTTCTCAGGAGGCCTATGAGGTGTTCTGGTATTCCCATCTCTTTAATTACTTGCCACATCTTGTTGTGGTCCACACAGTCAAATGCCTTGGTGTAGTCAATAAAACAAAAGTAAACTTGTTTCTGATATTCCTTTGTTTTCTCCATGATCCAACATATGTTGGCAATGTGGTCTCTAGTCCCCCTGCTATGACACCCACTTTTGCTATGGTGTCAATAACTGGACACAGGACTCTAGGTGATTTCTACCAGAAGAGACCAGAATGGCACTGTTGTTGTTGTTGCTGCTGCTGCTGCTGCTGTTCAGTCACACAGTAAAGTCCGTCCCTTTGCGACCTCATGGACCGCACACCAGGCTCCTCTGTCCTCTGTAGAGATGTAAAATTTCCGGAAATTTTGAAGCTCGTAAAAAAATCCGGTTTTTTTCGGGGGGGAACGGAAATTTACAGAAAAATTGGTAATAATATACCATACATATTTTTTTAGAAATGATTTATAAAATATTTGAACCTGGCCTTATCTTAAAATACTTTATTCATCATGTTAAAATAAAACATTCCATAATATATATTTTTATTTTTTCAAATTTTTTTTAAAAAAAGCTTCAGAAAAAATGGGGGGGGGGAAACGGGACGGTTTCCCCCTGAATTTTTTCGGTTTTTCCCCGGGCCTTCACATCTCTAGTCCTCTGCCATCCTCTGTAGTCTGCCCAGATCTACACCCACTGCATCAATGATGCCATCTAGCCACCTCACCCTCTGCCACCCCTTCTCCTTTTGCCTTTGATCTTTCCCAGTATCAGGGCCTTCTCCAGTGAGTCCTCTCTTCTCGTTTGGTGGCCAAAGTACTTGAGCTTCATCTGCAGCATTTGTCCTTCCAAGGAGCAGTCAGGGTTGATTTCCTTCAGGATTGACTGATTTGATCTCTTTCTAGTCCAGGGAACTCTCAAGAGCCTCCTCCAGCACCACAGTTCAAAGGGATCTATTCTTCTGCACTCAGCCTTCCTTATGGTCCAGCTCTCACAGCCATACATTACTACTGGAAAAACCATTGCTTTAACTATGTGGACTTTTGTTGGCATGGTGATGTCTCCACCTTTTATTATGCTGCCTATGTTTGCTGAGGCTTGCCTCCCAAGGAGTAAGCATCTTTTTTATTTTATGGCTGCAGTTACCATCTGCAGTGATCTTAGATACCAAAAAGCTGAAGTCTGTCACTGCTTGAATTTCTACCCCTACTATTTGCCAGGAAGTGATGGGACATGATGCCATGATCTTGTTTTTTTTTATGTTGACAGTACTAACAGAATGGCACTATTACTTGGTAATACAGTATTACTATTACTACTACTTTTGTTGATGCAACCAAGTATTTATTTTATTTATTTATTGGCAGCATCAAACTGTGAACACACTGTATAGCTTGTGATCTACTAAGACTATTAGATCATTTTTAGCTGCTTGATTAACTCTTCAGAAAACAAAAGGCTGTGTGTGCATAATGATAGATCAATAGACAGAATATGCTCCCAATTTGATAAAGTTCTAAAATAGTTGTTCTGGGAGTCATAAAGTGATTGTTCTAATTGCCTTAATTTAATTTTCTGATTTTGTTTTTAGTAGCCTGTAAGTCAGTAATGGCAAACCTTGGCACTCCAGCTGTTCTTGAACTTCAATTCCCAGAAGCCCTGATCAGCAGGAGTGCTGACTTGGGCTTCTAGTAATTGCAGTCCAAGAACACCTGGAGTGCCAAGGTTCTCCATCACTGCTGTAAATGAATCTTGCATTTCTTGCTGCATTTTAAAGTTACTGATTAAAAATCTGTACTATGGCTGCAGGAGCACAAACCTCAAAGCCAGAGAAGAGGAAGAGTTATGGAAGGAGAAGGCAGTACATATCCTCACTCAATGCCATCTATGTTTTGTACATTTTGGAGCTGCCTGAGGATTTGACTAATGAAGAGTTTGAATGTCACCTTTGCTCATTCTTCGAAATAAACTTTATCAGATCTGTTTATAATTGACAATTAACTTAACGTACACTCAGTTGCTCCAATGATGAAATGGTTGCAATCTATCCAAGCTTTTTCTTATAGGGAACTTCAAAGTCTTATCATTCTTGTGTCACAACCCATGGCGAGTTAATAAAGTCAAGGGTGTCTATGGATAAAAGGCGCAGAGAATCTGGGAAAAAAGATATAGACAACAACTTTGCAGTTAATGCCATAACTGGCGACCAGCATTTTTTACAAGAGGCTGTAAAGAAGATACCTGAGCAGCACTATTTGTTCTGAGATCAAAGGGCACAAGCCAGGATGAGACCGAAGGTCATTTGTGGAATGACTGGGCATGTACTTTTTGTGTCTTTGAAAGACCATAGCTGGATGAGCAAAAGTGGAGATAGCTATGCTTCCAGATGTTGGCTCTTGCATACAGCTGCCACTTTTCTCTAAACATTTGGCTCCCAACAGTTCTCTGAGCCAAAGCAACACAGTAGACTACAGATGATTTCCCTGGTTACAGTTCATTTCCCAAATCACTCTTCATAGTTTGTTGGCTCCAAGGACCCTTCAGAGGCAGGAGTGTGAGGAAAAACAGCTAACTCTGGTGAACTGAACATACAGGTGAAACTCAGAAAATTAGAATATCATGCAAATGTCCATTCATTTTATTTAAAACGTGAAACAAATATGAGATACTAGCTGATTACCTGGCTTCACTCGGTTTTTTCTTTTCTTTAACATATGCCAGCTTTTCCCTCATGGAAAACTTGTGGGGTGTATGTGGGTCACTCCTGTCTCCCTTCCTCTGTCTCTCTCTTCCCTCACCTATCCCGCTTCTCCGTCAACGGTCACATACCGCCCTTATCCTTCCCATACATGTGTCTGGCCACCTGGTGAGAGAGTGGCACACAGCCATTGAAGAGCCCTCAGACCTTCCCTCCCTCCTTAGCTTCACCCTCCTCCATCACCTCTGCAGCTCCAGAGCTCGTAGGCAGGCCCACCCAGGCATGCGGAGGATGCCATGGAGGCTGGGTGGCTATTTCTGGAGGGGGGCCAGCCTCCTCTGTGGCTCCTGCACCCTCCCAGCCCTCTCACGGGCCTCCGTCACCACCGCTGTGCCGGCCCGACCAGACCTTGGGTTCCATGGCGCGCTTTCCCTCAGGGAGATTGACGTGGACCAGAAGTCTCCAACAGCGGTGCCCAATGGCATACACCCCCACATGGGGCTTGTGACCCTCACAGTGCTGATCTCGCATGCCCATTTGCCTTCCACCTACTGTGAAAACTACAGCTGAGCTCAGAGGGCTACAGCTGAGCTAGTCAGATGATGTCACAATCTCAACCTACCTGGGACACTATGACATCAGCTCAATTACATCACTGGGAAACACACACATTGTATAGATCAATTGTGTCCAAATTTGGGGGGCTTACGCCCCCCCTGGAGCTTGTGACCCCCACAGTGCTGATCTCACCAGCCCAAGGTACGTATGTGCCAAATTTCAGCGAAGTTGGTCCAGGTGTGAGAGAGCCTTTCGAGCATATACAAACCCACACCTCTGTTTTATAGCTATAGATACTCACTACATGCAAAGCGAGATATGTCATGCCTTAATTCATTATAATTGTGATGATCATGGTGTACAGCAGACATTATATTATCTGATGATTATGGGGTACATGAGATTGGGGGTTGGGGTTTTCATAAACTGTAAGCCATAAGCATCAATATTATAACAAAGTAAGGCTTGAACTATCTCGCTTTGCATGCAATGAGTCTATCTCATATATTTGTTTCACCTTTTAAGTTGCATTACTGAACTGAATGAACATTTGCACGATATTCTAATTTCCTGAGTTTCACCTGTAGTGGCCGCTCCCTTCAATAGTACGAATTTTTCTGAGGTAGGAGCATCATGGGGAGTTGTATGTTCACTACACACATCACATCACACTGTTCTCAGAAGGGCCCTACCTCAATGAGTTTCATGCTAGGTGTGACTTCGAAAATGTGATAGAACAAAGCCAATATATGAAGGAAGAAAAGGAACCCACATCACACTAGTTCACTTTGGGGTAGGGAGAGCTACTAACCCACCCACTCCACCACATACCCAGGGAGGCATCTCTTCTTACAACTGTTATACAAGCAAGTTATATATTCCTCAGGTAGTGGCAGGCACGTCTCAGGTATCTTCACCCTATACTAGTCATCTCTTTCTTAAAACTACTAGATTAGGTATAAATCCAAGGACAACTATCGCCAAGAGTCTCAATGTATTTAGGGTTGCCCCTTGACCTGTGTCATCCAGTCACTGCCTCCTTGCTCCAGCTGGTATTTATATTTTATTCAGTTGCTGAGTGAAAAAGTCTCTTGGAGTTAATTGTCTTTTCCTGGTCCTCTGTGACATGAGTTTGATATTCACTTGTTCTAGATGGCTGAATATCTTTTTAGCTGCATTTAAAAATAAAAAATGTCAGTTGAGATTAAGGAGAATTCCTACGAAACAATTTGGAAGTGGTATTTGACTCCAATACAATTAAGGCATTATAATCCTAAATATGACATGAAATGTTGGAGGTGCAAAAAGGAATTAGGAACATATCTACACCTGTAGCGGTATTGTACTTTTGTAAAAGAAATTTTGGGGAAAGTATGAACAGAAATTGAACAAATCCTCTCAATACATTTGCAGTTATGTCGTAGGGTAGCCCTATTGATGGATTTCAGAAGTAAATATATATATATATAGAGAGAGAGAGAAAAAAAAAGAAAGACATGATCTGTATCATGGTAACTGTGATGAGATTAGTCATAGCTAAGAAATGGAAATCTGATAGCAAAGTAGAATTAAAAGAATGGTACAGAGAAATGTGGAATATGGCAATAAATGATAAATTAACATTAGAATTAAAAGTTAAAAAAGGAATTTTAGAGAAATTAAGTTTTAAGGAAATATGGGGTGAGTTTCTAGACTATGCACTGATAAAAGAGAAAGGGGGGAAACCAGGCCAGGAACAAATGTCATTCTGGAAATAAGGATAAACTACAAATTAAAGAGATTGTAGAATAAATAAGATAAAATATACATATTGTCCTGCTGGGTGAAGGGAGCACACTGTATTTCTGTATATTGCAATAGTGTTTTTTTGTTGTTGTTGTTTTATTGGTTTATTATTTTGTATTAAATTTTTAAATTAAAAAATGAGGAGAGTTTTATTCAGAAACAAACCAAAGGGATTTCTTTGGTAAATACAGGCAAATGAAAGGAGGGAAGAGTAATATCTTGGGTGTTTAAGAGGAAGGGTAGAAAAATTATATATATTCAGTGGACCCTCAATTAATGACGCGTTCGAATAGCGTCTTTTCCGATTAACGACACATCATCACTCACCACAAGATTATCCACACAACAACGAAAAATCGTCGTTGTGCGGATTAACGACTTTTTAACGTCATTGTGTGGATAATGACAGCTTTTGCCGCTAAATGGCGCAGCTGCAATTGAAAACCGCACAACGACATTTCCCCTATAGTGATGCTACTTGGGGAACCAAGTAGCGTCATTATTTGAGGGTCTACTGTTCTTCAATATTTTTAGCATACAGTTTCCTGTAAACTGCTCTTTATCCCAAACTGAAGAGTCAAAGATTCCACACAACTCACTCTCTCAAATACTCATTTATCTTGATTGATACAAGATGGATTTCCCCCTACTGTGGCACTTTTCCAAACAGCCCTGAACTCAACTTTCTATCATTCGTCTGCCAATCATTTTAACATTCTGCCTATTCAGGCTTACAAACCCTATATCCACAAATAAACATATCTAGGCAGAGGAGGGGGGAATTTCCACACCCCGCCCCAATCTTCACAGCTCTCCCTGTTCCAATGCTGTGGCATCCTTTATTGGCACAGTTGTTCTGCACAGTCTGGAATGACATAATCAGAAGCATTATGAACAGCCTTCCAGATTCATAAAGGTAGAAAGTTTCCGGCAGGGATTCAATATGACTCCATCACCTACCAACTGATCAAACCAGTCTGGACTGTGGTGTAATGTAAATTGGAAGAAAAAACAGGAGCAACATATCAAACCGGTTTTGTTGTTTGCTTCAAACAGCCCCTTAGGTATGCTCAAGGGCAAGCTATTTTGATCTCAAATGTGAATAGTGAAGATCTCTTAAGAAAATAGAGAGCCAGTTCCAGAGCTTAGACTTGTAGTAGTTCCCAACATGGGGGCCTCGCCCCACAGGGGGCTTCAATTCCCAGATATTAAATATTACTTTAATATCAAAGTAATTTTCCTCTTTTTAATATGTGTGGGGTTTTTAGCGGGGTAATTTGTTTTAATGGGGTTGTTCTTTTTAAAGGGTTTATAAGATTGTATGCCACCCAGAGTCTTTGTGAGTTGGGCTGCTATATAAATATGAATATAAAATTAAAAAATAAATAAAAATAAAATAAAAAGCCTACGTTAGTACATTGACTGATCAGTGCTTTAGGGAATTGACTTTGGCTTCTGGGAATTGAAGCCCAAAAACCAAAGGTTGGGAAACACTAGCTTAGAGGCATTAATTGGTTGGATTACAACTCTTAGAATCCCCCAGCTAATGTGACGGAGTGTGTGTGTATGTGTATAATGGGAACTGTAGTCTCAAAAGCAAATCTCCTAATCTCTGGATGATTTGCATATGTACAGAACAGCATTTGATCTGTTACTACCTGTAGTCTCACAACTGAGTGTGTAGAGTCTAAAAAATTACCACCCCAATCCTGTTTGGGATAATTACCAGCATAGAAGTAAACTTTTACACAAGTGTGTATCTTTTTTTTTTTTAGCTTTTATTAAGAACTGAAGTAATACAAAAACAAATAATGAAAATAATACAAAAAATAATACAGTAACAAATCTATACATTATAAAAAATATCTAAAGCAATAAAACAATATAACCCGACCACCTGTGCTCTGTCGGGGAATGTCGGCAGGGGTTTCTTGACCATTTACCTTCAATTCTGTTTCCAAAATTGGATCATGTCAGGGCTTGGGTTAAACTTGTTATCACCTAATAAAGCGAAGTTGACAAAGGGACCCCAAATCTCCCAAAATGGTGTCTTTATTGGTAACCCCTTTTTCTGGTGAACTTGGATAGTTAATTTCTCATTGAGAGCCAATTGCCAAACATCTGCGTACCATCTAACTTTATTAATATTATTTCCACTCTTCCATTCCTTGGCAATTAGCTGTCTGGCAACCATCAATAAAGATAACAATAATTCTTTTTTATTATTTTCCAGATGTAAATCATCCACTTCACCTAGTAATACTATCTTTGGACTTAGCACTATTGTTATGTTTAATATTTTATTCAATTCTTCTATAACATCCCAGAAATTCCTCATTTTATCACACAGCCACCACATATGAATGTAAGTCCCTTTTCCTTTATTACATCTCCAGCATAAATCAGAGTTTTTATTATTTATTAAATGTAATTTGGCTGGAGTGAGATACCACCTCCAAAGTACTTTACAAGGGCATTAAATATAATTGGAGACCACCTAAACAATTAAGATTCATGAATCAAGGGAAAAATTTTGCATTAAGGGAAACTCCACAAATGTTGGACATACTTATAAGTGCAAATATTATAGAGAAGGGTTCAAAGGACTGGCAATCTCTAAAGGAGTTACTAACTCCAAAGATGAAGGAGCAGGAAGATGAGGTGGAAGACGAAGAAATGCTGGGGGCGGAGGGAGGTAATTAAATGGTTTGGTCATTCATTTTATTAAATGGTCTATTGAAAATATATTAATTTTTAAGTTTGTAAAAATAGATATTGAACATGCAACGGTTGTATGTCAGAATGTCATTTTTTTTTGCTTAACGTCCCCCCTCCCCCGACTTTGGATGTCAAAGGTTGCTTTCCGACTAGGAAAGTGGGGGGGGGGGGTTTGAGAATTTTTTTCTCATTTTTGTTATTGTTAAGTTTTTTTCTTTGCACATGGAATTCAAAGGTTGATAGAAGTAAATTAAAATGGATGAAAGAGAACTTTTTCTGTAGTTTTTTAAATTTTTTCCACAATTTTTCTTTTTTCTTTCAATGTTGGGGAACTGTCGGTGAGGGTAATAAGACCAATACTCCCTCATGTCAAGGAGATTAAAAATTATATCATACAATGTTAAGGGCCTGGGGAATCAAATTAAGAGAAAAAGACTAGAGGTAATTTTGAACAGAGAGAAAGCAGATGTTATATTCCTTCAAGAGACTCACCAAAAAAATGTAAATAAAAATAATCTTTATGTAAAGGGAACCGATATATATGAAAAATGTTTGGGAACCTCAAATTCTAGAGGTATAGCTACCATAATAGCAAATAAACTGGGGTTTATAATGTCCAAGAATATATGTGATAAAGAGGGAAGGTTTCAGCTAATTAAGGGTAAGATCGAAGATGATGAATATACCTTGGTAAACATTTATGCTCCAAACAAAAATCAAGGTTTCTTTTTAGATAAGATTTTACCGATTATAAAAAAAGAAAGATCACCAAATTTGATAGTAGGTGGAGACTTTAATTTAACAAGAGCTGTGACTGATGTTTCCAATTATTCCAACTATCGGAAAGGTCAATTCAATATACTTGACAGGTGGATGAAGAAGCTAAATCTTACAGATACTTGGAGATATATGAAAGGAAAGGAAAAGGGATTTACCTTCTTCTCCTCAGTGTCAAGAACATATTCCAGATTGGATTATTTTATGGTATCAGAGAACCTTTCACATAATTTGGAAGAATTTAAAATAGGCACGTTTAAGTTGTCAGATCATACCCCAATCACTTTGGAAATTAATTTAGGAAAGGATGTTTCAAAAAGTAATATATGGAGGTTTGACACAAAACTCCTAAATAATGAAGTGATAAAGAAAAGATTGATGGACAAATGGGTAGAAAAATGGGAGATCAATGATACGGGTGAAGTGGCACCACATATTTTATGGGATGCCATGAAAGCGGTATTAAGGGGAGACTGCATTCAGGAAAAAATTATTATTGATAGAGAATTAAATAGGAAAATAGTTAAAAGAGATCAAGAATTAAAAGAATTAGAAAGAAGACATGCAGAGGATGGTAATGAGAGGAATTGGAATAAACTTCAGTCTTTAAGAAAAGAGGTAATAGGTTTAGAAATTGACAAAGCAAGAAAGGATTTGGTATATCTAAAGAGAAATGACTTTGAATTTAATAGTAAGGATATGAAAACTTTAGCAAAAAGAGCAAAAAATAAGAAGATCAAGAGACAAATAGAAGCTCTGTCAGATGAGGATGGTCTCATAGTACATAAACTAGAGGGGAAACTCCATATTGCAGAAAAGTTCTTTGCGGATTTATACAAAGAAAAGTCGGTTAATATGACAAATTTAGGAACTTTTTTAGATCAAAATTTAAATATAAAATTAAAAAAAAGAACATTCAGATTATATGGAGCAAGAAATTCAAGATAAAGAAATTGAAATAGTGATTAAAAACTTAAAAAATGACAAAGCACCAGGTGAAGATGGTTTTCCATCGGAAATATATAAACAATGTCAGGATGTAATGATTCCCAAATTAAAGAAATTGTATAATTATATATTAGAGGGGGGAAATATGCCAAAATCCTGGAGTCGTTCAATTATGGTATTGATCCCAAAACCAGGTAAAGATAGGGAAAAAATTGATGCCTATCGCCCTATCTCCTTATTAAATCAGGACGCTAAGATATTCACCTCTTTATTGAATAATAGACTTAACAGCTTTTTAAGCTTTTATAGAGGAGAGGATCAAGCTGGTTTTTTGAAGGGCAGACAGATGGAGGGATTGATAAGTAGGTTAGTTAATATTATAGATTTGGTTAAAAAGAGTAAGGAAAAAGTTTGTATTTTGGCACTAGATATCTACAAAGCATTTGACTCTATTCAGTGGTCTACTATTAAAGAAATATGTTGCAGATTAGAGTTTGGTTCTAAATTTAAACATGCAATTGATCAATTATATAATGATTCAGTGACAAGAATAAAAATGAATAATAGGTTAAGTGGAGAAATCGAGATTAAGGCTGGTACCCGACAAGGCTGCCCGCTCTCCCCATCACTTTTCATTCTAGCAATGGAGTTGTTAGCAAGAAGTATTCGACAAGATGAAGGTTTGACAGGTGTTAAAAACAAAAAAATTAGTCTATTTGCAGATGACACCTTGCTAGTGGTCAAGGACCCTCTTCTAAATATTAATAAAATTCAACATCATTTGAAGTTATTCGAGCAAGTTACAGGATTAAAAATAAATTGGAATAAAACAGAAGCTATTACTTGTAATCTATCGGAGGGGGAAAAGAAGAAAGTAATGGAGAAATATAAATTTAAAATAAGAGATAGAATGAGATATTTGGGAATAATGGTGTCAGATGAAGTTAAGGATTTGTATAAGATCAACTTTAATAAGTTAAAAGAGGAAATAAAAAAAATTAAGGATCAATGGAAATCATTGAAAATATCATGGTTTGGGATGATAAATTTGTGCAGGATGAAAATTATGCCAAAACTAAACTTTTTATTTGAAAATTTACCAATACAAATAAAAGAAACAGAGCTTAAAATCTGGCAGAAATTGATAAATGAAATCTGTAACAACGGAAAAAAGCCAAGAATTAATAAAAGTTTATGGTATTTTAAAAACAAGTTGGGAGGGCTAAATATCCCGAATGTTAAACTCTATTACAGAGCTTTCAATTTAAAGAGAATTATTAAATTATTAAGTCAAAATTATGCGCAAAAGTATGAATTAGATTATATAGAGTTTAGAAATTGGAAGGGCGAATTATTTTTAGGTGAGATAAGAACTAATCCCCAATTTTGTAATTTTTCTTTAAAGAATATATTCAGAATATGGAAAGGATTAAAACCAATATTATCTCCAAATTCTTCGCCCATAATGGAAATTTTAGACCAACAAAATTGCCCTTTAGAGGTAACAATAAGTACAAGAGAAATTTTAACACGCAAAAAAGCTCTGTTAATCACGGATTGGATTGATAATTGTAATACCATCTTCCAAAGAAAAAGTATTTATGCGGAGTTAGGCTTAAACTGGTTGCAAGAACTACAGATGGAGGCGTGGAATAGAAAGATGAGGGAAAACAATACAATAAATCGGGCATCAACCCCCTTTGAAAATCTGACTCTTGAAGTAAGGAATGGTAAAAAGAATTTAAAAGGTTTAGTGGGTAAGATTTATCAGTTGCTAAATTCTAGTGAAGATACTCAGCACTGGCTTAAAAAAACTTGGGAGGAGGATTTGGGAATCGTAATAAAAGATGAGAACTGGAAAAAGAAATGGACTCATAGAAGTATGAAATCACTCTCAATAAAGGAAAAAGAACATAATTGTACACAAGTGTGTATCTATCACCCTAGATATCACCCTCTCCCCACCCCATGTCACTTGAACGATTCTGAATAGGTTGAGGGTTGGAATGCCTAAATGTAAGACCAACATGCTCAAGTGGGGGCTGCTGGCAGACAACAACATGCTGTGTGTGCGGTTTCCCCATGCCCATCGGGCATGGAAACGGCCCTTGCAGAGGCCGCTTCAGGAGGACGCTCCTTGAGCCGCGGGCTCTGCGGGCAGACAAATTAAGGGGGGTGAATAAAATATAGGGTTTGATTCACCCAATTACCGTGACCTGACCTGCGACTCGGCCAAGTAAGCAGATAGCTGACTCCGGTCAAACATTAAGTGCATAGTTCATCTCCCGGCTCGGGAAATCCCTGGCGCAAATAAGCCATGTTTGTCCCTGCCTAATCCCCAAGACAATGAGGTCCCTAAACCCATGTTTGCCCCAGCTGATTAAACTCCCCTTTGAAGAATTCCCCATTAACCCGTGTACGTGGGTGAGGTAATTTTCCTGTCAGATGACAGCCTGCCACCGTTGCGCTTTTTTCCCTATAAATGTGTTGCCTTTTTCCAATAAAGTACTGATCTGATCTCGCTCCTGTTGCCTCGTGTTGTCATTGATCAGTCTCCTCCGGGCTCTAACGCCGCCCTAGCGGCCAGATATCGCTACAGCTGGTGACCCCGACGTGATTTACTCGTGAGTAAGAGACCCCGGAGAGGTCTACTCGTGAGTAGCGCTCCACGCGGTCCGGTTCTGCGCTTGAACCGCGACCCGCCAGCCCGGAGGATAGCGCGGCGCTCTGGTCGGCAGCCAGCCGGACAGAGAACGGCCCGCCGCGAGGCATTCCAGAGAGACATTCCTACCGCTTCCTCCTCACTTTCGAGAGGTTTGCCATAGAGGGAAACGCGTTCCGCTCAGGGCAGGCTGTGAGCCCCTGACATCGCAGAGGCCGTTAGAAGGGCCCGTGGCAGAAGGTCCACGCTCCGAGGTCTACCCCAGACACCCGTCGCCCGAACCTGTTGCCTGCAAAGACGCGTCGATCTTCGTCCCGAGAAGGAAACTTCGGAGGACCATCGCAGGTAATATGGGGACTTGTTCTCCTCGACCAAGTCCGTCCGCTAGCCAAAGAACTCAGGAGCAAGAGTTCATAATCCTGGCCAGGGTTTTTAAGTTCCGATTTCACAGCAGGGAGCTAGCGAGACTTTTGGCGTACCTCAGGGAACACTGCCTACTTTACCCAGAAGTAGGTACGTTAACCCTGAAGCTCTGGGATCAGATAGGAGACTGCATTCAGCAAACCCCGAAAGCTCCAGGAGGGATAGTCCGCACATGGCGGAAATGTAGGAGGCTCTTAGAGCAGATCGAGCCAGTCCGGGTAGAAGCGGAAGAACCCCCGTTAGAGAAGCCATCAGGCATGCCAGTCGAGCCGACTGCGCCCGCCGCACTCTATCCGACATTCCAGTATCAGCAGAGTAGCGCAGGGAGCCTTCCCGCGGTGGCAGCTGCAGACGTCACCGAGGGAACGCAAGGAATGAGAGGCGCTGGCGCTTCTCTGACAGCCCCAGGTTCCCTAGTCGTGAAGAGTGCCCTTCAGCGCACAGCTGAGATAGAACTCAAGAAGGGGGAATTGCCAGTTGAACAGCTAGCAGAACTTCGACAGATTTGTCCCATCCGCTTGGAGATGGACGCGCTCACGGGCGCACAGCAGATAGTACACTCCCCAGTCCCGTACAAGCTTCTCATGGCTTTACGGAAAGCAATTTCAGAGACAGGGCTCCAAAGTCGTTTTACGAGGGGCACGCTCCAGGAAGTGTGCGAAACCACCATGTGGATTCCTCATGATTGGAAAGCCGTCATGAGGATGATGCTCACCCCCAGCCAGTACATGATTTGGGACAGCGAGTTCCGCCTAGAGGCGCAAGCTCGGGCTGCCAGGATGGGAGGCGCGGTAATCCCTGACCAGCTGTATGGTTCAGGTGCCTTTGAGTCCATCAACGCTCAAATCAACTTGCCTCTCGCCACCCTAGAGATGTCAGCCGAGGCTGCCTATAGGGCATACTTCAAGGTCCCAGCGTCTGGCAAAACGGCCAAAAATTACACCGCCATTAAGCAGGGAGCCCAAGAGCCCTACATGGACTTCATCAATCGCCTGGAAGAAGCAATTAGCAGGCAGATTGACAATGAGCACGCCCAGGAAGAGCTCATGATTAAGCTAGCCAAAGACAACGCCAACTTGGACTGCCGTAAAATCTTGCAGTCCCTGGGCAATCGCCCTGACATAACCTTAACGGACATGATTCGAGCATGCTCCGACGTTGGCACAGACTCCTACAAGATGGGTCTGCTAGCGGCAGCGGTGCAGGGGGGAAGAAGACCTAATGGCAAGAACAAGGGGGCATGTCACACTTGTGGCAAGGTCGGTCACTTCGCTAGGGAGTGCCGATCCAAGGGAGGCGGACAAAAGTCCGGCCGTCCCAAGGCTCCGAACACCCCCTGCCCGAAGTGCAAGAAAGGCTACCATTGGGCCAGGTTCTGTCCGAATTCGGGAAACCGGAATCCGGGCACGTCTCTGGCCCCAGTCCAAACAGAGGCTTCCTTCACCCAGATCCAGAACTCCCCAGACCGAGACTAGATTCTAGGCACATCCCAGGCACTGCGAGGGCACAGGCCAGCCCCAAGGGCAGCACGGGGCTAGAATTGACTTGCCAGGTGGACGTTACATCGACCTGCCAGGCACAGTCTATCTAGTCGACACCCAGTACATGGGACCCCTGCCCAGAGGCTTTATAGGTTTAGTTTTGCCCCGCAGTGTAGCTGGAGCACGCGGAATTTTCATAATTCCAGGAGTCATTGACTCGAATTTTTCAGGCATTCTCCAGGTCCAGCTTTGGGCGCACCTGCCCCAAACAATCCACAAGGGAGACACGTTAGCGCAACTGATCATGGTTCCTTGTCACTCGCCAGCAGGCAGCCAGGGAAGGCTCAGGGACAGCTCAGAGTCCGGTTCAGCAGACCGCTCGAGCGCGAGTGAGGCAGTGCAAGGATACCAGGTCTTAGTGACAGTGGAGACCAACATTGAGTGGAAACAGCGCCCCGTTATCGAGGTATTTTTGAACAAAAGGGTGTTCTCAGGGTTACTCGATACCGGAGCAGATGTGTCAGTGATAAGCCGGAGCCAGTGGCCAAGAGAGTGGGCCATTGAGCCGGTCTCCGATGTGTGTGGGGTAGGAGGCGTCCAGGAAGCGTTCAGGAGCCGAGAGTGGGTAGAGGTCACAATCCCAAAGGCTGACGGCACAGCGGTAATTCGGCCGCACATTCTTGACGTGCACATCAACCTTTGGGGGCGAGACATTCTCCAGCAGTACGGTGCTACGCTTACCTTCGGGTAATGGCGTTGCCACTTAAATGGCTCACCGACACTCCGGTATGGGTAGAACAATGGCCGGTAGTGGGAGAGAAATTAGTTGCCCTCAAGCAGCTAGTTAAGGAACAGCTAGACGCAGGACACATAGAACAGTCCACAAGCCCCTGGAATTCGCCAATTTTTGTGATTAAGAAGAAGTCGGGGAAGTGGCGACTCCTCCACGATCTCAGGGAGATCAATAAATGCATTCAGCCGATGGGTCCCATTCCCGAGGGGTGGGAGATCCTAGTTGTAGATCTCAAGGATTGCTTTTATACAATCCCCCTAGACCCCAGGGACCGGGAAAGGTTCGCCTTTACAGTGCCAGTCGTGAACCACGGCGAGCCCACGCAGCGTTACGCGTGGAAATTTTTGCCACAGGGCATGCTCAATTCGCCCACCCTGTGTCAAATTTATGTTCACGGCACACTGGCAAAGTTCCGAAGCCTTTACCCTAAAGCTATTGTTTGTCACTTCATGGACGACATCTTAGTAGCGTTGCCACAACTTGGCAGCGAAATGTTTTCTGACCTCCAGGCCAGCCTGGGGGACAAAGGCTTACTCATTGCCCCTGAGAAAGTGCAGAGAACCGAGCCCTTCTCATACTTGGGCCATCGGCTTCTCCGCTCTTTTGCAGCACCAGTCCTGCCTCAGATAAATTTACAAGACTCAGTCACCCTTGTAGAATTGCAGCAAGTTTTGGGGAACATCAATTGGGCCAGACCGTATTTTCGTTTAGATACGGATCTTCTAAAACCGCTCTTCTCGCTGCTAACCTTAGGTAAGCAGCCGGCAGACCGGATAAAAATCTCTCGAGACGCGCGCTTGGCGCTCGAGAAGGTGAACCAAGCTCTCAGCCAGAGGTGGGTGGATGGGATCGCCCCGGGGCCATATGCCCCGATCCTGAATTTGTACATCGTGCGGTCAGGGTCCATGTTCACTGGGGCGCTAGGAGTAGACTCAGAGAAGGGAGCGAAAATTGTGGAGTGGGTATACTTGCCAAACACCTCTTCTCGGAACATTGTTCCGCCCCAAGAACTGGTCTCCGCGGTGATCTACCGCGGCAGGCTGAGAGCAAGGGACATTTCTGGGCACGATTTAGCTAAAATCATAGTCCCATTCACCAAGGAACAGATCCATCAGTTGATGCAGCTAGGTGACTCGCTTCCGATAGCTTTGGAAGGATTCACTGGAAGCTTGGCATACCATTTGCCCAAAGACCCTAGACTTGTCTCACTTCAGACAGGAACAGTCAGTTTGTTCGAATTGCTCTCGCTGGTCCCGCTTCAGGGGGCCAAGACAGTTTTCACCGATGGGGGACGCACATATGGTGTCCTGACTTGGCAGGAGGGCGAAGCTTGGCGCACGCTGCTAACTCTTCCACAGAAGTCCGCGCAGCGGGCAGAGTTGGCAGCCGTGAACCTTGCCTTGCGCACCTTCGCCGAGGAACGTTTAAATATCATTACTGACAGTCTGTATGTAAGGAATTTGCTTCACAGCCTACCGGGAGCTTACATTACTCCCGCGATAGACAAGAACTTGCTCAGTCTGTTTCTCACTGCTCAATTTCATTTGCGGAACCGCACAGAGCCGCTCTATATTGCCCACATCCGAAGTACCAAGACCTACCGGGTCCGATTTCCGCGGGCAATAGCAGAGCGGATGCGGTGGCAAGGGAAATTCATCAACGTTCAGTTTTGGGAGTTTTCACTACTCCAATCCAGAGCCATGCCTTTTTTCACCAAAACGCCAAGGCACTCGCCAGACAGTTCAATCTGCCACTCTCTCAAGCCCAGGGCATAGTCCGCTCTTGCCAGCATTGCGCAGGAGCGCCGGGGGGGCCCTCGTGGGGGGTCAACTCACGAGGGACAGAGGCTAATCAGGTATGGCAGATGGACGTCACGCATGTGCCGCAGTTCGGCAGATGGCAATACATGCACGTCTGCATTGACACCTCTTCTCAGTTCGTTTGGGCAACGGCGCAGAAGGGGGAGGCTGCTTCCCACGTGGAGCAGCACCTCCTTTCCTGCATTGCGGCGATGGGCAAGCCGCGGCACGTGAAGACGGACAACGCGCCGGCCTACAGTTCCAGGCAGTTGGCCGCCTTCATGGCTACTTGGGACATCAAGCACACATTTGGAATTCCCTACAATCCGCAAGGACAAGCGATTGTAGAGCGGGTCAATCGGACGCTAAAGTCCTATATTGACAAACAAACAGAAAGGGGGGAGCCACCAGCCCTCCCCAAGTCACAGGGAGAAGCACAGATGTGTCTCAACAAGGTATTGTTCACTTACAATCACCTTAATGTTTTTTCGGATTGCACGCCGCAGGAGAAGCATTTCCGCCGTTCGGAAGCTCTCCCGCGACCTATGGTCCGGTACCGAGTGCCACCAGACCCTTCTTGGAGGGGCCCGGTGCCGCTCATAACCTGGGGAAGAGGGTATGCTGCAGTTATGTCTCCTACAGGTGTCGTTTGGATTCCAGCTCAGTGTGTCAAGCCTCACTTGGAACCACATGGCGTGGACCCAGGCCGACCCGAGTCCGATCCCGGAGATGGAGGACCTCACGCTGGCCGACAAGACCCGCCGGAGGAGACGGCCACCGGCGGCGCCGAAGATCACCTGGGGGATGATCAAGGCACTTTGCAGTAAAGCTGAGGACGCCCTCCAGCGCGGGGAGAAGGAGCCGACACCGGAGAACCTCGCAGCAGCAGTCTTTGCCCAGATTCATGCCAACTCCATGGCGATCATCGTCATCCTGGCCCTCACCCTGCTTCTGGGGGGAGGCGTTCAGGCTGCTCCGATCCAGGCCGACGGTTCGCCGCCTGGTGAAGATCTTTCTGCACGAATGCAGTACAACTTGTGGGAAAGGTTGGCGGGTCTCGTCAACCAGTCCGATTTTTGTCTACAGCAGGACATTGGTTCTGCATCTATCCTCAGCACCTGTCTCATCCCCGTGTGCCACACTCTGGACGCGCGCACCAAGGATGGCGACTGGTTGCTGAAGGCGTTCTTTGGCCCACACACTCCTACCACCTTCTCAGCATACGCACGCTGGGGGGGACGGCGACTTGCATCAACCTTGCCGGCTGACGCAGCCACTCTTCATACCCCCCGAGTGGCGGTCAGCCCGGACGCTGCTTGCACCCGAATGACCGGCTGAACCTCAGGCGGTCCGACTCGGCGCCGCTGCCTGGACCCCGGCAGCGGCAACTGGACTTGCAATAAACCAGAAACCCTCATTTCGCTGTACGCTCATGTCACCCTACCTTCAGGGTAGTTTTTCACCTGCAACCAGTTCACATGGAACTATATTCCTGCGAATCTGTCGGACTCAATGTGTTGTATCAGTCGTTTGACACTGTTACTTCCTACCAAGGACATGATTGCCCCAAGCACAAATGTCTCTAATGTTTCACATGTTTCCAATGTTTCAAATGTCTCCCCACTCATACGGCACACACGCACAACCCAGTTAGACAGCTCTTGTGACAGCAGCTTTAGAGTAATGAGTCCCGCTGAGTATGTATCCCTAGCAGTCAGCCTTGTCGGCGTGCCAGGCTTGGCCGTCGGCAACGCACGGAGGATTGGCCGCTTGGCTTGCGGTTTGGCCAAAGCCATTAACCATACCTCCACAGCGATAGCGCTCCTCAATCAGGAACAGGCAGAACTTCGCCATGCCGTTCTTGACAATCGAGCGGCTATCGACTACCTCCTCTTGCTGCACCACCTGGGTTGCGAATCCTTTCATGGAATGTGCTGCTTCAATCTTACTGACAACTCCCGTAAGATCCAAAGCCAGATCACGAACCTCCACACCATAGTCCAGGGTATTACTGAGGGTTCCGCATGGGGGGCTTGGTGGAGTTCCCTGTGGAATTGGATGTGGTCATGGATCCCCTGGGGGTGGCTGCAAACGGTGCTTAAGGTAGTGGTGGGGATAGCCATACTAGGCATTACGCTTTGTTGTTTTGCTCAGTGCATTCCCTCACTGATCTCCAAGTGCCGCCCCAGAGAGAAACTCCGTGACGTCATACCCGCTCAACAGCTGATGCCGCTCTTGCGCAAGGTCGCCAGTCAGGTCCTTAAATAGAAAATAAAGGGGAGATGCGGTTTCCCCATGCCCATCGGGCATGGAAATGGCCCTTGCAGAGGCCGCTTCAGGAGGACGCTCCTTGAGCCGCGGGCTCTGCGGGCAGACAAATTAAGGGGGGTGAATAAAATATAGGGTTTGATTCACCCAATTACCGTGACCTGACCTGCGACTCGGCCAAGTAAGCAGATAGCTGACTCCGGTCAAACATTAAGTGCATAGTTCATCTCCTGGCTCGGGAAATCCCTGGCGCAAATAAGCCATGTTTGTCCCTGCCTAATCCCCAAGACAATGAGGTCCCTAAACCCATGTTTGCCCCAGCTGATTAAACTCCCCTTTGAAGAATTCCCCATTAACCCGTGTACGTGGGTGAGGTAATTTTCCTGTCAGATGACAGCCTGCCACCGTTGCGCTTTTTTCCCTATAAATGATGTTGCCTTTTTCCAATAAAGTACTGATCTGATCTCGCTCCTGTTGCCTCGTGTTGTCATTGATCAGTCTCCTCCGGGCTCTAACGCCGCCCTAGCGGCCAGATATCGCTACACTGTGTGAATGTAGAGAGATACAGAATCTGGCTCATTTACTGGTCTACTAATTACTATCAGAAACATGCATTGACGAGGACTTAAGTTTGGCCAATGACAAAGCCAAGAAAGTGGCTTCAGTTTGGCAGTCCAGGGTTTGATTGCGACACAAAAGAAGAAGAAGGCCCTAGATATAAGAGTTGCATATATAAACGGATGTTCCAGAAGTGATTCAACAGCCTGTTCCAGAAGCTGGCACTGTGCCTACAAATCCGGCAAACAAAACTGTAATCTTATTGGTTAGCTTTTCAGGAAAGGAAACATGACTGGGGAGATTCTCCAGCAAAAATCTTTCAACCCAGAATAATTTCTGAGATAAAATTATTATTACTGGGGCTGGCTTTCATTGCCCCCGACTATTTTGCTCTTTCCAACCAAATCAGTTGTCATGACTAACTCTTTTCTCGTCTCTACTTGCAATTTCTTGCTTTCAGACTGCTAGGTTGGCAGAAGATGGGACAGAGACGGGCACTCAAACCATCATGCAGTACCCGGGTCTCAAACTGCCGACTCGCCATCCTTCAAGCTAACAAGGTGAAGTAAAATGAGAACCCAGCATGTTGTGGACACAATGCTAATTACCATGTGAACTGTCCACTAAGTGCTTTCTTGGTCATCTGACTTCTGGCTAGCTTGACCTACACCTTGTTGTCTGGACCAACCCTGTATCCCTGTCTACCTTGTTTTTGATTTTGGACTTGTATTCTGGGCCATGATGTGTTTACTGTTTGGCCTGTTGCCTAGTTGTCCTGGGTCCTGGGGCTTGTGTTACCTGCCAGCTACCCATGCCCTGGACTCTGCCATCACGTATGTCAAGGTAGATACCATTTCCCTGGTCACCTATCCACCCAAAGTGTCTAAGCGTAACAGCTCTTTCTTTCTCAGTATTGAAAGTCACAAGCTTGATTGCAGATACAGACACAAGTCATTTCCTGTCTTGCTCCACTTTGTATGAAAGACTCAGCTGCATGTATATTCCACATCTTGCTTTCTTCTGATTAGGGTCTCCTGCAAGGGTCTTCTAATTTGGCTCCACCAAATTAGACTGAATGCTACCCCCACAAGTTTACCTGTATTCTTTCTGCCTGGCTCCAAAGCCAGAATCAAGATATTCAGGTTGCTGACTAGAGGGCTATCAAAAACATCAGTAAAGTAGATGTGTTTTGAATTGGTGCTGCAATGAGAGTGCAGAAAACAACTCTTATTACCTGGCCAGGGGCAACAACTTAAGCAGGTAAGTAAGGTGTGACCCATCTAGTTATAATATCACTCAAGCAGGACCAAAAGTAAAGAAGGGGAGAAACATGGAGAGAAAGAGCCACCCCAAAGAATGTGTGGATTGTGACCACATGAATTATATCATCCTTCCACTCCAGAAGCATAATTGAGTTGTTTTTGACATGAGCAAAGGAGAATGCTAAGATTCAAAAATCAATATTCACACACAGTCAGTATTAAAAGTAAACTGCTTTCCAATTACTCCTCTGCTCTGTTTTCCTGATCTGATGCCACCTCAGTGCTTTCCCTATGCCTTACTTTCTGTTTCCTTTCCCCACTTCTCAAGTATTGTATCTCTTTTTTTTTAATTTAAAAAACATTTTTACCCTCCAGATGCTGAAATATTCCAGCACAGTCTGCAGCAGTCTCAGTTGGCACTGGAACTGCACACTTTCTCTCTTTCTCTCTCTCACACACACACTCCTCTGACTTTATAAAATCATGCACAGTGTGGACAAAGTAGATAAGGAAAAACTGTTTTCCCTATCGCACAACACTAGAACTAGAGGGCACTCCATGAAACTTTTGGGTACTAGTTCTCAAACAAATAAGAGAAAGTACTTTTTCACCCAGAGGATCACTGGTCTATGGAACTCCCTGCCAGAAGAAGTGGTGACGGCTGTCAGTCTTGACAGCTTTAAGAAAGGATTAGACAAGTTCATGGAGGACAAGGGTATCAATGGTTATAATTATGGATACCTAAGGACAACCTCCGGGTTGGAGAGATAGGCAAGATATCTCTCAATGCCATTTCCAGGGAATCCTAAGCAGGTGAAGGCATCTGCTTGAGAATACCCTGAAGCAAATGGTGAGCCACTGTGTGAGACAGAATGCTGGACTGGATGGGCTGTGGCCTGTTCCAGCAAGGCTGTTCTTATGTTATTATGACTTAGAATTCTGCATTCATCCAATGCCAGAGCTTAATCCTAATACAAACACCTTTGCCCTGAGTCAGTGATCCCTTGTGTAGGCTGGGGCTACACGGAGATGGTTGACTTGGTTTTAAAGTCAATGCAAAAACAGAAACTAGATCTTCTCTTCTACCAGCACCACTTGCTGTGAGGTTTGTTTCCCTGCCAGGAGACCCCTGGACACACAGGCATCCTCTGCAACTTCAGTCAGCACCTTCAATTCGGCAACCTCTTGGAGTGACAAATTCTCCTCACAGTATAGGCAACTGGGGTTTCACTCAGCCCCTTTTTCAGAGATTCCTCCTCTGTGCTGTCCATTGCTATCTCTCCCCTCCTCACTCGTTTGTCCCTGCCACTCCCTGACTAGCTCACATCAAGGGATATCACGCCTGCAGTGGCTCAGAAGGCAAATTTGTCAGGCATGTCTTAAGCCCAGAGTTTGACTTGTACATTCTGTTGGTCTTTGTGAGATTTAGTTCTGAGTAAACATGCAAGGGATTGCATTGCCTCCACTTGAAATATAGCCACAGGTTCTGTTCCACCCACATTTCTAGCATTGTGTAAGAGTTCCTATTTTTTTAAAAAAATGTTACTTGTGCTGAGAGAAGAAAAAAATGAGTATACTGTAGATAGAACCTCACTTTTTTTCTTGATTCCTTGACTGACCAGACTATCAAGGGATAAGTTCCTGCTGGTCGCAACTCACTTTCCATTTGTTTCACTGCTGCACTCTTCTTCTCTAGATTCAATCAAAACTTTTCATGATTGGGTCTTCCCATCTTTTGGGGAGCCTGCCAAGGGGTCTTTTTACTCCTCTGGGATACCACTTGGTCCAATGCTGTCCAATGCCCATCTGTCATTTCAGAATCTCACTGTATGCAGAACTAATGTTTACTCTTTTAGGTCCTTTCTCAGGAACTGGTCTAGAGAAGCTGGGCAATGTTGTACAAAAAAAGCAACTTTGCAAAGCTGTAGAATCATGACTTCTTGCAATTGGAGAATCTTCCTGTGGAAAATGCCCAGGAGGGCGAAGCATAACAGTGTGGATTTTCCACTTTCTTTCTGATTGATCACAGCTAACTTCTCCTTTCTCATGGCCAGTTCTTCTTGTATCTTTCTCTTTTAATTTATTAGTAAGCAGGGAGATGAGGAAGATGGGGCATGAGGGGAAGAGTTGAAAGAGCAACCAAAGATATACTTCCTTAGGCAGCTAGTAGGGGATATTATGTGCTAAGGATGTGACTGTTTGCTCTGACAATATACATAGCATTTGTAAGAAGTAGAGCAGAAGAAAAATAAACAATCCAAAGGTCTAATTTGTCCTCCTGTTTGGTGTTACAACTGCTGAAATTGGTTACCAAATCCTGAAAGACTATGAAGGCTATACAGCAACTGTCACAGTGAAGACTAAGGTCAAAATTACAGAGCTTGTTTTGAATTAGAGTCCCAAAAAATTGTATAGTAGTAGTACTGTGGGTAGACTGAGGAAGACCACACCGGCTGAAATCCTGTTGCTTAGCATAGTAAGTTGCAACTTGAGTAGGTCCATCAAATCAATGAAACTTACAGAAAAGTTGACTTAGCAAATTCCCACTGATTCAATGGGCTACTTTAGACATGACTAAAGCAGTGTTTCCCAACCTTTGGTTTTTAGACTTCAATTCTGTTATGTATGTACAATGGTGCTTTAAGAAATGTATGAATGTAACCTGACCACAATTACAATGTAGCCCAGCTGTTAAAGGAACGCGAGTAAGCTGCCCATAGAGGGCAGCTGCGAGCGTTCAACTCACATGGTTCTCATTCCTCAAATCACCGGCAGCCGCGGGAACTCTCCCGCACTATCAAACAATTACAGAAGAGGGGCGTGACTTGGAACGACGTCATGCCGGTAGCAGCCAATGAGCTACCGTGCAACAAGATTCAAATGTATTGTACTGCTGTATATAATGTGATGTACCTCCGCCATTACCACATGTTCATCCTGATCATCAACCAATAAACCTGTGTTAGTCCTCACTGCGACTCCTTCTTTGTCTTCCGTGCAAGACACTAAATTGGCGACGAAGGTGGGATTATGGCGAATCCCAAGGTCAAGCCTTACCAGTTCGATGTCAGCGAGCCCGAACAGTGGGAGCTCTACGAGTGCCAGTTCCGGCATGCGATGGAAGCCGCGGGCGTCGACGCCGCCGCGAGGATGCGCTCCTACTTCCTGGCCCAGGTGGGGCCGGCCACGCTGCGCATCCTGATGAACCTGGTGGCCCCCAAGAAGGTAGAAGAGGTGCCCATCGACCGCATGCTGGGGCTTTTGGGCGAGCATTTCCAGCCTCCCGTGTCGATCTTCCCGGCCCGGGTCGCGTTCCACAGGCGAGACCAGCGACCGGGCGAATCCGTGTCCGCCTACGCGGCGGCCCTCAGGCTTGCAGTGGTGCACTGCCAGTGGGACGACCTGGACCAGGCCCTCCGAGACCGCATGCTGTGTGGCCTGAGGGACGAGGAGCTTCAGCGGAAGCTCATGACCCGCGACTACCGCCTCACGTTCAACGAGGTACTGCGGGAGGCCCAAGCGGCCGAAGCGGCCAGAAGCGGGGTCAGAGTGTTCAAGTCCCGAGGGGCCACGTCCGAAAGGGCCAAGTCACCAGTGCAGGTGGCCCGGCGGACACCAGCGAAAATGGCCTGGCGGGCCCCCAAGCTGCCCGCCGGCACACCAACGGCGTCTGAGGAGTCGTCCACTATGGCAGACCCCTGCTCCAGCGAGGACGACGACGTCCAGCGGGTCAAGAAGCGAGGAGAGACGCGACAGACCCGCGAGCGGCACGACCGCCGTTGCGACGGTTGTGGGGCGTCCCACGACTGCACGAGGTGTCCGTTCCGAAAGGCCGAGTGTCACAACTGCGGCCGAAAGGGGCACATCGCCCAAGTATGCAGGCGTGGGCGAGTCGAGGACAAGGGCAATTCGAACCATCCCCAGACGCACCAACGGAAGGCGGCCGGCACCAGGAAGGTCTCAGACGACCGCAGCATGGCAGGCGTGAACCGCGTGGGCCTGGAGCACCGGCGTTTCTTCGTGGAGGTACAGTTACAGGGGGTCCCAGTGAGGATGGAGATAGACTCGGGGTCGTCCTATTCCATCCTGTCCCAAAAGGAGTTTATGCGCATTCCCCCAGATGCGCGGCCCAAGTTGCGGGCCATGAGGTCACACCTACGGGACGTGCAAGGGAACGGGATCCCAGTGCTGGGGGTGGGGTTCAAGGTGAAGTTCAAGAGTTACTCCGAGAAACTGCCCCTAGTGGTCCTCAAGGGGGGGAGGTGCTGCCTTTTGGGAATGCAGTGGTTCGCTCCCCTAGGAATTGAACTGTCCGGCATTAACGCCATAGAGACTGACCCAATGCGGGACGTGTGCAACGCACACCCGGACGTTTTCAAGAAGGGGCTCGGGACCTACAAGGGGCCCCCAGTCTCATTTGACTTGGATCCAGAAATCCGACCCATACGCCTCAAGCCAAGAAGAGTGCCGTTCGCCCTAAAGGACAAGATCGAGGCGGAACTGGACAAATTGGTGGGGCAGGGGATTTTGGTTCCAGTGGATTCGGCCGAGTGGGAAACGCCGATTGTGACAGCCCTTAAATCAAACGGGGAGGTTAGGATTTGTGCGGACTATAAATGTACGATTAATAAGGCCATTTGGCCAAATGCATATCCGGTACCTGTGGTCAGCCATTTACTGGCCACGCTTCATGGGGGGAGGTGTTTTGCCAAGCTAGATCTGGCGCAGGCATATCAGCAGCTCTCTGTAACCCCGGCTGCTGCCGCTGCGCAAACGATCGTAACGCACAAGGGGGCATTTAAGGTAACGCGCCTTCAGTTTGGCGTGAATTCGGCCCCCGGAATTTTCCAGTCCCTTGTGGAACGCCTTTTAAAGGGGCTTCCAGGCATCCTCCCATACTTCGACGATGTGTTGATAACAGCGGGGGGCGAGTCAGAATTAGCGCAAAGGCTAGACAGGGTCCTTTCAATATTCAAGAAAGCGGGCCTCCGACTGAGATGGGACAAATGTGTTTTCTTTGCGAGGGAGGTCGAGTTCCTTGGGTTCAAGGTAACACCGGAAGGCATCAAGCCCTCTGAGTCCAAGGTTGCGGCTGTGCAAAACGCCCCTCGCCCCACCGCGAAACCGGAGCTGCAGTCGTTTCTAGGGCTCTTAAATTTTTACCATTCCTTACTGCCGAGGAAGGCATCCGTTGCTGAGCCACTGCACGCACTATTGAAGAAAGAGGCGGTTTGGCGGTGGGGAGATAGGCAAGAGAAAGCTTTTAGGGAACTGAAGGCACTCCTATCCTCGAGTGCTGTCCTGACCCATTTTGACCCCAGGAGGGCAGTAGTCCTAGTCTGTGATGCGTCCCCGGTGGGAGTGGGGGCGGTTCTATGCCACGTGTTGGAGAGCGGGTGGGAAGCCCCGGTAGCGTACTACTCAAGGTCCCTCTCGAAGGCCGAGCGCAATTACGCGCAAACTGATAGGGAAGCCCTAGCCATCATCGCGGGAACGAAAAAGTTCCATGACTTTTTATGCGGCCGCGAGTTTACGGTAGTGACGGATCACAAACCACTTCTGGGGATCTTCACTACCGGCAAACCCACACCGCAAATTCTCTCCCCCAGGATGCTGCGTTGGGCCATCTTCCTCAACGCCTACCAGTACGAACTGGTCTATCGCCCAGGGAAGGAGATCTCCCATGCGGACGCATTGTCCCGATCTCCCCTCCCTAGTGTAGGGGACCCCACATGCGAGGTAGAGCAGGACCACCAAGTCCTACTGATCGAGTCTCTCGACTCACCCCCCATTCTCCTGGCCGACCTCGCCAAAGCCACGGCGGCTGACAAGATGCTGGCCCAAGTTAGCTCCTGGGTGAGGAAAGGGTGGCCCACTACTTCCCCCGAGGAGCAGTTCAAGCCATTTGTCAGGCGGAGAGTAGAGCTTTCCCTGGAAAGGGGCTGCTTACTCTGGGGCCAGCGGGTAGTTATCCCAGAGAAACTGAGGGCCAAGGTACTGAAGCTACTGCATACCAGTCACCCGGGGATCGTGCGCTCCAAGGCTCTGGCCAGGAGTTTCTCCTGGTGGCCCCAGATAGACGCGGATATAGAACGTTTAGTGGGCACGTGCGAGAGCTGCCAGAGCTCTCGGCCCGAGGAGTCCCGGTTGCCCCATAGGGAATGGGACACGGCCCGCGGGCCATGGTCCCAGATCCATGTTGACTTCGCTGGCCCTTTCCGCGGGGCCATGTTTCTGCTGGTAGTCGACTCCTACTCCAAGTGGTTGGAGGTAATCCCCATGAACAGCACCTCCTCTGTGGCAACCATTAAACAGTTGCGTAAGCTTTTTGCCTGTTTCGGCCTGCCAGACGTCCTTGTTAGCGATAACGCTAGTACCTTCACGTCTGCAGAGTTCAAGACGTTCATGGAGCGGAACGCCATCAGACACATTACCGCTGCCCCGTTTCACCCCGCCACAAACGGTCAGGTAGAGCGCCAAGTGCGCACTACGAAAGACGCACTGCAGCGCATGGGTCCCAGTGAGTTGAACCTTCATCTGTGCCAGTTCCTCATCTGTTACAGGACAACCCCCCTAGCCTCAGGATACTCCCCAGCAGAACTCCTCATGAGGAGGCGTCCGGTAACACTTTTTGACCGGATGGATCCGTCCAGGGTGGAGGATGAAGGAAGGAATATAAACATAGGGGGAGAGAGCTCCAAAAGTTTTTCGGTAGGGGACCCGGTTTACTGCAGGAACTACGCGGCCTCGGGGCCAGCGTGGGTTCCAGGGACAATCGTTGAGCAGACGGGGCCAGTATCCTACAGGGTCGAGACTAGCTCGGGTCTACTCTGGAGAAGGCACGCCGACCAACTCAGAAGGCGAGTCACCAGTGAAGGGGAATCAGTGTTAGGGTCCTCCCCCACCCGCATTACCCAAGGGGGAGACACGGCGGAACCCACGGATACCAATGCATATCCTGGGTTCTCAACCACAGAGGAGGATACTTTGAAAGCGAGGGATCAGTTTGATTATGATTATGAGTTGCAGTACCAGGGGGGTGTAGCGGAGTGGTCCCCCACCCGTCCTAGCGAGAAGAGGGGTTTCAGTTCAGCCCCTGGTACCTCCAGTCCCCCCAGTCCTTTTGTTTTAGAATATCCCATAGCGCCAGCACCCCGGAGACAAACACCCCCAAGACAGGCAACGGGGGGGAGTCCGCCCACCACAGTCTCTAGAACTCCCGGGCAGGTTACGGGGGGTGGCGTGGCCACGAGGGCCTCTTCGTCGGTCCCGCAATTCGTACTGGGGGGGACCCCAAGCTCCTCAAATGGTAGGCAGGGTTTCACTTCCCAACTGTTCATTCCATTCCCGTCCCCCAATGCAAGGTTACCGCAGAGCCCACACCGAGCCACTAATGAGTCCCCCCTTTCCGTTGCAGGACAGGACTCCGCAGAACCAGGCTCCCCAGTGTTAAGTCAAGCGGCCGCACGCCCCAGGCGCACGTGCGGCAAGCCACAATGGTTGAGGGACTTCGTCCCATCCTAGGGGGGAGGGATGTTATGTATGTACAATGGTGCTTTAAGAAATGTATGAATGTAACCTGACCACAATTACAATGTAGCCCAGCTGTTAAAGGAACGTGAGTAAACTGCCCATAGAGGGCAGCTGCGAGCGTTCAACTCACATGGTTCTCATTCCTCAAATCACCGGCAGCCGCGGGAACTCTCCCGCACTATCAAACAACTACAGAAGAGGGGCGTGACTTGGAACGACGTCACGCCGGTAGCAGCCAATGAGCTACCGTGCAACAAGATTCAAATGTATTGTACTGCTGTATATAATGTGATGTACCTCCGCCATTACCACATGTTCATCCTGATCATCAACCAATAAACCTGTGTTAGTCCTCACTGCGACTCCTTCTTTGTCTTCCGTGCAAGACACTAAAAATTCCCAGAAGCCTAAGTCAATTCCCCAAAGCACTGATCAGCCAATGTACTGACTTAGGTTTCTGGGAATTGAATCCCCCCTGTGGGGTGTGTGTCCCATGTTAGGAACCACTGGACTAAAATCTTATCTACACATTGCAATGCTCCTGTTTTTGCAATGCGTTTGTTTGTGTAGAAATTGACTTAAAGATTGGGAACTACATGACATGCAACTAAACACACATTTTTTTTCTGCCAGAAACTGTGTTTTTAAAAATTTCCTGGCAACTGGATTTCAGTAATTTTGTGCTTCTGAGGAACACTGCATATCATGGACACTTGTTAATTGTTTGATCTAGTCTAACTAGATTCAGATGAGGGAAGAATGAAAAATTGTGGAAGAAACATCAATAATCTAAGACCGTGATGGCGATCCTTGGTACCCCAGATGTTCTTGGACTTCAGTTCCCAGAAGCCCAATCACCCTGTGAATCCACACAAATGGGTTTACTACAATTCATCCGGCCCACGCTGTCCTCGTTGCTCCTGGAAGCAGAAGTAAAATGTGCCCGTAAGGAGAAGAAAGTGCCAATGCAGAAATGGAGTTGAGTATTAAGACAACAAAAGAAATGCACAACTTTAATGAAGAAATTGAAATAGTGAAATATTGTGTATTCCTTGGTTCAATCATCAGCTCAAATGGAGATTGCTGCCATGAAATCAGAAAAAGACTGGGACTCAGAGGGATAGCAATGAAGGAATTAGAAAATGTAGTGTAAGGATTTGTCACTGGAGACCAAGATCAAGATCATTCACACTCTTGTGTTGCTGATCATGATGTATGATGGACTGTAAAGAAAGAAAGCTGACAAGAAAAAAAAATAATTGGTTTGGAATATGGTGCTGGAGGACAGCTCTGCGGATACCCAGGACTGCCAGAAAGAAGAACAAATAGATCATAGATCAAATCAATCCAGAACTATCTCAGGAGACAAAAATGATGAAATTTAGGATGTCCTCCTTTGGACACATCATGAGAAGGCAAGATTTCCTGGAGAAGACAAGAATGATGGGAATGGATGAAGGCAGCAGAAAAAAGGAAGACCAATTATGAAATGGAGGGACTTCCTAAAGAAACCCATAGGCTTGAGTTTGCAAAAGTGAGAACAGGATTTTTTTGTGATCTTTCATTCATAGAGTGGCCATAAATTGGAGGTGACTTTAAGGCACATGAGGAATATAACAACATAAGACACCAGAGGGCCACTGAAAGAAGTCAGCACAGAGCCTGATGGGTTAAACCAGATTTGAAAGGGTTGATTTCCAGATAAATACAACTTTCAGGACGGTGTATAAACATTTTGACTATTCTAGATGTTGTACCACACACCAAAAAAAGATCACTTCAAACTCTGGATTAGACCCATGGATTGATATAGTATGAAGCAGTTTGGTATGTTCACATGCCCTGAATATTTCAAGCCAAGATGTTCTTCCTCTCAGATCTTTCAAAATGTAATGCTGTTCACACAAAAAAACAACTCTGACATTTGATTCCTCTTCTTTTGTGTCCCAATCAAACCCTGAACTGCCAAAATGAAGCCACTTTCTTGGCTTTGTCGTTAGCCAAACTTAAGTCCTCATTGGTGCATGTTTCTATCAGTAATCTGCAGCCCAGTAAATGAGCCAGATTCTGTATCTCTTATTTATTTATTTATTAGTTCAAATTTATATTGCCGCCCACTCGCCGTAATGACTCAGTGCAGCTTACAAACAATACATTACATTACAATATAATATGTTGATGGGAGTTCAGGAAGAGGGGCGGCGAAGTCCTCAAATATATATCCTCTTCACATTCACACAGCATATTGTGGCTCACCAGCAGCCCTCACTTGAGCATGTTGATCTTGCATTTAGGGACTCCAACACTCTGCCTATTCAGGGTCCTTGAAGTGACATTGAGGAGACTGAGTTCCTCAGCTATATCCTCCTTTAGTGTTGTTCCTTGTCCAGTGAACTCCTTCCTCTATCTTCTAATTTGGTTTTGATCTTGCATACCCTCAAGAATGTTTGTTCTTGCCATAAAGCTCATCCTGGATCTGAGCCAGCAGACTTGAGTCTCATATCTGATCAGAGAGTGTCAAGGGTTGTTCTCTTGCTTAGTTATCTCAGCATCCTCTGCTACTTCTCTCCTGATCTTAGGTGGAGTGATACCAACAAGAGGGTATATTTCCTCAACTGGTGTATGTTTAAGGCATCCTGTAACTATATGCATGGCTTCATTAACTTGTGACATTTGATGATTCTGCTGCAATCATAAGTACTAGACAGTGGTTAGCCAGCAAGAAATATGTGAGCTTGACCAAAACAGAGATTATCAGTGTCTTCTCTTTCTCAGGCCAAAAGGAACATTTACCTAGAAAGTTCACTATATCTTTACCTATAAGGAGGGACGTTAACGTTGGAATCCGGTATACACGCCCGCACCCGTCCATACTATCCCGTACCGAGCCCTGTACACTTGCCTTTACACTGACCGAGCATCGCCGCAAGGGACTGGCTGCCGCCAGTGGGGCAGCCGCCCCACGAACACAGATTAAAAAATTCCAACTTCAACTTCCAGCGTCCTCCGTGCTGTGACCACTTCAGCTAATCAGGCTGAAGGGTGCGAGTGCGTAGAACGTTGAAAAAGCAGACGTGTGAAAAATAAAATAAAATAACACCTCATGCAATGGGAATGCAAGGCCGCCGAAGGCAGACGCAGCGCCTCACGCAACGGGAGCGCAAGGCTGCTGAAGGCGGATACATCGCCTCACAGCCTCACTAACCCAAAACCACAAAAACCACGGCGACAGATAGGCTGTTCCTCACCCCAGAAGCCACAACCACAACAAAACAAATCAGTTAAAAAAAAAAACAACCAACCATAAAAAATACAAACAAAAATAAATAAATAAATAATTCTAATAAACCCAGTAAACAACAAAACAATAAACAACAAACTCAACAAAACACATCTGAACTACCAAAAGCTAATGAAAAACCATGAAAACTCACTAAAAACACCTATCTACAATATAACAACACAAAAATACCTTACTCAAAAACCAATAACAACAAAAATTACAAAAATAAATACGGGGGAAAAAGTAATAACAACCAGAAACATTCAACACAGAAAAATACAAAAGAACAAGCAAAAACACAAAATTAAACACAGAAACACTCTACTTAACACCCCCCCCCAGCCCAACACCCCCAAATTCCAACAAAATAGAAAATAAAATAATAAGAACTTACGAAACACATCCTCCCTCCATGCCTCCACAGCAGAACTGAAGAAACAAATACAATCATACTCTTAATCACAGCTCTACCTAGAGGCCGGAAGAGTATCCTACAGTCAAAAAAATATTTTAAAAATCCAAATAAAAAATAAACAAATTTTAAAAATTCAAAAAATTCAAAAAACACAAAATCCAAGTCACCACCACTCAAACCACCCCTAACCAACAAAACACATTTAAAAATGCCCGGCATGGCCGGGCAAAATATGCTAGTTTTGTTTCATAAATTTGTTGAAAAGAGTTTCAACAGTTCAAACTCTCTAAAATAATTGAATAAATATATCCAACTTTTACAAAATTGTTATCCTGGTATGTAATAATGCCAGTAAACCAGAGGATGCACACCTTCAACAGAACAATTATCTAACCAATTGAAAGGATTCACAGGTTCAGATTGCAATTTCAACAACACACTGGCTGCACCTTTCTGGAAGATGTAGTCCAAAAATATAACTTTCCCAAGATTTTATGGAGTCTTTACCAGAATTCTAGTAATATATGAATTGTACATTTAAAATGAAATTACAGTTCCAGGGTGATCAAGAGCTCATTGCTATTGCACCTTTAAATACCCATGCAGAAGAAGGGATTTCAACAGGTGTACCTTGCATGACAGCTGAAATTTGCTGAAAGTCTCTGTTCTGTGGATAAATTTAAAGAAGACCTCCATCTGCATCTTTCTCCATGTAGACTCAATGACTTTCGGCTGTTGTGCCATGACTGAGATCTCTCAGTTTCCAAGTCATATGAAGGACACCCTGCTGCCTTCCAGATATTTTGAACTCACAATTCCCTATTTGTTGGCCAAGCTGGCTATGGATCTGGGACTGAGGGGAATTCTTCTCAAAACATTCCTTTGAAGTGTAGATCTCCTCTAAGGCTGCATTTTCCCAAAGAAACACCAAGGGAAACACCAAGAAACACCAACAGATCTATGAATCAATCCATTGCACAAATCTGCTGCTCCGCAAATATGTCTCAGGCATTTTGCATTTGCTGACTCAAGAACAAACTAAGATCAGCAAACATGATTATCTGTTGCAATGGTGTTCACAAGGGCCAACGGAGAGGGCCACCTGGTCCGGGAGTGGCCCGCGGAGGTTCAGAGTGACCGGCTGCAAGGAAGGCACGTGAGGCGAATTGTGCGGTGGAGGTCCAGTCCCGATTGAAATCGGGTGGCACATTTATTAACCTGCCTCAAGGGTTTTCCGTGCCTAAACGCACAGGACCCACGTCACAGAAGGCTGATGCAAACGTGGCGTTTCTGGTGGGTAAAGATAACACCTGCCTCCGGCCATTGTCCTGTGATTAATGGACAAACCCGCAGTTATCTAAGATCTGGGTTGGCAAAACCCTATTGTTCTCGCCCTATTTCGAAGACCATGTAAACTGTCTTCGGGTCTAACTTCCTTTACCGCTGACTCAGCCTGCCTCACTCAACCTTATCGAGACCAGAAGGGGAAGAGCGAGTTCGACCTTAGAGTCAGCAACTTTTTACCTTTTGTCTTATTTCCTCTGCAATACCTCAGCCAAGGTCTTACGAATTATGCCAATCATTAATTTAACCCGCTTCCAATTTCTTTTCCATCCGAGCCCATTAATTCTCAGCCGTGTGCTTAGCAAACGAACCCATCGGGAAGGGTTAGGGCCAATTCATGAACGCGGGCATTCTACAATTATCTGATTATTGCAGATGTTGCTGTATCCTCTTTAGTATTTGCAGCACTTGCAGAACACATAGATTAAGACTGCATTATTTCATTCCCCTTCCCTTGAGTTTTACAAATACTGTACTTCTTTATCCATTGGGGTCTGTCTGCAGCTCATGACCTCTTTGTAGGAATAAAAAATGTACTTTTAATTTGGGGGCTGTTTAGTGATAATGACTATCAGTCACAAAGTTAATGTTTTAGTGAAGCCATATAACGAGTGAGATCAGGTAACCTCTGACCAACTTCCAAGGCAGCTGATCCTTATAAAAAGGAAGTTTGAGTGCTGACAGTGCTTCAAGGCTAGTTTCTCTTGAGTGCAAAGAGAGTGTTTACCATTATGAGCTTCACTGGAAAGTATGAAGTCCAGACCAGAGAGAATTTTGAACCATTCATGAAAGTTATTGGTAAGCTTCAAGATTGTGGGTGATCAATGTTTGTTGGTATAATCTATTGGCTTTTGTTTTGACCTCCAATTATCTGTTTAAAAATGAGATTTTAGATTAAGCATTACTAAAGAGCAAAAAACAGTATATTTTGTTGGGACACTAATACTTGTATATTAGATTTTTATCAGATGTTGTTGGTTGTTACTTGCCACCTGTATCAAATTGTATTATAATACAGTTTAATAATGCATTTTCCCCTTTTACATAGAGTCTAGCAATAATGTTATTTTAAACATTTTGGCAATATATATTCCACAAAAGTGGAACTAAACTCTCAAAAAATCCCAACATTTTTAATTCTCAGATTCCCAAAGAAGAGTTAGCTTCTGTTGACTAAGCCTAAAGTACAATACTGTGCACACTTACATGAGCGCAAGTACTGATGAAGGAAGGGGCTCTTGCTGCTGATTGTATATACAGACATAAAGGAAAGGAGGACATTATTTGGTGTACCAAAGATTATCTAACTTTAGTCAAACATAATAAAAAAAGTTATAGCGGCTGTATTACTGTATCCTTGAGTAATAAAAATGGCTCCATGTCACAGCATGAACTTCTCTCACTTCCAAGAGAGTGCAAGTTTGGTTGATGAATTAGTTTTCAGGACTTGAGGAGGGAATTGCTTCTCTTTTTGATTTCACAAACCTTAAACAGCTCTATGAATCATCTCTTGGTAGCACTAATATGCACTCAGCTCTAAGTACATGCCGTCTCAAACTCCTCTTTCTGGTCAGAGAAACACAGCCCATGGAAAGCTTGATGGAGATTTAATCATACCTGTCAAGTTTTGGATTTGGAAATAAGGGAAATTTCCCAGCAAATATGGGATACTTGACAGCTATGCTTATCCTGTGCTGCCCTCCAATGGTGGCAATAGGGCATTGCAGTCTAATAAGAGAGGACGGCAGGAAAGAGGGATACTTGACAGCTATGAATTTAATGTGAAAATATTTTCAGGACCTTAATGGGGAAATCTCCATCATGAGTGTCTGAGGTGGTCTTAAGTAAGCCATAATTCTTCTAAGTCCATCACACATCTGCAATATGGGGATTTGATAGTTGTTTCGGCAGGTCTTGGCTGGTGTCATAAGAGGTGCAAAGAGAATGTATGTGTGTGGCAAGCAACCTGAATGTTCTAACCCCATGATAGTGAACCTTGGCACTCCAGGTGTTCTTGAACTTCAATTCCCAAGAGCCCAAGTCTCTGTGAATCCACACAAATAGGTTTACTGTGCGTAGTAAACCCATTCATGTGGATTTACAGAGACTTGAATTTCTGGGAATTGAAATTCAAGAACACCTGGAGTGCCAAGGTTCACCATCATGGTTCTAAACCATGATGTCCATTATGTTGTGTCAATCGGTTTATGTAATATATTCTAGTCTCCATTGAGCTGCTGCTTATTGAGGAGTGCCACTGTATGTACAGAACAATCCTCACATGCATTTTTCAGACACTGTGTTACTCTATTTGTGCAAAAGCAACAGATTCTTGTTGAAGACTAATATTTTTACTTGCCAATAGGCTTCCGTGGATTGCAGTCTGAGCAAGTGAGCTTCAGCCAGTGAACTTCTTATAAGTAAGCAAGTCTTCCTGGGAGTTTATTGACCTAGGAAGGAAGAGCAAATGCATTCATCTGCCTTTCCCTTACTCAGCCCAATGAAAAATCATGCTGAGCTCTGAAAACCAGAGCCAGCCCTTTGCAGAAGAAGAGCAATCACTGTTCTCCTCTCAGTCAGTTGTGGTGGGTGACTCCAAATTTGGTGGTGCTATAAATGCATTCCAGGTTATAGTTTTCATTCTACTGAAATTATCTGGGTTCTAGTCTGCATTTATAGGCGCTATTCAAAACAGGTGCTCTACTTTGGGGACAGCATCCAGAAACCTGGTAAAGTGCAGACTTAAACTGAAGTGGATTTACAGCACTTCCAAATTGGAGTCACTAAACTCCACTCCACTCAACAGGGGTTGAGAACCCCTGTTCTAAAGGTTCGTCCAAGCCAAAAAAATAATACAACCTCTTAGCAGAGTAACCATGTGCAGGATCCATGGAGCCCTTTCCAGTGCAACTGATGGCAGGAATACTCAGACAGAATTATTTATTTATTTATTTTTATACTCAACATCCTCTGCAACATCCTCGGGCAATCTTATGGCCCATGTCATGGGTAACAGCCGCTCCCAATGTCGTAAGATGCTGACTGGAAGGCGAGATGTCAGCAGTTCGATTCCCGAGTACTGCATGACGGAATGAGTTCCCGTCTTTGTCCCAGCAACTGCCAACCTAGCAGTTTGAAAGCAAGAAATTGCAAGTAGATAAATACTTTGGTGGGAAGGTAAACAGTGTTCCGTATGCTCCGGTGTCTAGTCATGCCTGCCACATGACCATGGAAACATCTGCAGAAGCAGACAGTGCTGGCTCTTCGACTTTGAAACAGAGATGAGCACTGAACCATAGAGTCGGATACGACTGGCTTTCAAGCAAGGGAAACCTTTACCTTTACTCCACAGAAGGCCATTGAAACTCATCTTCCAATCTATTTCAGATTGAGAGATATTTTTTCCTTCTTGCAAATAAATGGGTGCACAAGTTCCTCATTATTATTATTTTTGAAAGAAAGTCTGTATTTTCCAATGTACACCTCTTCTTTACTTCCTCTTTTACCCCTTCAGGTGTTGAGAAAAATACAAGCCCCTTGTTCTGCCACATCTAGCAGCCTCAACCAGTGGTCTTTGGTGGCGGTGTAATGTCTTGGATGTTGTCTCTCCACCTTTCTGTGGGTCTACCTTGTGGTCTTTGTCCTTTCTCTTCTTTTCACATATGCCTTTTATGGTATGGAATTCCAAGACAAAAGTCCATATTTTCTAATCTACACATGTTGTATATTTTTTCCATTTGTGAGTGTGCTTTTTAAAAATATATATATGAGGTGGTGTTTTTTTGAGTCATGCACACGTTTTAGAAAAATGTGCGTCATTCTGGGCATATCTTTTTCTCTGAAAATATATTGCCAGATTCAGAAATGAACCATTTTGGTTAGGGCTAATCTGGGTCTCACACTCACGCACACATCAGTTTCATCTGTTACAGACCCTGTAAGCCACCTGTCTGTATGTCTTCATAATTCTTTAATGGGCCGTACTCTTATTGCTGCTGGTTTATCCCCGTTCAGGTCTTTCCGATGAGATGATTGAAAAAGGCAAAGACCTCAAAAGCATCACCGAAATTGTGCAGGATGGCAAGAAGTTCAAGGTTACTATGACAACTGGTGAAAAAGTAGTTACAAATGAGTTTGTGATTGGAGAGGAGACTGAGCTGGATACGCCAACAGGACAGAAAATCAAGGTTGGGTAATATGTTGTTTTTATTTAGCATATGCTTTCTGCTGAGAATGTTCAGATGTTTTATGCAAGGAGATAAAGGACCAGATTCTGCCCACTGTGCCATACACAAAAGCCAACTGAACTGTTGGATCTTAATCTACTATTGATAACAAGATAGTATCCTTTACTATCTCTGAGGGGCAGACTATCTGGAGGCCAGGATGGGCTATGTTTATGTTTATTCAATTTTATATCCCGCCCTACTCAACACATGGCCAACTCAGGGCGGCTAACAACATATAAATGACACTGGGACACCCCACAGGGTTTACATAAAGATACAATATTCAAATTATAATAATAAATACAATGTTATAAGTAAATACAGTATAAGGCAAGACAGTCAATAATAATACAAATAATACAAATATCAGCACCACATCAAAATAATATATCAATAATTACAATAGAATCACAAAGGATGAAAACATCACGTAATATAACAAAATTACCAAAGTACCAGATGTGCCAGGAGCCAGGTGCGTGGCGGCAAAGTTCCTCCCGGCACCCCTTGCCTTTTAAGTCCAAGGCGAGGAGGGGAGGGCGGAGCCCCAGGACGCCAGCCGATGGAGTGGCCGGCAGGACCTCTTCGCCCTCGCCGAGGCCGAGCGCGCGGCGGTGGTGTTCCTCCCGGCACCCCTCGCCTTTTAAGTCCTAGGCGAGGGGGGGAAGGCGGAGCCCCAGGACGCCGGCCGATGGAGTGGCCGGCAGGACCTCTTCGCCCTCGCCGGGGCCGAGCATGCAGCGGCGATGTTCCTCCCGGCACCCCTTGCCTTTTAAGTCCTAGGTGAGGGGGGAAGGGTGGAGCCCCAGGACGCCGGCCGATGGAGTTGCCGGCAGGACCTCTTCGCCCTCGCCGGCGAAGTAAGGTCTGTTCTCAGGCAGGAGGGAAGAGTTAGAGGCTCAGAATGAGACCCAATGTACTTCCACTGCTACTGAACCCTCGGTTTCTTCTGCCTGGGGCAATTACCTCGCCATGCATAATGGTAGGACTGACAATGTATTAATTTTTTCTTCATGTGCAAGCACTGTTTGTGACATATTATCTGAAATGCAGAACCAAATGTTGCATAGGCATATTTATTGTATATGGATAATAGTGTTCATTGACCTTCAAAGTCACGAGTTCGCAACCTTTTTAAGACAGGGGCCAGCTCAGACAGTTTTGGGGGCCGGACAACCATTTTGCCCTTCCTCCACCACACGGCACTTCCTGGTGTGGTGGAGGTGTTGGTAGGGGGGCACATGAAATAGTGCTGCGCAGCTGCGGGCCGCAGGTTGCGAATTCCTGTTGAAAGTGATAATTCACCACTTCTCCTGAGAAAAGTGTAAAATATCTCAGAATTATGTTGCAAATTGTTTTGAATTTCTTCAAAAAGGTCCTTTAGTCATACCCGTCAAGTGCAGCTCTGGAAAATATGGGAACTGCTCCAGTCCGGGCACGCATGCACAGCAACAACCCCTTTGTGCATGCACAGATCCCCTTTGTGTATGCACAGAACCCATTTGTGATGGGTGCGCATGCGCAGAAACCCCTTTTCCTGCTGTTCAAATACAGGATGGTGGCAGGAAAGGGGAGGAACGCACGGAGAAATACGGGATTTCCTGGCCAATCCAGGATACTTGGCAGGTATGCCTTTAGTTGCACAGTAGAAAAGTAGAGACACACACACCCCTGAGGAAAATAGCTACACGTCTCCCAGAGCCTACCCTTTTTTCATTAACTGGCACTCAAAGTCTCAGTAACTCATTTTGAGACATTTGTAGAGAAATAATTTAAAAAGGGTATCTTTTACATATAGGTGGAATTACAGACTGATGCCTGCTGCTTTCTTTGCTGCACACATGCTAGCAACCAACTGGACAGATCAACAGTAACAAAACAACTGACACCAACCAACAAAGAGAGGGAAAGAATACAGAGCAGAGATAAGCAGAGTGTTGTATCGATAGACAGGCATCCCAGCCCAGAGAAGCCTGTCTTGTTTCATTCCATTTCATTTATTGGATTTGTATGCCGCCCTACTTGACAGTGTAACTCAGAGCAGCTAACATACCATGAAACAACAACATTACAATATCTTAACCTATAAAACCAAGGGTTAACCATTGGAACTTGCTATAGGTTCCTATGCCTGGCCCTACTTGCCTGCACTCACCCTTCGTGCACACAGGCGGACTGGGTCCGCAGGTCAATGAAGGATTGAGAAAAGTAGCAGTGGGGCAACAGCCCCACAAACGCGAAAAAAGGAAACAACTTCATTTCCCAATGTTCTTTGCGCCGCACAACAGCCAATCAGGTGGAGAGGCGCGACCACAAAGAACGTTGAGAAACGCCCTGCGGCCAATCAACATCGAGCCGCAGGGGAAAAAATGTACCACAAGCACAAACCACAAACCCATAACTACAATCCCCAGAGTCCTGTGCGCCATGAGCGCGGACAACTCTGAGGAACCCGGTGCTTAAAAAATAAAATTTAAAAACACAACTCCGCCGCAGCACCTCAAAGCCACAAAAAGACCCGCCGGCCTTCTTGCATGGAGCAACGGGGAAGAGAGGTTCTCCCTCTCCTCCACGCTACCCCACCAAAGACACGCCGGGGCCGGCGAAACCAAGCCACCAGGAAAAAAGCCAAAGCCCAACCGCCGCCTACATTGCCATGGGGATTTCCACATTCCGGCCAGCGAGGCCGGCATGCGACCCCCCCAAAAAAAATGGCGTGAGGGTTTTTGCAGTCCGGCCACCAAGGCCGAGCCGCAAACCCCCACACACACACCAAAACAAAAAAACCAACAAACACAACATGGGGATTCCCACGGGCCAGCGGCGTGGATATTCCAATGCGGCCGGCCCACAAAAATACCCCAATCCCACCCACGCATGAACCGTGATGGTATTTCCATGGGCCAGCCATCGACACTGGCCCATGAAAATACCCCCACCCCACCGCCACATGGTATTTCAATGGGCCAGCCAGCCACCAAGGCCGACCCACGGAAATACCCACACCGACAACACAAACAAGAACATTCAACAAAAATCAAAAACAACAATAATAAACATAAAAATGAAAAACAAAAACATCCAAAAACAACCAAAAATAAACAAGGACAAACACACAACACCCCTCCCAAAAAAAACCAAAACAAACCCCCCCTAACAAAAAGAAACCAGAGACCTTACCAGGAGACGTCCGCCCTCATCCACGACCAGAACTGAAATGACAAAAGAACAGGAAGAATACGCAGCCCAGTTCACAGTCAAAATTAAAAAAATACACAACAGCACCACCCAGTGGCCACAGGAGAAATAACACTCAATATATTCAAATTAATCTCAAAGATTTTTTAAAAAAGGAAATAAGGTTTAAAAACATTCAAAAATATCCAAACAAAAAAATAATTCAAAAATAAATAAGTACACACTAAAAGAAAAACCAAACATCTAAACACAGTCAAAAACATTGAATTGAAAAAAACATACGCTTACACATTTTTAAAAATTGTTATCCAAGGTACACCTATTAACAAAGAATTACATAGTAACACATTATTTTTAAAAATACAATAATTGAAAAAAAATATATCAACCTTTCCTCTTTTTAAAATCCAAAAAAAATGATGACAGTTTAAAGCACTACGTGCGTATAAAAAAACATTATTTTTTAAAAATAACATACCTCATTTAAATAAACATACAACAAAAACCTTCCGGCACCATTTAAAACAGCCCGGCAATGCCGGGCAACCTCTGCTAGTAAAATATAAATACCGCATCATAATACAATACAGTTGATACAATCGATGTATCTAACATAAGAATAAAAATACAATACAATAGGGCTGCTCTCTGTCCGTTCCCTGGCCAGAGGAGGGAGGGCCTCGGGCAGCAGTGGCAGTGGCAGCAGCGGCAATGGCAGCAGCGGTCTTCAGCCCAACAGTTCTTTTATCCTTTCCCAGCCAGGGAAGGGTGGGGCCTCGGGTGGCAACAGCAGTCATCGGCCAGCCGCGAGGTCTGACAGTTCTTTTATCCCTTCCCAGCCATGGAAGGGTGGGGTCTCAGGCAGCTGCGGCGGTGGCAACAGCAGTCTTCGGCCAGCCGCGAGGCCTGACAATTCTTTTATCCCTACCCAGCCAGTGAAAGGTGGGGCCTTGGGCAGCTGTGGCGGTGGCAACAGTGGTTTTCAGCTGACTGCAAAGCCCTTCCTGTTCTTTTACCTCTTCCCGGCCAGGGAAAGGTGAGGCCTTGGGCAGCTGCGGCGTTCTTTGGCGGCCTTGTTCATTCCAACTGCAGACAGCAAGGTTGTTATATAACTAGAACGTGTTGTGTTGCCAAACTGCCAAAGATTATTTGTAGACACATTTTCACTGGCCACATCCCATGCATGGAGCATATACCGAGGGCTTTACAGAGAAATACTGATATCTGAATATGCAGAGTTGCACAAATATATGGACATCTGAAATAAGCTTCATTTCATTTCTTCTCCCCCCCCCCCCCAGACCGTTGTTAACATGGAAGGAGATAATAAGTTGGTAGTAAACTTGAAGGATATCAAATCTGTAACTGAAATAAGTGGAGACAACCTTATTAATGTAAGTACAGGTACTTTTAGATCAGAAGCAACACATATGAACTTTCTGGATCTTGACTTCATGCTTTTGCATTTTGGAAGTATATATTGCTGGTGATAACACCAAATGGGCCGCTGTGGTTATATTCATGCTGTAGATGTTTATGAGCATATTTGTTTCAGTGAAGCTGATGGGGTGTGTTTATGTTTGGGTGGAATTAGACAAGGGAACAGTTACTTTTTAGGCTGCAACTTGCAGAATCCAAAGCAAGAGACCATGCTAGATATAGGATGCTGAGCATTGCTGCCTGAAAAAGCAGCTCGTTCACAATCTGGGGAGGATATGTTTATTTCAGTGGGGAAAGTCATAATGGTGTACCTTGAGCCTCTAAGAAATTGAGCCTCTAAAATATCTCCATGTTTATTCTCCTGAGACAGCTTAAATTTAAGAACAAATCAGACAAACTGTGTCGTTTGATTTACTGTATTTTCTGGCGTATAAGACTACTTTTTAACCCCGAAAAATCTGTGCCAAAGTTGGGGGTCGTCTTATAGGACAGGTACTTAACTGCAGCTTGTTTCCCCTTGCTTCATATGTCCGGCGCATATGGTGGGGGGTGCCGCGGCCGAGTCCCTGCTCTGTGCAGGGAGTATGAAGCAAGGGGAAACAAGCTGCACACATCTTCCTGTACCTCGAGGAGGAGAACGTGAGCGTGGATTGGCTCTCCACCAGAACCTGCCCATTCGACTCGGAGGGCTGCGCGTCTTCAGGTTGAGTGTGGGTTAATTTTTATTTGGTGTGCATTGGAAGAGAGGTAGTCTTATACGGCAAGTATATTCCAAACTCTATATTTTAACTGGAAAAGTTGGGGGTCGTCTTATATGCCCAGTCGTCTTATATGCCGGAAAATACGGTAGTTTAATTGTTGGATTTCTACACTGCCCACTCAACCAAGGCTGATTCAGGGCAGTTCACAATCGTAGATAAAACAGAATTAAGAACCTGCCCTCTAAAAAGGGTGCAGATACCAAAGGAACCGTGGGGGAAAGAATAATCCTCTATACCAACCAGCCAACTGAAGCCACCCCTCCACCTGCACCCGACACTTGGCCCACCAGCCAGGTTTTTAGTTCTTTTCTAAAGGGCAGCAACTCTGTCTGGAGGCGCAATTCTACAGGCAGGAGGTTCCAAAGGGCCTGTGCGGACACGGAGAAGGCCCTCCTCCTTGTGCCAGAGAGGCGAGCCCCCCTGGCTGATGGCACAATTAGAGAGCCCCTCCGGTCCGCTCTGGTTGGACGGACAGACGTCCTTAGGGCATCTGATAGCTGAAAAATTTAATTATGAAGTCTAATATGAAAGAGGAGGCATTAATTTCTTTTCCAGTTTTTATGTACAACCCAATGTTACTACATTATTAAACAAATTTTATTAAACTCTTAGGTAAAGTCCACCCTTGCTCGAAAGCCAGTTGTATTTGACTCTAGGATTCAGTGCTCAGCTCTGTTTATAGCCAAAGAAAGGGGCTGTGGTGGCTCAGTGGTTAAGAAGCTAGCCTTGTTTGCTGGAAGGATGACAAGTCGGCAGTTCGAGACCCGGGTACTGCATGATGGATTGAGTGCCAGTCTCTGTTCCAGCTCTTGGGGGCATGAAAGGAGACTCATTTGGGCATTTCCAAGCAGAGTTTCTTCCGCCAAATCCTTTCAACTCAGAATAATTTCTGACACGAAATTATTATTACTGTATATAGCCAAAGAGCCAGTGCTGTGGACATGTGGCAGGCATGACTAAACACCAGAGTACACAGAAAGCTGCTACTTTCCCATGGAAGTGGTACCTATTTACAGTGATACCTCATACAACGTCCAAACTTGGTTCCACAAGTTTGGACTTTATAAGGATTTGGACTTTGTATGAGGCATGCCAAATCCTTGCTGCAATGCCTCATACAACATTGTTTCCATAGAGACACATTGTACTGTAACAGCACAGACTTCAGAGCAAAGTCAAGGAGACAGACAGGAAACTGACAGAACTTTAAGAAATCATTGTCTAAAGGCTAAAAAACATCACAAAAACATGTCAAACAACCCTGATTGTCCAAGAACCTGCAAAAATCCCAGGAATGCTTCTAAAAATTCTTATGAAAAAATCCAAAAAAATCCAAAATCGTACTAAAAACCACTCCTAAACACTCTCCGCCTCATGCAAAACCCACAAGAGCAATGCACGCATGTGTCTTGCCTTTTATACTGCCCAGGCACAATGCAACCTGGGAAAACCCCAATGCCTCATACAAAGTCGCGCGACTTTGTATGAGGCACATTTTTTCAAGGAATTAGGCGATGTTGTATGAATCCAATGTTGTATGAAGCGGACTTTGTATGAGGTATTACTGTATCTACTTGCAATTTCTTGCTGTTGAATTGCTAGCTTGGCAGGAGCTGGGACAGAGATGGGAGCTCGTTCTGTCATGCAGCACTTGGGACTTGAACTGCTGACCTGCCGAACTTCCAGTCATCAAGTTCAGCATCTTAACCACTGAGCCACTGCAGTCCCTTTTGGACTCTTAGACAGAGTACCAAATGAGTGTCACACACTGTTGACTGATGTAACCCAAAGCTAGATCTCCCATTTGATAGAGTGAGGTACTTGTCTTCAGGTGTGACAGATAGGAAATCACATGCCCTCTCCCAGACTGAGAGAGAGTTCCACTACCAGTTTGGAAATCCTTATTGGCTGTGTAGAATCCCACAGGAAATAGGCCTCATTTTCTAAAGTGTACGGTTGGAAGTTCTTGAAAGCCATGCCAACTGTTTCCCTGTGGGGGCAATAGTTTAGCAGAAAAATAGCTGGTGCCAACTCTCCAAAATAAACCAGATTCCACATGGTTTCCTGTGAGACATCTTCATAAAGACACTTGCTCTTCCTTTCCATCAGACTGGCATGGAAGTGAGGGGGAATTCCTATTAAGGAGGCAAGCAAAGTGAACAAAAATGTTCAGAAGAAATCTAATTACTGTATTAAACAGACATGAAGAGAGAGAGAGCACTGGTCTCTTTAACAGGAAATGAAAAGACCAACTACCTGTATATGTTACCAAGCAATGAAGCCCCATCAAGTGAATCATTTTAAACTGCATATCCAAACTGTGTGCTCTAATCATGCTTTGATTTGTATTTCACACACACAACCCTGCTGTTCATTTATAACTTTGCATTTTGAAAAATAAGCATTTCTAGAGTGGTTGGTTTGGTTCAGTTTAGAAAGTATTTTTCTCTATGAACTCTTATTTATGAATGTTGAGTAGCAGTAGATGATCATAGATGTTTAAAGGTATTGTTTGTCTTTCTTTTCCAGACATTGACTAAGGGTGATAATCGTTTCCAGAGTATCAGCAAGAGAATCTAGAACACCTGGGCATTGCCACCTTTTAACTGTGTAAAAAGTGACACAATAAAGCAAAATTTATACAGTACTAACAGTGGTTCATTGTCATCATTTGGCCAGCTATAGACAGCTACATGGTGCCTTGAAAAATGTACATATATTTCTGTAACATTGTGTAATATTATTAGGATCAGTACGATCCTCCATTTTGTCTTCTTCTTCTTGGTCTTAAAGTATTGCGGGACTTGGGTTCCCGCCTTAACTATGTAGTCATGTAAAGTCTTCACTTCAGTCCATTGACCTTCCAGTCACCCCACTCCTCTCCCGTCCAATCCTGTGGTTTCCCACCCAAATGTATCCATTCCTGATTGTATATATTTAGCAGTGCTGCGCCATTGCTCTCCATGTTCTGACTGCCTAATAAAGTTGTTTGGCCCTGTTATGCTGGCTGCTTTGCATTTCTACCAGAACATCAAACAGTCTCAGATTCATCTCCCTCAGCTACTGATCATGCCCCCAGTGAATTCTGGGAAATGTAGTAATATGTAATATGCAACACTTCCAAGCTTGGTGGCTACCACAGACAAGGCCACACTATGCTACAGTTTGGACTGGGCCTTATTTGTGAATTGTGGCTGATTTGAAGAGCTTGAAGAAGGAGAGTTGGAGCAAGTGGCCAAGGGTCCTTGCTTTATGTCTTCTCTCTCTCCCCCCCACCCCCAAACTTTACATGATTAACTTGCAAGTTCTGGCATGGTGGTGGTTCTCCTGGTTTAACTAACCTAACAGAGGATTGTTTGGTTGTAACAATTTCTATCTGGGTGGATTTTCCCCCCTGAGTTGGTTTTCTAGTCAGCCAATTCTTTTGCTATTGTTTTTACCATCCATGCCCTGTTTCTGAGATAACGATATATCCACAGCCTCCCAATGACGTTTTTCAAAACTAGCAATGGGCAACCAAATAATAATGAATACTGGTGTCCTAAATGAAGAGCCCTTTTGAGAGTACAGTAATACCTCATACAAAGTCCGCTTCATACAACATCGAATTCAAACATCGCCTAATTCCTTGGAAAAAGTTGCCTCATACAAAGCCGCTGCGACTTTGTGTGAGGCATTGGGGTTTTTCCCAGGTTGCATTGTTCCTGGGCAGTATAAAAGGCAGGGACACATGCGTGCATTGCTCTTGTGGGTTTTGCACGAGGCGAAGAGTATTCTTCAGGTTCTTGGACCATTCTTTGGCACAGTGGAAAAGTAGGTAAATGAGGTTTTCCATTTCCGATTGGCTTGGGGTGGGGAGGTGGATGGGGGAGGGCAATTTTTTGGTGGGGTGGGCAATTGTTTGGTATTTGCTGCTGTTCGGATGATTAACACTGTGCTGTATGATGGGACATGTTGGCATCCATTTTGTCCTTGCTTTCATCCAGTAATTGTTTACAGTAGCTTGTACAAATGGATGATCGGCCGCATGGCTGCAGATTAACACTGTGCTGCATGATGGGACATGTTAACTTTTAAACCTGCACTTCATAAAGTTTTCAAAATTTAAAAACTTGTTGTATGGTTTGTCCCCTAAAATCAGGGTTGTATAACATGTTTTTGTAATGTACTAGCAGAGGTTGCCCGGCGTTGCCGGGCTGTTTTAAATTGTGTTAGAAGGTTAAATTGTGTTAATGTTTTTTAAAAATTGCTTAGTCTGTAATTTGCATTTTTTAAATGTTTATTTATGTAATTTTTTTTGGCTTGCCTGTTATTAACTGTGATCTGCTTTTTTGGGGTTTTTTTTGAGGATTAATAAAAGAACAAAGTATGATGTAATTTTTTCAAATTGTTTTATGTAAGCGAATAATGTTTTAGTTTTTTGAATTTTTTTAATTAGTTGTACCGTAGGTCATAATTTTAATAACGTAAAAGTAAATGTTTTTTACATTCAATGTTTTTAAAATGTGTTTAGATGTTTTGGGTTTAAATTTGAGTTAAAACTCAGCACAGGATTTTTAAAGGTTTCTATTGTATTTTATTGACATATGTTTGTGATTTGTGTTAAAGTGTGTTTTAGTGTAATGTTTTTGACTTTTTATTGGTGTGACCTTTTGTGTAAAATTGTGAATTTGTGTTATGTTTTTGATTTGTTTTTACTCTTGTGGCCTTTTGTTTGGAGCTGTTGTGTGTTTTTGAATTGTTTTTACTATTGTGGCCAGCAGGTGCTGCTGGTAGGGGTTATTGTATTTTGACTGTTTTTTCTTTCCTGGCGTCTGGGTGGAGCTTCTTCTTCTTTATTCATTTCTTTTCCAGTCCTGGTGGAGGTAGGACATCTTTTGGTAAGTTTGCTTGTTTTCTTTCTTTTGTGTGTGTGTGTGTGTGTGGGCGGGGGTTGGAATTTGTATTTTTTGTCTGTTTGTTTTTGATTGTGTTTTTGTTTACTTCGTATTGTTTTTGGTGTTTTTGTTTTTGTGTATTTTTGGATGTTTTTGTCTGTGTTTTTAGTAATTTTAAAAAATTTATTTATTTGGTGGTGGGGAGGGGGCATGGTCATTGGGGGTTAGGAAGGGTGGGCTTGGTGGTGGGGAGGGGGCATGGTCGTTGGGGGTTAGGAAGGGTGGGCTAGGTGGTGGGGAGAGGGGCGTGGTCGTTGGGGGTTAGGAAGGGTGGGCTAGGTGGTGGGAAGGGGGCTTTATTGTGTTATGGTGTTTGAGTGTGTGGAGTTATGAAAGTAGATCGGGGTTTCCCCTTTAATATCAGTGGGTGAGGGGTTGCGACCCCCCTCTCCGCTGGCTCCCCTGGGGTTGGGAGGATTGTGGGGACAAAAGGGGTATGTCCCCCCAACCCTTCTGGACCCAGGAGACCAGGGAGAGTGGATCGATTCCACCCCCTCCTTAAAACAACTCCGTTTTTAAAGAGAAGAAACCGCTTGGTTTCTTCTCTTTAAAGACGGAGTTTTTTTAGGAGGGGGGGAATCGATCCACTCTCCCTGGTCTCCTGGGTCCAGAAGGGTTGGGGTGGGGGGCATACCCCTTTTGTCCCCACAAACCTCCCAACCCTAGGGTAGCCAGCGGAGAGGGGGATCACAACCCCCCACCCACTGATGTTAAAGGGGAAACTCCAGTCGGGTCCTTCAGGCGCTGTTGGTGAGGGAAAGAAAGCCAGCTGGTGTTTGCTTGGCTGTGAGGCGGTGAGTTGTTTTTCGTTGGGGTTATGAAGGGTGGGCTAGGTGGTGGGGAGGGGGGCATGGTTGTTGGGGTTATGAAGGGTGGGTTAGGTGGTGGGGAGGGGGGCATGGTCATTGGGGTTATGAAGGGTGGGCTAGGTGGTGGGGAGGGGGCATGGTTGTTGGGGTTATGAAGGGTGGGCTAGGTGGTGGGGAGGGGGGCATGGTCATTGGGGTTATGAAGGGTGGGCTAAGTGGTGGGGAGGGGGGCATGGTCGTTGGGGTTATGAAGGGTGGGCTAGGTGGTGGGGAGGGGGGCATGGTCGTTGGGGTTAGGAAGGGTGGGCTAGGTGGTGGGGAGGGGGCATGGTCATTGGGGTTAGGAAGGGTGGGCTAGGTGGTGGGGAGGGGGGCTTTAGTGTGTTATGGTGCTTTGTGTGGAGTCGTGAAAGTAGATCGGGTTTCCCCTTTAATATCAGTGGGTGGGGCTTGCGACCCCCCTCTCTGCTGGCTCCCCTGGAATTGGGAGGTTTGGGGGGAGAAAAGGGGTATGTCCCCTCCCCAACACTTCTGGACCCAGGAGACCAGGGAGAGCGGATCGATTCCCCCCCCCCTCCTTAAAACAACTCCGTTTTTAAGGAGAAGAAACCGCTTTGTTTCTTCTCTTTAAAGACGGAGTTTTTTTAGGAGGGAGGGGGGAATCGATCCACTCTTCCTGGTCTCCTGGGTCAGAAGGGTTGGGGGCATACCCCTTTTGTCCCCCCAAACGTCCCAATCCCAGGGGAGCCAGCGGAGAGGGGGATTGCACCCCCCCCCCACTGATTTTAAAGGGGAAACTCCAGTCGGGACTTCAGGCGCTGTTGGTGAGGGAAAGAAAGCCGGCTGGTGTTTGCTTGGCTGTGAGGCGGTGAGTTGGTTTTCTTTTTAATTTTTCCGGCGCCTGTTTCCTCAGCATCCTGCGCGCTTATGTCGCACAGGACTCTGGGGCTTGTAGTTATGGGTTTGTGATTTGTGGTTGTGGTGCGTTTTTTTGCTGCGGCTCAATTTTGATTGGCTGCAGTGCGTTTTTCAATGTTCTTTGTGGTCGCGCCTCTCAGCCTGATTGGCTGTGGTGGGCGCGGCGCAAAGAACATTGGGAAAGGAAGTTGTTTCCCTTTCTTCGCGTTTGTGGGGCTGTTGCCCCACTGCCTGTTTTCTCAATCCTTTGTTGACCTGCGTACCCAGATCGGCCGTGTGCACGAAGGGTGAGTGCAGGCAAGTAGGGCGAGGCATAGCAACCTATAGCAAGTTCCAACGGTTAACCCTTGGATTTATAGGTTAAGATTTAGCCTTTAGACAATGATTTATTAAAGTTCTGTCAGTTTCCTGTCTGTTTCCTTGGCTTTGCCCTGAGGTCTGTGCTGTTACAGTACAATGTATCTCTATGGAAACGACGTTGTACGAGACATCACGATAAGGATTTGGACGTTGTATGAGGCATCGAGGCTAGGATTTTGCATGCTTCATACAAATTCCAAATCCGTATAAGCTCCAAGCTTGTGGAACCAAGTTTGGATGTTGTATGAGGTATCACTGTACTACAGTATCCCTTAGTGGTGAGGCTCTTCAGGCTAAGGTTAGGACCAGTTTGGAGGAATCTCTGAGGCTATTCTGAATTTCGCTATTCCATCCCAGCAATTCATCTCCAAAGTGTTATTGCAAAAGTGGTGAACAAATTAGCATGGATGGAAATCCATATCTGGAAAAAGTGCTCCCTCAAGGGGAGATAAAGGTAAGATTATGAAAACATGTTAACAAGGATTCTGACCCTGTTATGTATAATTTCTGAACACCAAAGACCCATGACAATATTTTTAACCTGCACTGTGCCCCAAGGAAATAGTTTGTACCCTTTGAGCTCAATAAAGTTCATTTGTTCTGAATATCCCTTTATTCTTGAGTTCTGTGATTCTAAGCCCTAATAGATAAGCATGAACAAAACAGAATACACTCCAAATTTATTTAAGTACAGAACAAGACTCGACGTAATTTCTTATCTAGTGTGAGGAAAATTTTAATGCTTGTAATAAGTTGTAAAAAGTGGTTTGATAGTGTTATGATGGTACATATGGATAGTCGGCATATGCTAAGTGGGCGGCATATAAATCGAATAAATCAAATCAAATCAATGGTACAATGTCTTCTAAGGTACTTAAATGTCTTAGTTGCAAAATTCTATAAACTCAAGTCACTCAGAAATGTCAAAGCACTTGTAAAAACGTCTTAACAGAATATATGTCAAAAATATACTAAGTAAAATATCACAGATAAACAGAAACAATATTGATAAATGAGGCATGACTTTAAAAAAAACCTTAGCAGAGTTAAAATAGCATCTGCTTCCTTAATTTTCCCTACGTGAGATGATTTATTTATAATTTTCTTGTGATCGTTATCTGGCCTTATCGTGCTCAGAAGCCAATTCGTTTTTCTTCTGGCTTCCTAGCAGGTGTAGACACCGCATTAAAATAATTACAGTATGTCTGATGCAGCTTTTAAACAAGGCTATTCATTATAACATAACAAACCCAGTAGACGGCGGTGTTGTATAATAAACCATTTTATGTACAGTGTAGTTTTTATACAGTACTGTACTGTATAAAAAAATTGTCATCCCCATTTGGTATATTTTGTCATCCTCGTTTAACAACTTGCATTTGTAAAACTATTGACTGCCCTATTGTACATGGCATTTAATTCAATCTGCTACCCTACCAGATGGAGAGAGAGGCTTTTCACTGCCCCAATGATATTCAAGTAAAACTTTATTTACTAGTTGTCAGCACTAGATCAACTTTTAAAATATTGACCAAGCATTCTCAAAAGTACTCTTGAAAATGAACTGTTTAATTTCTTTCATCTGTTGTTGATGAGTATTACTATCTCTGTAAGAGTTCTGAAACTGAAATGTTTTTTTTAACCCTGAAATAGTCATACACATGAAGCCCTGGTACCACCTGTTATGAAGTGAAAATAGATTATTATAATGTAAAGCCACTGCACACACACAAATTATACTTTCAGTTTGTCTCACTGCAGATTATTCCTTGAGACAACTTCTGACCCCCTGAGACTCTTTCTTGCTGCTTGCTACAACGCCATAGCACAGTGGTGGCGAACCTATGGCACGTGTGCCAGAGGGGGCACTCAGTGCCCTCTCTGTGGGTGTGCTTGCCATTGCCACAGCACAGTTTGCCCTGCCCCTCTGACCAGCAGCCCAATGGGAGTGCTTCATCCCTCCTCCAGAACAGTTGACTCCGCCCCTCTGCCCAGCAGCTCAATAGGAATGCTCTCCCCCTAGCACAGAGTTCACCCTGCCCCTCTGCCCAGCAGCCCAATGAGAGCATTTCCTCCCTTTCCTGAGAACCCAGTTCGCCCTGCCCCTCTGCCCAGCAGCCCAATGGGAGCGCTTCCTCCCTCCCCACAGCAAAGAGTGGGTTTTGAGCATGGAGTTATAAAAAACATGTCACAAACTTGAAGCTGACTAATCTGACAGTCTGCCATGTTAGTTGGCCCAAAACATTGCCTTATGGTGCTTTGATTGTGTGGAGTCGTGAAAGTAGATCGGGGTTTCCCCTTTAATATCAGTGGGTGGGGGTTGCGATCCCCCTCTCCGCTGGCTCCCCTGGGTCCAGAAGGGTTGGGGAGGGACAGACCCTTTTTGTCCCCCCAACCCTCACAGACCCATGGGACCCGGGAGAGGGGATCGAATCTGTTATGTATTAAATGAATATTGTAAGTCCCCTTCAACAGAATGTATCCGGTCAATGTATCCATTTGTATCTAATCAGAGACACATTGAGCAAGCTGTATAAGGATGCGAGCTAAGTGGCCACAGGTGGCAGTAGCGAGCATCCAGCTCACATGGCACAGATTCCCCGAATACCTGAAGAGCGGGAAACCTTCCCACCACGCCACACCTGGAGAAGATGGGTGTGATGATCTATGATGTCACGCGGACAGTAGCCAATGAGCTACCACCCGGGATATTCAAATGTACAGTGTACTATAAATAGAGCTGTTTTGTCTGCCATTACCTCATGTTCACCCTGACCATCATGCAATAAAGTTGTGTTTTAGCCCCTACTGCAGCTCCTTCTTTGTCTTCTGTGCAAGACACCAAAGAATCCACCCCACCACCTGATTTTAAAAGGGAAAAGCCGATCGGAGTTTCCCCTTCAATATCAGTGGGTGGAGGGTTCCGATCCCCCTCTCCACTGGCTCCCCTGGGGTTTGGAGGGACAAAAGGGGTCTGTTCCCCCCCCAACCCTTCTGGACCCAGGGGAGCAAGCGGCGAGGGGGATCGCAACCCCCCAAGCACTCCATTTTTAAAAAGAAACCAAGTGGTTTCTTCTCTATAAAAATGGAGTGTTGGGGTATGTGTGGAATTGATCCCCTCTCCCTGGTCCCCTGGGTTTGGGAGGTTTGGGGGGGAAGGGGTCTGTTTCCCCAACCCTCCCAAACCAAAAGGACCCAGCGGAGAGGGGATTTCCCACACACACACACACACACACCCCATATTAAAGAGAAGAAACCAAGCGGTTTCTTCTAATTAAAAATGGAGTGTTGGGGGGGTGGAATCAATCCCCTCTCCCTGGTCCCCTGGGTTTGGGGGGGACAAAAGGGGTCTGTCCCCCTGTTGTGTTCTGTAAAGCTGTGCCTTTAACAATGTACCTTTGCCATGTGTTACCAATGTAACCTTTCTGTGTGCAACATTATAACCATCAGCTGCATCAATGTAACCTAATAAGGGAACACGAGCTAGTGACCACCAGAGGGCAGTAGCGAGCGTCCAGCTCTCATGGATCATAGTCACCTGGTTCAGCAGCGCGGGAAGATTCCCCGCGACCTCCTCACCTGGTCAAGAAGGGCGTGACCTCCCACGACGTCACGCAGGCAGCAACCAATAGTCTGTCGACGAGCCACATTCAAATGTATAGCCAGCTGTATATATTGAGCTCCCCATCCGCCATTACCACATGTTCCTCCGGATCATCATGCAATAAACCTGTGTTAAGCCAACCCTTCGGCTGTTTCATTGTCTTTGGTCCCTTACACTAAACCCCCCAACCCTTCCAAAGCCAGGGGACCCGGCAGAGAGGGGATCCCTCTGCAGGACACTCCATTTTAAAGAGAAGAAACCAAGCGGTTTCTTCTCTTTCAAAATGGAGTGTTTGGGAGGGGAGGGGAATCGATCCCCTCTCCCTGGTCCCCTGGGTATGGGAGGTTTGGGGGGGACAAAAGGGGTCTGTCTCCCCAAACCTAATGAACCCAGGGGACCCAGCGGAGAGGGGAATCCCCACGACACCCCCCATATTAAAGATAAGAAAGCAAGCAGTTTCTTCTCTTTAACAACAGAGTGTTGGGGGGTGGGGGTGGATCCGTTCCCCTCTCCCTGGTCCCCTGGGTTTGGAAGGGTTGGGGGGACAAAAGGGGTCTGTCCCCCTAACCCTTCTGGGCCCAGGAGACCTGGGAGAGGGGATCGATTCCACACACACCCCAACACTCCATTTTTAAAGAGAAGAAACTGCTTGGTTTCTTCTCTTTAATAACGGGTGTCCTGCGGAGGGATCCCCTCTCTGCCGGGTCCCCTGGCTCTGGAAGGGTTGGGGGGACAGACCCTTTTTTGTCCCCCCAACCCCCCCAACCCAGGTGACCCAGGGGAGGGGATCAATCCACACACCCTCCAACACAAGAAGCAATTGTAAACGGTAGTCTGCTAATGTTTTGGTCCACCTAATATGGCGGCAGGCCATGCCCACTAGCTTCAAGAAACTTACAGCATGAAGCATGTAGTGCCATCTCCTGTTTTTTTATACCTCCATGGTTTTGAGTTGTGGCACTCGGTCTCTAAAATTTTCACCATTGCTGCCATAGCACATGAGTCTAGATCTCTGGATACATAAGTCTTCTGCCTTCCATCTCTTATGGGTTATAATGCCTATAAACCTTCACAGCAGAGGCTTCTGAGAGGTTAAAGTCCAAAATACCTGCAGGTCCAAAAGTTCCCAGCCTCAATCCTCAAGAGTGATAAAGGAACATAATACAAGATATGCAAATGTGTTGGATTATAACTCACATTACACCATGTCAGCAGAGGATGATGGAAATGGTGGTGCTACTTTCCTGGGGAAATATGCCAGGTGGAGGAAGGAAAGTAGGCTCTGTATCAGTTGCTAAATGTGTTTCTTTAGTGTATGAGAGTCAAGACACAGGAAACAGCCAAGGGCTGGGTTAACTCAGGTTTATTGCATGGTGGACAGAGGGAACATGAGGTAATGGCGGACGCACAGCTCTATATATATGGTAGTAACGTATTTGAATGTGGCTCCACGATAGCCCATTGGCTACTGCCCGCGTGACGTCATGGCTGGTCACGCCCTTCTTGTCCAGGTGTAGGTAGCGGCGGGAAACTTCCCGCGCTGTGGCCTTTTGATGGGTTTGAACCAAGAGAGCTTGGACGCTCGCTGCTGCCAGCTGGTGGTCATTAGCTCGCGTCCTATTACAGGGTTTATAGTGATCAGCTGAAGGTTACATTGTTACTCGTAGGCAAGGTTACATTGGTTCAGATACATTGTTATCACATGTAGAAGGTTACACTGTTAGAACACAACACTCCTCCCCCCTAGGACGAGACGAAGTCTCTCAGCCAAGATGGCTTATTTCGAACACGCTGGGGTCTCGGCGCGGGCTGCCCTGCCCCGGCTTCTCTCCCTCCTCCTTGCTCCCTGGCTTCCTGCCCTGTAATTGGAGAGGATGACTCGTTAGTGGCTTGCCGCGGCTCTGCGGCTTTGTTGGGAGGTGTGTGCTTTGTTTGGGAAGAACCGGGGGCACTGGGGGCTAACGAAAAACCCCTCTTCTCGCTTGGATGGGTGGGGGAACACTCCAAAAAAACCCCCCGGCTCGCAAAATTAAAATCGTAATCGAATTCGGGGGAAGCGGCAGCGGCGGCTGCAAACTCCTTTTCCCCCTCCCCGGGCTCGGATAGAGCTGGTAGAACTGGCGTGTCAAAAGGATATGAGCCGGGCTCACTGCTTTCCCCCCTGGCTTTGGACTGGTGTCCTTCTCTGTCTCCCCCTTGGGCTAAACGGGTGGGGGAGAACCCTATCGCTGAATCTGGTTGCTGAGCCCCACTGATCGGTCCCTCACTCACTCGGCGCCGCAGTTGGTCAGCGTGCCTCCTCCAGAGGAGACCGGTGTTCGTTTCCACCCGATACGACACCGGTCCCGTCTGTTCTACTATCGTCCCTGGCACCCAGGCTGGGCCTGCATTGGCATAGTTCCTGCAGTGTACAGGATCGCCTACGCCGAACCCTTTCGAGACCGCTAAACCTATGTTCTTCCCTTTGTCCTCGACCCTCGTCGGGTCTAACCTGGACAAGATCGTGGTCAGTTTCCTCCGCATCAGCAGCTCAGCCGGCGAATATCCGGACGCTAATGGGGTCACTCTGTACGCTAACAGAAATTGACAGACTTGGTGATTTAGATCCCCCGAGCCCATGCGCCGCAGCGCATCTTTTGTTGTGCGCACCAACCGTTCCACTTGGCCATTCGTGGCCGGGTGAAACGGCGCGGATGTGACGTGCCGAATTGCATTTGCCTCCATGAATGCCGCGAACTCAGCGGACGTGAAACAGCTAGCGTTATCGCTGACCAGAGTGTCGGGTAAACCGAATGTGGAAAAAACCCTCCTCAGCTGGCCAATGGTAGTGGCGGAGGATGTGCTCTTTACCGGAATGACCTCCAGCCACTTTGAGTACGCATCCACTACCAGGAGAAAAATGGTTCCTCGGAACGGGCCAGCAAAATCTACGTGTACCCTGGACCACGGTCCCCTTGCTGCGTCCCATTCCCTATGCGGGAGACGGGCTACCTCCGGTCGGGAGCCCTGACATGCCTCACAAGTGCCGATCATATGCTCTATGTCGGCGTCCAGCTGGGGCCACCAGAAATAACTGCGGGCCAGTGCCTTGGAACGGACGATTCCTGGGTGGCTGACGTGCAGCAGCTTTAGCACCTTCGGTCGCAGGGACGTAGGAACCACCACCCGTTGGCCCCACAAGAGGCACCCCCTCTCTAATGACAATTCTATTCGTTTTCGAAAAAATGGGTCGAATTCCATGCTTGGGGATGACGCCGGCCACCCCTTCTGTACCCACGAGCACACTTTCTCCAGTGTTCTATCCTTTCCCGTTGCCTTGGCAATGTCGGCCGGCACTAATGGGGGTGAATCTAAAACCTCTATTAGCAATACCTGACGGTCTCTTCCCACCCCTGCCTTCTGATCGTCCGACAAGGGCAACGGAGACCGTGAGAGCGCGTCTGCATGGCTGATCTCCTTCCCGGGCCGGTATTCCAACTCATGTTGGTATGCGTTAAGAAAAATAGCCCACCGCAGCATTCTCGGGGACAGGATCTGGGGCATGGGCTTATTTGCAGTGAAGATTCCTAACAGGGGCTTGTGATCAGTCACGATCGTGAACGGCCGACCATACAGAAAATCGTGAAATTTTTTGGTTCCCGCTACTATTGCTAACGCCTCCCTGTCGGTCTGTGCGTAATTCCGCTCTGCTTGGGACAGGGACCTTGAATAAAACGCTATCGGGGCCTCCCTTCCGTCGTTCAACACGTGGCAAAGCACCGCCCCCACCCCCACCGGGGATGCGTCACAGACTAACACTACTGGCCGTTTGGGGTCGAAATGAGTCAGGATTGCCTCGGATGTCAGGAGTTGCTTTAACTCTGTGAACGCCCTCTCTTGCTCGTCACCCCACAGCCATTTTTCCTCTTTTTTAAGTAACTGATGGAGCGGCTCGGCAACAGACGCCTTCCGTGGAAGGAAGGTATGGTAGAAATTGAGAAGCCCCAGAAATGACTGCAGTTCGGTTTTGGATGTGGGGCGAGGAGCTTTCTTGATGGCGGCTACCTTAGATTTGGACGGCCTAATTCCCTCGGGCGTGACCCGGAACCCTAAAAACTCAACCTCTGTTTCGAAAAAGACACATTTGTCTTTTCTCAGTCGCAGCCCCGCTTTCTCGAACACGGTCAACACTTTATCCAATCTATGTGCCAGCTCGGCCTTACTCCCCCCCGTTATCAACACGTCATCAAAATATGGCAACACCCCCTCCAGCCCCTTCAGGAGGCGTTCCACGAGCGACTGAAAAAGGCCAGGTGCCGAGTTCACGCCGAACTGTAAACGCGACACCTGGAACGCCCCCTTATGTGTAATTATTGTTTGTGCCGCCGCTGTGGCGGGGGTTACAGGGAGTTGCTGGTAGGCCTGTGCTAAATCGAGCTTAGCGAAACACTTTCCCCCATTTAGCCTAGCCAGGAGGTGGCTGATCACTGGTACCGGGTATGCATTAGGGCGGATTGCCTTGTTAATTGTACACTTATAATCAGCGCAAATGCGCACCTCCCCGTTAGCCTTCAGTGCTGTTACAATTGGAGTCTCCCACTCCGCGGAATCCACAGGAACAAGAATCCCCTGACCCACCAGTTTGTCCAGTTCCGCCTCTATTTTGTCCTTTAGTGCGAACGGCACCCTGCGCGGTTTGAGTCTTATCGGGCGGACCTCCGGGTCTAGGTCGAAGGCTACGGGGGGTCCCTTGAACTTTCCCAGTCCACTTTTGAAAACGGCGGGGTGTGCGTCGCACACCGCTTGTATTGGGTCCACGCCTACGGCATGCACCCCCCCTATGAACAAACCTAGAGGCTGGAACCATTGTGTCCCGAGGAGGCTACAACTCCCCCCTTTGAGCACCACTAGGGGAAGTTCCGCAGAATGTCTCTTAAAACGAACCCGGAATGTCCCGACCCCCAACACTGGGATGCTGTTCCCCTGTACGTCCCGTAGTGTGGCCCTCAACGCTTTAAGTTTGGGCCGCACGTGGGGGTCGATTTTCAAAAACTCTCTCTGGGGAATTATAGAATAGGAGGACCCCGAGTCAACTTCCATCCTAATAGGGGTCCCTTGTACTAGTACCTCAACGAAGTAATGGGGCTGTCCCGCAGACACGCTGAACACAGGAGCGTCGCCCTCGCTGTCGTCCGAGATGCGGCCCACGCCGTCCTGCTTCCTTGTGGTCCGGGCGCCATCTTTGGACCTCGCTGAACGGTCCGGTCTGGTCGAACGGTCTTGTGACTGTTTCCGGCCCTCTTTTCCTTTCCTGCATGCCTTGGCGATGTGTCCCCGGCGGCCGCAGTTGTAGCACTCGGTTTTTCTGAATGGGCACCTCACGCGCTCATGGGCCGCTCCGCAACCATCGCAACGGCGCCCTCCCTTTCGGACCTTCTGGACCTCCTCGCCGTCGCTGCTTTCCGACGACGACTTCGAGGTCCGTCGGGTTGCGTGCACCGACTGTCCGGACTTTCCGTGCACCAAGTTTTCCGCTTTGCCGGCCCTCGGACGCCACTCACGCCACTTGTGCATCTCATCTACTCCAGCATTCGTGGATTCCGCGGCTTCCGCGGCCTCTACAACCTCTGTCAGTGTGGGTGGTGGCTCCTTGTTCATCAGGCTGCGCTGCACTTCCTTGTCCTTCAGGCCACACAGAACTCCGTCCCTGAGGGCCATCTCTAGAAAGTGGTCCCATCGGCAGGGGGTGGCGGCTACTCTCATAGCTGTTACGAAAGCTTCTACCGACTCGTCCGGCGCTTGAACTCGCCTCCAAAACGCGCTCCGAGCGGGAAACATTGCCCTCGAGGGTCGGAAACGCTCACGCAGCAGTTTCATGATGTCATCGGCTTTGAACTCACCCATCTTCTTCGGTGCAATAATGCCCACCAGCATTCGCTTGGTCTCCATCCCAAGCATGCGGGTGAGGATGGCCCTCTTCCTTTCCTCGTCGTCTTCTTTGACTTTGAGTTCCACCAGTGCCGCCTGGAAGTCCATCTCAAAAAGCTCCCAGTCTTGCGGTTTGGTAATGTTGAACCCGCTCTGTGTCCTGGCTCCGTGGGGATCCATTATCCCACCTTCGTCGCCAATTTAGTGTATGAGAGTCAAGACACAGGAAACAGCCAAGGGCTGGGTTAACTCAGGTTTATTGCATGGTGGACAGAGGGAACATGAGGTAATGGCGGACGCACAGCTCTATATATATGGTAGTAACGTATTTGAATGTGGCTCCACGATAGCCCATTGGCTACTGCCCGCGTGACGTCATGGCTGGTCACGCCCTTCTTGTCCAGGTGTAGGTAGCGGCGGGAAACTTCCCGCGCTGTGGCCTTTTGGTGGGTTTGAACCAAGAGAGCTTGGACGCTCGCTGCTGCCAGCTGGTGGTCATTAGCTCGCGTCCTATTACAGGGTTTATAGTGATCAGCTGAAGGTTACATTGTTACTCGTAGGCAAGGTTACATTGGTTCAGATACATTGTTATCACATGTAGAAGGTTACACTGTTAGAACACAACAGTTTCCAAGAGGGTTGGGCATCAGGTTAACTCCTTGGCCTCGTAAAAATATTGCTGAAGAAGCAATGAGGAACCTCATTGCCCAATATGCTGTAGTGGCAAAGATGGGCGGCACACAGCATGAGAAGGAACTACTACTACTACTACTACTACTACTACTACTACTACTACTACTACTACTACTACTACTACTAGTAGTAGTAGTAGTAGTAGTAGTAGTAGTAGTAGTAGTAGTAGTAGTTTGTAGTTCTTGAAGTTGTGCAACCTAAACTTTTTGGAAAAAACCAATACTGATAAATTGTTGTTGCAGAGAGAAGCATTTTATATTCACCATTGAAAGACTTTGGTTCCATCAGGTTTGAATAATGAGTTGGACCTTTCTTGTTTATTTATAATCATTTGCATTTTATAATTCTGAGCATGTTGTCACTTTAAAAATCAAGCCATTTCTGCCTCCTTACTGTATCTTTAAAAGAAAAAAATCCCTCGTGAATACATCACTTGACACACAATATATATTGCAAACATTGCACCATATGTTTTAACGTCTTGAAGCTCATTATGATAGGATGTATTCCTCCCTGAAGCTAGTAGACGTGAAAAAAAACTCTTGGTATGTATTATGTTTAGATATCTTGGTTTAAGGCTTATAGCCACAAGGGCGCCATCAAGGGGGGGGACCATTAGGACTCCCGTCCTGGGCTCAAAGCTGGCAGGGGGCCGGCGGTGGGCAGCCCATAGCTCAGCTTTTTTTTAACTTTGTAAGAGGCCACAAGGACGGAGAAGTCTTCCTCCTCCTCCTGGGCAAAGAGGCTACAGGGCCAGGCACAACCGTTGGCCTGCAGGTGGTGCTGCAGGGTGGGGCCATGTCCCCACCAGGCCATGCCCCCACCCCCACTCCACCAGGCCAAAACCCCTCCTCCCCAAAATCCTGGCATATCCAAGAGCCTAGAAGAGGAGGAGCCACCAGAACCAGGGAGGAGTGTTGGGCTCCCCCAGATGGAGAAAAACCACCCCCTAGGCACTCCACATAGTACTACTGCTGTCCCTCATGAGGAAGAAGTCAGCAGGCCAGCCTTACTGTGATAATTCTACTTTAATTCTTTTTCCTCATTATCTGCTGCAACAGCATTTCATATTATGGTGATTTTTCATGGAACTGTTTTTTACACTTATATCAGTTAATTGTCTACTGTCTTAGTCTTGTGTGCCTCGATTTCATTTTTAAAAACTCTGTGTTTAAGAGAAAACTACGGAAATAGCCTCTTTATGTTGTATGCAAATATACTTGAAGCCCTCTCTTGTTGTTGTAACAATTTTATTAATTATAATTTGATTAGTGGGGATAGTGGGTGTGTTGTGTGGTTTTTGAAATACTTCTAAGAAACACATCCAAACCAACATGCTGAGTATTTTAAAAGATATTTCTGGAATTGTCTGCAAACAATCCAACCACTAGGCTCCTTGGGTTGTCATTTTCCTCCTGGTTAAAACGCCAAATGTTTGGCTATTGCATCACCTGCCAGAATTTGACATCTCCAGGTTAGCAGAGGGCCTCTTACTTCTTCTTCTGGAAGAGGCCTGGGGAAATTTCGTTGGTGGGCTCTGGCAAGACCTGGATCTGCTGGTTCTGTAGAGCTGCCTCTCTCATCTTGTAGTACATGAATTCATTCTGCTGGAACATGCGCAGCTCCAGCTCGGACTGGACACGCATGGCCTGTATGGATGGAAGCAAAGAAGAAGAAACTCAGTGCTTGCTGGTTCTGATTTCCTCCTGCCTGTGACCCGTGGAAAATGGAAAGCCAGGTCTTACCACAAATTGCTGATCTTTTCAAGTTGTCCTACCATAGGCTAAAGCAAAGCAAAGCAATCACACTTATATACCACCCCATAGCGCTTAGTGCACTCTCTGGGTGATTCAGAAGTTAATTAGCATTTTCTCCCCAACATGCTGGGTACTCTTTTTACCGACCTCAGAATGATGGAAGGTTGAGTCAACCTTGAGTCCTTTTCAGGATCGAACTCACAATCTGGATTACAAACAAGCCACATTTTGCTATGCTATGCTGAATTTTGTTTCCTAGAAGTAGTGTTGGATCCGGCCCTTATAAGCACCAGTCCAGGACAACGTTGGAACAAACAGCAACAGACTTTATTTAACAGTCAAATACAGATGACCTTACAAGTTTCCCCGGATCCCGAGATGGCTATACAATCCCAGTGTAGTCCCCTCCGGATTATGCCGTACCAAAGGCATTGAAGAAGACCCAGGCCTAGCCGTGACCTGGCTACCTGTATGGTGTATGGAAAGTATAGATCTGGCCCGGCCCTGGTTTAGCTCCTCAGGGCTTAAGGCTTACAGCAAGAGCAGAGCCACTTGCATATATACAGTCTCTGCAGCAGGTGCAGAGAGAGATTCATTTACTCTGGGTTCTTCAGGAAGCATGAGCACCAACAACCAATTATAACAGGAACATGACGTCTATGATGCAGCAATAATTAACCTGAATACACAACAAGTAGGGAGGCATAAAGGACACTAATGCTCATCCAATTTAGTACTGAAAATAGTTTACTCAGCCATATCTTTAGTGGTTTTAGACTTTACCACGTCTTCAAGTGCATCTTCATAGTCATGTGAAGGGAGTTGTGGGTGAAACCACGGGTCCAGGTGAACTCAAGCACCCCCTCTTACTATAAGGTCATCCCATCACCCAATATCTATTTTCCTTCTCCATGCAGAAAGGAAATATAACTCTCTGATTACTGATTGGAGATAAGAGAAGCCATTTGCCTGCCCTCTCAGTGGGGAACTCAAAGAAGGTGGTGGCTGGTGGAATCCCACAGTTATACGTGGTCCCTGATGAGACATAGCCACAAAATTTCTTCCCACTCACATCCCTGCTGGAAAGTGAGCAGCTTTTTGAGGTGGGGATTTCTTCCACTGCATGGATGGTACTTCAGGTTCTCCACAGGCCATATATGAACCATCAGCACTTGCGTTAGGATTACCAGTAGGGATGGAAAGAATACTACATTCCACATTATCCTCAGTTTGCTCTCGGACACAATGTAATTCTGGACAAGGGGTTCTAAAGCCCTGTGACAGTCCTCATTTCCCGTCCAGATTTAGGGAATGGCTACATTGGCAAATTATATGGGATGGTGAGGGACAGATTCATGCTATTTTGAGTTAACTACCTGACATGCAAATTAGCCACACATCACACACACATCTGATATTTCTCCCCTCTTGTCAGTGGGAAGGCTTTGGAACTGTTCTACAGCAGCTGGAACCTCCTTCTTCCCACACCTAATGCATGGGTCTACTTGTTTTTTTCTTCCCTTCTCACTCATTCCACTTCTCTCTTTTTAAAGGCTTGGTGTCATTGCCCTACGTAGGGGATCAAAGGGGAGGTGGTGGTGAGAGAATTAGTAATCTGCAGAGAGTGAGGTGGAAAATGGCAGCCAGCCTCTGTTTGCAACTTCTTAAGGCAGCTCTGTTGTAACTGTGTCTCCTGAAATTCTGGATCACCACAGCAGAGCAACCTTAACAAGCTGCAAATAAGGCTAACTGACTCCTGTGTGGTTGGCTGAAATGAATTCACCCAAGGAAACCAGGTTTGACTTCAGACAGATCTACTCGGATTTTTCTCACTGAGTAGCTACATTATGAGATGAAGAGCTCTTCTCCGTACCACGATCTCTGTACATTCTCTAAAATGTATCTAGCATCCTTTCCCTTCAAGAAGCAAAGCAAGGACTGACTCTACTGACAACAGAGTTGTAAACAAGCTATCTAGTTTTGACACAAACATGGTTGCTATCAATGGAAGAATTCTACTGAGAGAGTACCAATAAATCTCTTGCCATCCTTCTTAGCAAGGAGAAAAATGTTACCTCTCAAGGTAAAGGTCACCCTTGTTCGAAAGCCAGTTGTATCTGACTCTAGGGTTCAGTGCTCATCTCTGTTTACAGCCAAAGAGCCAGCACTGTCTGTGTTTGCAGACATTTCCATGGACATATGGCAGGCATGCCTCAACATTAGAGTGCATGGAATGCTGTTTACCTCCCCACCAAAGTGGTACCTATTTTTCTACTTGCAATTTCTTGCTTTCGAACTGCTAACTTGGCAGGAGCTGGGACAGAAACAGGAGGTCACTACATCATGCAGCACTCAGGTCTCGAACTGCCAACCTTCCAGTCATCAAGTTTAGCATCCCCATTTGTTGTGTACCAGGCACAGTACTGATAAAATGCATTTCTGGCATTCCCAATTAATTCAATATCCCTTCAAATATTGCAAGCCTAGACTACATCTCTTGCATCCATTCTAGGCCTGAGCCCCTAACATGCTTTGGATAAAGTCTGCAGGGCTGTTGTTCATCTAGATGCCAAAACTCAAAAGCGACTTCTCAATATCCTTCTAGCCACTTACCTCTAAATCTTTGGTAATGGGGTGGGTGGGTCCATGTGTCACAAGGAGAATAGCGTAGGCTTTACAGATCATTCCGTGCCCTGCTTCAATGAGACCAGCATGCCAGTGGGTCACTCCTGCTCGCATCAGGGCCATCCCGAGTTGTGCGTTGTTTGGGTGATAAAGTTTTCTGAGGAGGTCAAAAAGGAAGAGGATCATCGTAGTAAATTAAACTCAGCAATTTTCAAAGCAGTTGTTATCCACATTCTTCATAAGGTAGCTGAGTCTCTGGCTGCCAACTGAAATCTTAGCACTGGAGGAGATAGTTCAGGTATTGTGTATCTGGTGGCGGCGAGAGAATTGGTTGATTTAGTGCAAAGGTGCTTGCTTACAACTTGTTCCAAATGGCACACTAGGTTCATGCATCTCCCAGATCTGTTCTGTTTCCCCTCCCTCACTCCAAGACTTCTGTGTTGTTTCGTTTTATCTTGTCTTGTCTTGTGTTTACATTTGGCCCATAATGTAATTTGAACTGAGACAGGGAGTGGATTGCCAGAATTTGGACTTCTTAGCTTTTTGTAGCACAAATCCTGGCAACAACAGTGTTGGAGGAAAGATCCCTCTTCTACCATTTCTCTGCCACACCTTTGTGACTTCACAAGAATCCTTGCCCTGGTATCAGTTTGGCCCTGAAATCATAGGGAATGGGATGCCGTTGACCGGAAACCCAAATTCTCAGCTTTTGACCAGTACTTTGGGATTAGAAGATTCAATTTAATATTTGTACTCAAATAGAGGCATTTTATTTACTCATAGACTTATCTGTATAGAACTCTGAATAAATAAGATTTTTTTTTATTTGAATCAATTGTTTGGAACTATTATTGTGAAGCTGCCTCAAACGGCATTGTGGATTTTGGAGATATATGTGAGTGTGACATTGTTGCCCCTCCCGAAATTTTTTTGCCCCTCCTGAACACCCCCCCCCCCCAAATAAATAAGTAAATAAATAACAACCTAGAATCCTGGATCCTATGGTGACTGTTGAATCTATCTGCCCATAACAAAACCAAAATGAAAATGAATGTATATAGTGATACCTTAAAGGCTAACAGATTTCTTTCAATGGATTTTTATTTATTTATTTATTTTTGCAGATTGCAGCTGATTTCCTCAGAGTGATATTCAGCCACAAATTTATATACTGTGTACATATAACAGTGGTAGGATCTAATGTAAGTGGCTGTGGGTACAGAAGTGAAATATCAAAGTTACAATAGCGTTAATAAGGCAAGCAAGTACTTCCAAGAGTGTTGTTTATATAAACTTCTTGGCCACTGCTAAACTGATTGCTAGGCTATGAGGTGATGGTAGGCTGAATTTCAAAAAACGTATGTGTTCTCCTCCACTCCTCTTCTTTCCCCCCTGAATCAATGTCAGGTTTTGAGGCTACAATCTGTAATTTTGTCCATAGACAAGATAATTTAAAAAGTGCTAATTAATATTTATAGTGAACTGAAAATCCTTGGTTTCTACTTTAGACCTTCAATATTCTCTGGAATTTGGAAACTATGTACTGTACACAAATTCCAGAGTGTGTCAAGACTTAAATATAGATCAAGGATTCTTATCTTATTGTTGTTGTTTAGTCGCACAGTCGATTCCGACCCTTTGCGACCCTATGGACCATTGTCCTCCAGGCACTTCTGTCCTCCATCATCCTCCTCAGCCTGCCCATCTCTGTGCCCATTGTGTCCACAATACCATCTAGCCATCTCATCTTTGGCCGCCCCCTTCTTCTTTTGCCCTCCACCTTTCCCGGCATCAAGGCTTTCTCAAGTGAATCCTCCCTTCTCATTTGATGTCCAAAGTACTTCAGGTTCATCTTTACTATTTGACCTTCCAATGAGCAGTCAGGGTTGATTTCTTCTAATATTGACCTATTTGTTCTCCTCACTGTCCAGGGGACTCTCAAAACTCTCCTCCAATACCACATCTCAAAGGTATCTATTATACTATGTTCAGCTTTCCTAATGGTCCAGCTCTCACATCCATACATTACCACCGGGAATACCATTGCCTTGACTATGCGAACGTTCGTTTGCAAGGTGATGTCTCTGTTTTTCACTATGTTCCCCAGGTTTCTCATAGCTTGTCTTCACAGAATCGGTCATCTTTTTATTTTATCTTATTGTATCTTATGTACAATAGTAAACAGTTTCATTTGCTGTCTTGTCTATGAACAAGTTATTGACTCTAGCTTCAGAACCAGAAGATGATTCTGTAAAAAACCAAATTTTAACACCTTTATATTTCACTTTTCACATGACAGGCAGGGAATCACTCTAGCTACTGCCTAGAAGTTAATCTAATCATTACTTTCCTAGATCATTGCTTATTTCAATAATGCTATTGTAACTTTGAAACTTCATATTCTGTGCCTATAGCCATCTTACAGTGTATACTGTAATTAAACCTGTGGTTGAATATTTCACTTAGCGTGTCTGAAGGAACAGATTACAATTAAAAAAGTTCACAATAAACAAACACACCTTCACTGAGGTCACAACCAGTGGTGGGATTCAGCAGGTTCGCCCCAGTTCACCAGAACCTGTAGCAGAAATTCCGGCTGGCCCTGCCCATCCAAGTTTTGAAATAAAGTAGTCCTAATTTGGGTACAACATGGGGCTTTCCCCTGGCCATTCCCACCATACCACGCCCACAGAGTAAGTAGTAAAAAAAATTGAATCCCACCATTGGTCACTGTTGTGTTCTAATGGTTTTACCTTCCACAATGTATCTGAACCAATGTAACCTTGCCTATAGCAACAATGTAACCTTCAGCTGCATCATATGAACCCTGTAAGAGGACGCGAGCTAATGACCACCAGCTGGCAGCAGCGAGCGTCCAAGCTCCCTTGGTCCAAACTCATCAAAGGCAACAGCGCGGGAAGTTTTCCCGCCATCACCTACACCTGGACAAGAAGGGCGTGACCCGAAATGACGTCACGCAGACAGTAGCCAATGGGCTACCATGGAACCACGTTCAAATGTATTACTACTGTATATAAAGAGCTATCGATCCGCCATTACCTCATGTTCCCTCTGTCCACGATGCAATAAACCTGAGTTAACCCAGCCCGAGGCTGTGTCCTGTGTCTTGGTTTGCATACACCAAATTGGCGACGAAGGTGGGATAATGGATCCCCACGGAACAGCCAGGGCACAGAGCGGGTTCAACATCACCAAACCGCAAGACTGGGAGCTGCTTGAGATGGACTTCCAGGCGGCACTGGTGGAACTCAAAGTCAAAGGAGACGACGAGGAGAGGAAGAGGGCCATCCTCACCAGAATGCTCGGGATGGAAACCAAGCGGACGCTGGTGGGCATCATCGCTCCGAAGAAGGTGAGCGAATTTAAGGCGGACGACATCATGAAGCTGCTGCGAGAGCGCTTCAGTCCCTCGAGGGCAATGTTTCCCGCTCGGAGCGCGTTTTGGAGGCGAGTCCAAGCGCCGGACGAGTCGGTTGAGACATTCGTGGCCGCCATGAGGATAGCCGCCGCCCCCTGCAAATGGGACAACATCCTAGAGATGGCCCTCAGGGACGGCGTGCTGTGTGGCCTGAAAGACAAGGAGGTGCAGCGCAGCTTGATGAACAAGGAGCCGCCACCCACGCTGGCAGAGGTCGTAGAGGCCGCGGAAGCCGCAGAGTCCACGAATGCTGGAGTGGACGAGATGCACCAGTGGCGTGAGTGGCGTCCTAGAGCCGGCAAGGCGGCAAATTCGGTGCACGGGAAGTCCGGACAGGCGGTGCACGCAACTCGACGGGCCTCAAAGTCGTCTACGGAAGGCAGCGACGGCGAGGAGGTCCAGAAGGTCCGAAAGGGTGGTCGACGCTGCGATGGTTGCGGAGCGGCCCATGAGCGCGCGAGATGCCCATTCAGGAAGGCCGAGTGTTACACCTGCGGCCGTCGGGGGCACATCGCCAAGGCATGCAGAAAACGGAAGGAGGGCCGGAGGCAGTCACAAGACCGTTCGGCCAGACCGGACCGTCCAGCGAGGCCCAAAGATGGCGCCCAGACCACGAGGAAGCAGGATGGCGTGGGCCGCGTCTCAGACGACAGCGAGGACGACGCCCCAGTGTTCAGCGTGTCCGCGGGACAGTCCCATTACTTCGTTGAGGTACTAGTACAAGGGGCCCCTATTAGGATGGAAATTGACTCGGGGTCCTCCTATTCTATAATTCCCCAGAAAGAGTTCTTGAGAATCGACCCCCACGTGCGGCCCAAACTTAAAACGTTGAGGTCCACGCTACGAGACGTACAGGGAAACAGCATTCCGGTGTTGGGGGTCGGGAAATTTCGGGTCAATTTTAAGAGACATTCTGCGGAACTGCCCCTAGTTGTCCTTAAGGGGGGAAGTTGTAGCCTCCTAGGGACGCAGTGGTTTCAGCCTTTAGGTTTGTTCATAGGGGGAGTGCATACAGTGGGGGTGGACCCAATACAAGCGGTTTGCGATGCGCATCCCGCCGTTTTTAAGAAAGGACTCGGAAAGTTCAAGGGACCCCCTGTAGCCTTCGACCTAGACCCGGAGGTCCGCCCGATAACACTCAAACCGCGCAGGGTGCCGTTCGCACTCAAGGACAAGATAGAGGCGGAACTGGACAAACTGGTGGGCCAGGGGATTCTTATTCCTGTTGATTCCGCGGAGTGGGAAACTCCAATTGTAACGGCTCTAAAGGCTAACGGGGAGGTGCGCATTTGCGCTGATTATAAGTGTACAATTAACAAGGCGATCCGCCCTAATGCATACCCGGTGCCGGTGATCAGCCACCTTTTGGCCAGGCTGAATGGGGGAAAGTGTTTCGCTAAACTCGATTTGGCACAAGCCTATCAGCAACTCCCAGTGACCCCCGCCACGGCCGCGGCACAAACGATAGTTACACATAAAGGGGCGTTCCAGGTGTCGCGTTTACAGTTCGGCGTGAACTCGGCACCCGGCCTTTTTCAGTCGCTTGTGGAACGCCTCCTGAAGGGACTGGAGGGGGTGTTGCCTTATTGTGATGACGTGTTGATAACAGGGGGGAGTGAGGCTGAACTGGCAAAGAGATTGGACAAAGTACTAACCGTGTTCGAGAAAGCGGGGCTGAGACTAAGGAAGGACAAATGTGTTTTTTTTGAAACTGAGGTCGAGTTTTTAGGGTTCCGGATCACACCCGAGGGGATTAAGCCGTCTAAATCCAAAGTAGCAGCCATAAAGAAGGCCCCTCGCCCCACGTCCAAAACCGAGCTACAGTCTTTCCTGGGGCTCCTCAATTTTTACCATACATTCCTCCCGCGGAAGGCGTCCGTGGCCGAACCGCTCCATCGGTTACTTAAAAAGGAGGAGACATGGATGTGGGGTGACGAGCACGAGAGGGCGTTCAAAGAACTAAAGCAACTCTTAACATCTGAGGCAATCCTGACGCATTTCGACCCCAAACGGCCGGTGGTCTTAGTCTGTGATGCATCCCCGGTGGGGGTGGGGGCGGTGCTTTGCCACGTGTTGGATGACGGAAGGGAGGCCCCGGTAGCGTTTTATTCAAGGTCCCTGTCCCAAGCGGAGCGCAATTACGCACAAACCGACAGGGAGGCATTAGCAATAGTAGCGGGAACCAAAAAATTTCACGATTTTTTGTATGGCCGCCCGTTCAAAATCGTGACTGATCACAAGCCACTGTTAGGGATTTTCACGGAAAGCAAGCCCACGCCGCAGATCCTGTCCCCGAGAATGCTGCGATGGGCTATTTTTCTCAACGCATACCAACATGAGTTGGAGTACCGGCCCGGAAAGGAGATCAGCCATGCCGATGCACTTTCGAGATCTCCTTTGCCCTTGTCGGACGACCAAAAGGCGAGAGTAGAAAGAGACCGCCAGGTGTTGCTAATTGAGGTCTTAGACGCACCCCCAATAGTACCAGCCGACATTGCTAGGGCGACAGGCAAGGACAGAACGCTAGAGAAAGTTAGTTCATGGGTACAGAAGGGGTGGCCGGCATCGTCCCCAAGCACAGAATTCGACCCATTTTTTCGGAAAAAGCTAGAGTTGTCCCTAGAGAGGGGGTGCCTGTTGTGGGGCCAACGGGTGGTGGTCCCTACGTCCCTGCGGCCGAGGGTGCTCGAACTGCTGCACGTCAGCCACCCGGGCATAGTTCGTTCAAAGGCGCTGGCCCGGAGTTACTTCTGGTGGCCACAGCTGGACGCGGACATTGAGCACATGGTCGGCACTTGTGAGGCATGCCAGGGATCCCGACCAGAGGCGGCCCGTCTTCCGCATAGGGAATGGGACACAGCAAGGGGGCCATGGTCCAGAGTGCACGTAGATTTCGCTGGCCCTTTCCGAGGAACCATGTTTCTCCTGGTGGTGGATGCATTCTCCAAGTGGCTGGAGGTTATCCCAGTAAAGAGCACGTCCTCCGCCACGACAATTAGCCAGCTAAGGAGAGTCTTTTCCACGTTCGGTTTACCCGATACTTTAGTCAGCGATAACGCTAGTTGTTTCACCTCCGCTGAGTTCGGGGCATTCATGGAGGCAAACGCCATTCGGCATGTCACATCCGCGCCGTTTCACCCGGCCACGAATGGCCAAGTGGAACGGCTGGTGCGTACAACAAAGGATGCGCTGCGGCGCATGGGCCCGGGGGACCTGAATCACCAAGTATGCCAATTCCTCTTAGCGTATAGGGTGACCCCCTTAGCGTCAGGCTACTCGCCGGCAGAGCTCTTGATGCGGCGAAAACTGACCACGATCCTGTCCAGGCTAGACCCAACGAGAGTCGAGGATAAAGGGAAAAACATAGGGTTGGCAGTCTCGAAAGGTTTCGCCGCCGGCGACCCTGTTCACTGCAGGAACTATTCCAGCGCAGGGCCAGCCTGGGTACCAGGGACGGTTGTAGAACAGACGGGGCCAGTGTCGTACCGAGTCGAGACTAACACCGGCCTCCTCTGGAGGAGGCACGCAGACCAACTGAGGCACCGAGTGAGTAGGCCAGTCAGTGGGGCTCAGCAACAGGATTCAGCGTTAGGGTTCTCCCCCACCCGCTTAACCCAAGGGGGAGACAGCAGCGGACAACAGTCCCAAGCAAGGGGGGAAGGCAGAAGCAGCGGCCCCGACTCATACCCTTTTGATACACCAGTCCTATCAGAGGCCGGGGAAGGGGGAGAGGAGTTCGCGACCGCTGCCCCCGAATGTAATTTTGATTTTGATTTTGCGAGCCGGGGGGGTTTTCAGGAGTGTTCCCCCACCCATCCAAGCGAGAAGAGGGGTTTTTCGTTAGCCCCCAGTGCCCCCGGTTCCTCCCTAAGAAAGAGCACACCTTCCAACAACGCCGCGGAGCCGCGGCAAGTCACTAACGAGTCTCCCTCTCCAATTACAGGACAGGAAACCAGGGGACAAAGAGAAGGTAGCAATCCCGGGGAAAGGCAGCCCGCATCGAGACCCCAGCGTGTTCGAAATAAGCCATCTTGGCTGAGAGACTTTGTCTCCTAGGGGGGGGGAGTGTGTTAAGTGTGGGCTCGAGACTTTGTCTCGTCCTAGGGGGGAGGGGTGTTGTGTTCTAATGGTTTTACCTTCCACAATGTATCTGAACCAATGTAACCTTGCCTATAGCAACAATGTAACCTTCAGCTGCATCATATGAACCCTGTAAGAGGACGCGAGCTAATGACCACCAGCTGGCAGCAGCGAGCGTCCAAGCTCCCTTGGTCCAAACTCATCAAAGGCAACAGCGCGGGAAGTTTTCCCGCCATCACCTACACCTGGACAAGAAGGGCGTGACCCGAAATGACGTCACGCAGACAGTAGCCAATGGGCTACCATGGAACCACGTTCAAATGTATTACTACTGTATATAAAGAGCTATCGATCCGCCATTACCTCATGTTCCCTCTGTCCACGATGCAATAAACCTGAGTTAACCCAGCCCGAGGCTGTGTCCTGTGTCTTGGTTTGCATACACCAAAGTCACAAATGTAAGTACAGTACAAAGAACACAAAGTGTGGAACAAGGTCAGCTGAAAGCAGTGTACTGTATCTCTGGGAAGGGGTGTTTGCAATACAGTTTGTTCTACTTTTCCCCCAGGATGAAACTCTGGTAACAAAAAAATGTTCCCAGGCAACAACCAGACTCCTGAGCAACTTAGTTTAAGAGGTGGTTGCCATATCTTTTGGGACCACAACTTGGGAAGCTGCAATGTTCAGTGTGCCAGACACACATTCTGTCTCTTTCTCATACAGCAACAATTCCCAAAGATTCAGTACACTTCAGCACAAAGAGGTCAAAGATGAGGGTGCACAAATAATGATGGACTTAATTTTCAATGTTCTCATTCCTTCCTATGGATGGTGTCAACAGGTGTTTAAAAAGAATACAGGTAGAGGAAGATCAGAGCCTGCCTCCCAGTCAAGTTGCTGAAGGTACTGAGACAAAGCCAAGGAGTGGGGAGCCTGAGGCCTTGAGAGAAGTCTGGGCTTCTGGGAATTGAAGTCCAAGTACACCTGGAGGCCCAAGTTTGAGAAACCATGGCATAGAGGAGACAGACTAGTCCTCCAGGTGTTCCGGAACTTCAATTCCCAGAAGCCCAGGCTCCCCTCATAGCCACAGCTTCCCCATCCCTGCCTTTACCTGAGCTTTGTAAAGTTACAGGTCTTGTCCTGGATCAGCAACTGGTTAAGGGACAGGAAACAGAGGGTAGCACTAAATGGACACTTCTCCAAGTGGAGGGATGTAAAGAGTGGGGTCCCCCAAGGTTTAGTACTGGGACCCCTGCTTTTCAACCTCTTCATAAATGATCTAGAAGTAGGAGTAAATAGCAAGATAGCCAAATTTGCTGACGACACTAAATTATACAGGGTAGTGAAAACTGTGAGAGATTGTGAGGATCTCCAGAGGGATCTCTTGACACTGGGGGAGTGGGCAAAACAGTGGCAAATGAGCTTCAACATTAGTAAGTGCAGAGTAATGCACTTTTGGGCAATTAACCCCAATTACGTTTTTAAACTGATGGGGTCTGATCTCTCTGCGACAAACCAGGAAAGGGACCTTGGTGTCCTGGTGGACAGCTCAATGAAGGTGTCAACCCAGTGTGCCTCAGCAGTGAAAAAAGCAAACTCAATGCTAGGGATCATTAGGAAGAATATAGAAAATAAATCAGCAAGTGTCATTTTGCCTATTTATAAATCTATGGTGAGGCCCCATCTGGAATACTGTGTACAGTTCTGATCACCATACCTCCAGAAAGATATTATGGAGCTGGAAAAAGTGCAGAGGAGGGCAACCAGAATGATTAGAGGACTGGAACACCTTCCTTACCATCTGAGGTTGCAACGGTTGGGCCTTTTCACTCTTGAACGACGGCACCTAAGAGGTGACCTGATTGAAGTTTATAAAATCATGCACGGTGTGGACAAAGTAGGTAAGCTAAAACTGTTTTCCCTATCGCACAACACTAGAACTAGGGGGCACTCCATGAAACTTTTGGTTACTAGTTCTCAAACAAATAAGAGAAAGTACTTTTTTCACCCAGAGGATCACTGGTCTATGGAACTCCCTGCCAGAAGAAGTGGTGACAGCTGTCAGTCTTGACAGCTTTAAGAAAGGATTAGATAAGTTCATGGAGGACAAGGGTATCAATGGCTATAATTATGGATACCTAAGGACAACCTCCGGGTTGGAAAGATAGGCAGGATATCTCTCAATGCCATTTCCAGGGAGTCCTAAGCAGGTGAAGGCATCTGCTTGGGAATACCCTGAAGCAAATGGTGAGCCACTGTGTGAGACAGAATGCTGGACTGGATGGGCTGTGGCCTGTTCCAGCAAGGCTGTTCTTATGTTCTTATGTACTTCAGGGAGCTTTTGAAATGTAGAATTCAAATATGAAGTAATTGTCCAACGAATTTCTTTCCAGATAATGGCTTCTACACCACGCTTACGTATGAGTAAACTCCATTGCTCTCTCTCATGGCAGTGAAGGACGGACACACACATACACACACAAATCTCTGTTCCAGTGATGCACACTTTGGTAGTACAGTAAAACCCCTACTTACAAAAAAAATCAATTCCGTAGACTTTTACTTAAATCGGTTTTTTATGTAACTCGAATCAAACCCATAGAAAAAATGATTTTTAAATGTAAATCGAAGCAAACCCATGGGAAAATGAATTTTTACATAACTCGAAGCAAAACCATAGGAAAAAGCAACTTTATGTAACTCAAAGCAAACCCATAGGAAATCGTGTAAATCGGGACATGGTTTTAGCACAAAATCATTATGTAAGTCGAATTTTATGTAACTCATGGCATATGTAAGTCGGGGTTTTACTGTACAACAAAAATAAGAGTTAGTGAATATATAGGTAATTCTTGTTCCAACCATACATTTTGGACCACAATTCCCCAAAGTCCAGGAAAGCCTGATCAGTGTGGAGCAGAGTTATGGGATTTGTTGTCCAAAATATCTAGAGGCCATTAGGTTGCCTTGTCTCTTGTAAAACGTGGGGTGCCTGCTACGTACAAGTATCCATCCACCATCTGTTTTGCATAACCAGCTGCCTCATCAACGAGCTGAAGGTAAGACAGAACTTCTGACAAAATACTTAGGATCCGCAGCATGTAAATATTGGTGTCACCCAGTACTGGTTCCTGCTTTTCCAGACACACTCGACATAGTTTCACAACCTAGGACAAACACAGAGAACCTAATCAGTGAAGACTAACACATAAGATACCCATCTGTCCTTGCAATCTCTATTTGTAACACTTTGTAACTCTTATAATCCCCCATCTATCATTGAACATTCATGAAAGATATCAGGTTGTGGATGGTTGACATAGATTAGTGGCAATTTCAACAAGCATTATAACAAGAGAACAGCCAAAATCCTATTTCAGGCACCAATCTCATGAAAGCTAGAAGTCAGTGTAAAGTAGGGTTGCCATATGTCCTGGAAAACCAGGATTGTCCCGGATTCAAGGTTGGAAAAATTGTCCCAGCCAACCAGTTCAATAAAAATCACGTTAAAGTCCCGGATTTTAAAAACTTACTGATTGTGTACTATAACACACCATTAACAGAAATTCGAACTCTCACCATCAAATGAGCAATTTCCTGCCATGTTGGAGTTGGAGTATACCTGGAAACAAATCTTAACACCCTGCCTCATACCACCACCTGATAAGTGTGACCAGTTTGTTTCCTGGGACATTAAGAGTTGACCATTACGTGACTTCTCAGAAGTACAACAGATCATCTTACAGTAAGAATTAACTGTTGTAAATAAATTCATTTATGTATTGATATATTTAATGTGAAAGTGTTTTATAGAGGTCATTATGTTACATTGGTTTAAAAAAGGCTATTTTGTAGATAACCCGCCCATTTTTGTCAAGTATACTTCTGTGTCCCGGTTTGGTGGGAGAGAATTATGGCAACTCTAGTGTAGAGACCTTATCTGTTGCATACCAATTGGTGCAATTTTGTATACAACAAATAAGGTCTATATTAACTTTATAATCTGCAACAATTGACTACCAAAAGTTATGTCTTTTGAATTTTACGGGCAGCAGAATTTTAACCAGTATGTAATAAGTAAGTGAGCAGCCTATTTTCTTTGCAAACTTCTCCTTTCTGTATTTTGTCAATCAAAACCAGAACAGAACAGTAGTAGAATTCTGCAGTCTAAAAAAGAAACCAAGAAACCTCAATGGATTCATAACTTGAATGGCCTGATTAGGATTTTATGTAACATTGGAAAATTCTACAAGTTTCATAGAAAAGGAGAGGCAGGCATAGAATTTATTTATTAATTCTATGCATATCCACCCATCTATCTATATGGTTACTGCAGGCAACTAACAAAAACATTTTAAAAATTAAAAACTTTCAGGGAAATCCTTATGTTCAAGAAGAACTAGACAAAAAGAAATCCAATAATAATTACTGAATTATGTAATAGAAGCCAGTGATGACTGTAAAGCTATCAGTGAGTTAAATAAAATTTACAATTAAATCCACAGAAGTGCAATGTCTTTACTAGGGCCAATTATAATTTCATGAGAACAAGCAAATGTTTGAGACTAGATTTTCAAAAGTCTTCTTTTCTGTAAAAATACAAGGTTGCACAGGATTACGGATTTATAATTTATACTAATAAAAGTATTGCTATTTTATGGATTTTGTACTTTTATCGTATTTGCGGAGACCAAAACAATATTCTCCATTTTGAAATTGAAGAAATCATTAAAAGCTAGTTACATTAACCTCAATCAATTCATTACAGTGGAATCTTGGTTAATGCAATTAATGCATTCTCCAGGACGATTCTTACAGCAAAACTCACTTTAATTGAATTTCCCTTAGGAATGCACTGAATGTAATTTCCTATAGGAATGCATTGAAACCCATAATACTTTAACCAAAACGTGGTTTCCCATAGGGATGCATTGAAAATCAATTAATCCGTTCAGCAAAAAATTCCATTAACTGAACCACTATTTTCTATGGATTTCCTTTTATTATGCAATTTTTATGTTAATCAAGCCATCTGTTAACCGAGGTTCCACTGTATATATATTTGTCTCAATCTGTACAAATCCATTGCCCGATATACCAGCACACGCCTGCACCAAAGTGGTTCCTATTTATCTACTTGCAATTTCTTTCTTTAGAATGGCTAGGTTGGCAGGAGCTGGGACAGAGATGGCAACTCACTCCATTGTGCAGTACTCAGGTCTTGAACTGCTGACCTTCCAGTCTTTGAGTTCAGCATCTTAACCACTAAGCCACCACAGTCCTAAGACTTACTTCATGGTATATCCCTTCAGAACGAGCCTTGTCAATTTTTTCCATAGTGTCCTTAGAGAATTGGATGACTTCCTTCACCAGATCGGGAGATGGCTACATGGAGCAAAATAAAGTAAAATAATCATTATTATTATTATTATTATTGGGATTTGCTTCTGCAGCTTTTCCTCCCATTCTATTTAAGAGCATCTGTTATCACTTTCTCTCCACCCTCCATGAAACATCAGGGTAAAATATGACTAATATGGATAGGATCAAAGCCATGGCAGCTGAAAAGTGCACTTTCCTGGGAGTTCTCTTAAAGCAGAGGTTCCAAACCTAAGGCCCATGGGCCACATCTGGCCCCCAGAACCATTTCATGTGGCCTCCCACCCCTCCAAGGGCATTTGAGAAACAAAATGACCGCTGTCTTAAAGCAATCCTTCTGTTCTCATCAGGGAGTTGCTCCAGCCCAGGTACACAATGTAGTAGACCAGTCACTGGACTAAAAAAAGATGCTAGTTGGGCATAGATCAGGGTTAGACAGGAGTGCTACTCCCCATTTGTTGTGTGATCACCAGGAAATAGCTTGTACTGGACCATGCTACAAGCAATCTAGAATGCAGGCTATATGTCTGTGTGATCACACCTTGAGATTCTGCCTTAAACACCATCCTCTTTTCAAATATAGCCAACTGTGTAGTTTTGCATTCATCTGAAGTTTTGCATAGGTAAGGTTACTATTTCCTGAGATTTCAGAGGCAGACTGGCAAAGCTTCACTCTACTATTTTCAGGGCTTTGTGCAACAAGACATTTTGGAAGTCACAATGCTGGTGCTGATGTTTTATTCCCTGCATTCAATGGCTAAAAACCAAAGAGAATGAAGAGCTAACAATGGAGGGAGCAGATTCATGCATGACCCATTGTGCCATTTGGAGCAACACACATACAAATACCTTCATGTTGAGCGACTACAGTAAGTCTTGCTACCAGCCTAGAAAAGCCAAATAAAGGTTCTAAACCACCACAATCACAAAAATCAAACTTCTTTCAGTACAACTTATCCCAAGATTTGCTATCTACTGAAACTAGAACCAGCACTCTAAGACCTAGGAGCTGTAGGATAAATGACATATAGGTAATACTTTACGGTTTGTGAAAATTAATTTCTTTGTTGTTCAGTCGCACAGTCGATTCCGACCCTTTGCGACCCTATGGACCATTGCCCGCCAGGCACCTCTGTCTTCCACCATCCTCCTCAGCCCACCCAGCTTTGTGCCCATTGCATCTACAATACCATCTAGCCATCTCATTTTGGCCGCCCCCTTCTTCTTTTGCCCTCCACCTTTCCCAGCATCAAGGCTTTCTCAAGTAAATCCTCTCTTCTCATTTGCAGCGATTGGTTAGACACAGGTTGAACATTTATTTCCATGTCTGATCTCTTAGACACATAGCTCTGAAATATCTGCATGCCTGAAAGGACAACAGTGTAGAGGGAGGAGAAACACACTTGTCTTAACGTGATCTGTCTCTCAGTTCCTCTTTAGACTGTAGATCTCAGAATTCCACATGATGCAACTATGATGGTTAAAGTGGTATCAAGCTGCTAGAGACATGTACTAGATACACTCAGTCATAAGATGGTCATCAAGGATTTCACAGCCAGAAATGTTTCTTTCCTGTTAGGCATATACCTTTTTATCTCCTTCTTTCACAGCCAACATCAGGTCATCTTTTATTCCTTTCTGGCACTGCTCGCAGGTACAGTCGAAGTAATACTGCTTTTTCAACTGTTGCCTTCTGTCCTCACTGATGTTGAGAAAGTCAATGTAAGAAACAGTCAGCTCATCCCCTACAGAGATCTTTCCCAGCGCACGCAGCTCTATCCTGGTTTTGAGTAAACAAACAGCACAAAATAAGCAATGCTAAACAACTTACAGGAGTTCCCTGTCAAAAGTGGTCGATAATGCGCCTCAGTTAGATGCTTAAAGGACTGCTTTCCAGAGTTTTGTGTTCTCTGCACAAAAATCAAAATTCTGTGTGAGGGGAATCAAATTCTGCAAGAAGAAAAGCAGTATTTGGGGAAAAAGCTACACAAATGGATGCAAAATCAAGTACAATTTCTTTGTATGGTTAATTTTCCAATATCTGGTATGCATGCTTTTTTAAATATATTCTCAGATTAGTTTTTCTGCTTCTGTACATCCTAGGTAGAACTAGCAAGTTACTGGGCAGGCTGGTTCTGGTTTCTGGGAATTGCAGAATTTGGAAAGTTATTTTCTTTTATTGAAGCTGCCAAAATGTCCCGGCCAGCATCAAGAAATAGCTATGAAGGAAGTCCTTTACTTCAAAATTCACCACTGCACCACTGTTGAGATAGCAAACGAGCACATACTCTCTTTTCCATAATCCATCTCTTTGCAAAGGTAAGGAATAAGCATATAAAGCTTTGCTTGTTATATCCTCACAGGTGAATATAAAATATTTCAAAACATTTTTCTGAGTCTGTGCATTTTCATACATTTCCCATATTTGGGAATTTTTGCTAAAAAAGGACAAAACTAAAAAAAAAATAGCTATTCCTTTTATTTTGCACAAAAAGGCTGGCATTTTGTGCATCAAGCCATGTAGAATATACAAAATAAAAGATTCATTTTGCCTCTTTGGATTAATTAATTGCTTTTGCTGCTTTCACGTGGGAGTAAAAACGTCTTAGAGGTGCCAGTTACTAATTTTTGCAATGGGACATCCAAATGTCAAAAAGCAAATGTGCAGTCAATGGTTACATCCGTAACTGGAGAAAACATTTGTATTATTTTCTTGGCATTGGGAAGTCTAATGAGAGATGACAGATTTAAGAAGCAGGGACGCATGCTGAACCTGGTTTAGATTCTGCTGGTTCTAAATTCTTCTTTTCAGCAATTCTCCCTTTTTGGAACCCTACCTATTTTTATGGAAGAGTTAATCATAAGCTTAAATTTATCCCAGTGAAATAAGTTGATTTAACACATGTTGTATTATTAGTTCACGTGTACAATTCTGCAGCACTGGGAGTTGTAGAAAAGGTCATAACTTTGGCTGATTTTCACTTACAGAATCTACAGGCACCCTGTCTCAAATCCATCCAGAGAACTTTATAAGTTTATAAAATCATGCACAGTGTGGACAAAGTAGATAAGGAAAAACTGTTTTCCCTATCACACAACACTAGAACTAGAGGGCACTCCATGCAACTTTTGGGTACTAGTTCTCAAACAAATAAGAGAAAGTACTTTTTCACCCAGAGGATCACTTGTCTATGGAACTCCCTGCCAGAAGAAGTGGTGACAGCTGTCAGTCTTGACAGCTTTAAGACAGGATTAGACAAATTCATGGAGGACAAGGGTATCAATGGCTATAAATATGGATACCTAAGGACAACCTCCAGGTTGGAGAGATAGGCAGGATATCTCTCAATGCCATTTCCAGGGAATCCTAAACAGGTGAAGGCATCTGCTTGGGAATACCCTGAAGCAAATGGTGAGCCACTGTGTGTGACAGAATGCTGGACTGGGTGGGCTGTGGCCTGTTCCAGCAAGGCTGTTCTTATGTTCTTATGTAACTGATCTTCACTTGGTAACTCTTAGGCAAAACAAGTGCCTTTCTTGCGGCCTAAAATTGGCCCAAAATAATCGCATGACACAACATCTTTAAATTTTGTAATCTTGAATGATACTGTTAGAGGTTTTCAGGTATTATTTTAGTCTTTCCCAAGCATATTTGTTGTTCAACTTTAATCAAGGAGCCAAGAATCAGAGGGAATCATGTATCAGGCAATCATTTATCTCTTAATTGTACAAATGATTTGTTGGGCTATATTTGACTTGCATTACTGTCATTAAAGACTCTCATGCTGTCACTGCTAGTGAAAGAACAGAAAAGATAAGGTGGAATAAAAGATGTTAAGATGTATAGAGAAGGAGGGATGTAATTGTCAGACAAAGGGAAATAATTGTTATAATTAATATTATCATTTTTAAAGAGGGAGCTACACACTACAAAGAGCAAGAAATATAAAAAAAAGATTAAGTTTAGGGGTGTTTGCATAGAGGTGATAGAAAGAGTGAAACAATCCTAATAGATATCTCAGAAGCTTGGTTATTGTTTCCTATGGGACTTGGTGTCAATGAAGTTGGGGGTAGAGTTAAATGGGGAGGGAGGTATAATTTCAAATACAACGCACCTCATCTGAGTGTGGAACATTGATCTTACAGCCTCATGACTGAAATAAAAAACAGACATCTGTTTGAGAGAGATACAAACACTTTTAAAAAAATCACAAGGAAATAGAATCCAAACATATCGTCCCATGATGGTGAACCTTGGCATTCCAGGTGTTCTTGGACTTCAATTCCCAGAAGCTCAAGTCTCTGTGAATTCACACAAATGGGTTTACTGTGTGTGTTCTTGGACTTCAGTCCCCAGAAGCCCAAGTCTCAGTGAATCCACATGGATGGGTTTACTGCACGTATGTATGGATTCACAGAAACTTGGTCTTCTGGGAGTTGAAGTCCAAGAACACAAAGAGTGCCAAAGTTCACCATCACGGATATAGTCCAAGGGTAGGCTAAGTGTAGCTCTCCTTTCAGCATTCCTTACCACAAACTGTTCCAGTTAGGGCTGATGAGAGTGGCAATCCAATCACATTGAGAGGGCTACACGTTGCCAACCTTTCAATTTAACATACTACCAGCAGACAGCTTGAAGGCAAATTCACAAACCATAAGGCAACAGGGAAGGATGGAATGCAAATTGCAAGCTAGAATCCTAAGACAGAACTCTAACATGAACAGACAGCTTGCAAGACTGCCAATGGGCAGCAGAGGCCCAAGGACTGTTGTCCGGCCAAACATTTCCTTCATTGTATTGCTGATCCTCTTCATTTTATCTGACTTTAGAAACCAGCATTTTGGAACTACAACTCCCAGAACCCCAGCCAGCTGTGTTAGTTGTGACCTTATGGGAACTGTAGTAGAGAAAACTCGCTTTTCTAAATGTCACATTTTACCTGGTGCAGCTATTAATTAGTAATTAGTAATTAATTATCAATTAGTAATTAGTAATTAATTATCAATTCAATTTACCATGTGAAAGTTTTCGCCTAAAAGGTGGTATACTAATACTAAGAAATAATACTAATATTGATAAAGAATTGTCTGGTCCATGCTCTAGTACAGTGATGGCAAACCTTGGCACTCCAGCTGTTCTTGAATTTCAATTCCCAGAAGACCTGATCAGCAGGAGTGCTGAATTGGGCTTCTGGCAACTGAAGTCCAAGAACACCTGGAGTGCCAAGGTTCGCCATCATGGCTTTAGTACCTTTCACAGAAGCCTGGCATGAAATTTTTTAAACAAGCAAAACCTCCCTCTCCTCTTGAAACTTATCTTCCTGCTACTGAAAACCTTTCCAGCTTGGCTGGTTTTTTTTTTTTTTTTGGTTTTTTTGCTAGGCTCCTACTAAAGGAGATTTTTTTAAAAATCATAGAGAAATGTCTTTTAAGGGGTTTGTATCATAGCTGTTAAGTATCCCTTATTGGGCAGGAAAACCCCTTATTTTACCCTCTTTCCCGCCATCATCCCTTATTAATTAGACTGCAATGCCCTATTGCCGCCATTGGAGGGCAGCACAGGATAAGCATAGCTGTCAGGTATCCCTTATTTGCCAGGAAATTTCCCTTATTTCCAAATCCAAAACTTGACAGGTATGGTTTGTATAACTTTTGAGGGGATAGTTCACATCAGCTTGGCCTTTGAGACCAACAAAAGCCCATCTCTGTCATGAGGCCCAGCATATCATGTACAGTGACAGATTGTTGAAAAGCCAGACTTGTGTCTGTTTTTAGAAGGAAAACAGCTCACAATGGCTTCAATCTTGCAAAAGTCCACTGTTCGTGTGACTGTACTCCTGCAGGACACCCACCTGTCCACAAATTATGCTTGAATGGCTTAACTGCACCTGATATCAACTAAACACTTTTTGTGAGAAAATAAGCCAATTGATTTAAGACGACGTTTTGGTAGCTTCTTATAGAAGTTCATTTAATTTTTATACATATTATAATCAAACTGATCCATTGACTGAATTTATCTGTCAAGATCCAAGACAGTTCTTCCAAGCTGCTGAGCCTCCCCACCCCAAATTAGATCCTTTGGAATGTAATCCGTAAGGAACAACCTCCTTGTTACACTCTGTATTGCAACAGTTGAGAACTATACAAAACAACATTTAGGCTCTTCGGCTGTTTCCATTCATTTCAAAGGGCTTTGCTACATTCCAATGCATTGTCTTCACTTCTGGGAACTGCCAAAGAATAGACTTCTCTGAAACATCATAGTATTTAATAAAATAAATAAATAAATAAATAAATGAGTGAATGAATAAATTGATAAATAAATAAATAAATAAATAAATGGGTGAATGAATAAATTGATAAATGAATAAATAAATGGGTGAATGAATGAATGAATGAGTTGATGAAGGAATAACTAATAAATGGGTGAATGAATGAGTTGATAAATGAATAAATAAATAAATGGGTGAAAAATCAATGAATGAATGGGTGAATGAATTGATAAATAAATGAATGAATGAATTGATAAATAAATAAATAAATAGGTGAATGAATGAATGAATTGTGGGTTGTTGTTATTTTTTAAAAAATCTCACTTTTGTGATAATTTTCATGAAAGGTATTTGCATGCAGCTTTCACACATTCATCAATACAGGTAGGCCATTCATTTTCTGCTCATAACAAACCAGCTTTCTGTGAAAAGCTTGACCTCCATTGCTAAGGTGGCCAGATGACTTAGTCTTATTTATAAAGTAGAGGAGGAAACAACTTACTTGCCATTGTTAAAGATGACAGTACAATTGGGCCAACAGTCATGATTTACCAGGCAAAGGTTGGGGAAGATGCCAACACCGACAGCTTGCAGTCCCCTTTGGTCACTCAGAGTGAAACCGTTGCAGCTGATCTGTTCCCACAGAAATAGAAAAGCAAGATAGATTAGGGCAGAGGTGGCGAACCTATGTATTGCGTGCCAGAGGGGACACTCACAGCCCACTCTGTGGGTACAAACACCGTTGCTCCAGCACAGAGTTCGCCCCGCCCCTCTGCCCAGCAGCCCAATGGGAGTACTTCCTCTCTCCCCAGCACAAAGTTTACCCCATCCCTCTGCAGCACGGACGACAGCCTTTTGAATTTGGGCATTCGGTCTCTAAAGGGTTCACCATCACTGGATTAGGGAGATGCCGTTTGCTGTCCCTTAGAGTTCACATCTGCCTTAGAGCTTGGGAAGGCTACTTTTTTGAGCACTTCTTCCAGAATCTCCCAGCCAATACGCTCAGAGCTCTGTGCATGGTGGAAAATGTCCCAAATGGGTGGTATAGAAATGTAAAGGTTGCCTTTGCTCGAAAGCCAGTCATATCCGACTCTAGGGTTCAATGCTCATCTCTGTTTATAGCCAAAGAGCCAGCATCTGCATCTGCAGACGTTTCTGCGGGCATGTGGCAGGCATGCCTCAACACTGGAGTGTACGGAACGCTGTTTACCTGGGACAGAGACGGGAGCTCACTTCGTCATGCAGTACTCAGGAATCGAACTCCGACCTTCCAGTCAGTGAGTTCAGCGTCAAATGTAATAAATACTAAGCATTGCGGTAACTCTGTATCCATGTTCAGGCATTTCTCACTTCAATTTGCCAAAACATGAGGAGAGGACCAAGGAGAGGACCACTCTAGGTGCAGCCCTTCTGTCATCTCTTTCCTCACACAGAAAGCAGTGAGAGCGAGGAGGACAAGTTCCTGTATGCATGGATTTTCTATCACATTCTTGTATGCTGGTTTTCATGGTTCTTTCTTATATGGAAATCCACCATAGTTACAGGTGGGAGGAAGGGGTGTGGCTAGTCTGCTCCCTTCCTTATGTGTTGGCAAAACAAGATGAGTAATACCTGAAGGGAGCTTGTATGTCTGTGTGGATATAAGAACATGCTTATATAGTCCAATCATACAATGCAGGACAAAGTACAACACAAATTTCCCACACAATCACACAGGGAAAAGGAGAAAGGCGCCCTTAAGAAAAAGAACCTGTGAATTTACTTTGCACTCCAACCAGTCCTCTGCACATATTTATTTAAAATTGGGGTAAGGTCAAGCTCTTGAGCCTATGCGGTATGCACCAAGTTCTCTGTTGATCTCTCTCTTTCTTTTCCTTTCTCTCTTTGTTTCGGTAGGTGGATGTACGTTCTTTCTTTGCAAAGCCAAATATAACAAATATCTTTTTCTTCACTTTCCCAGGCCGGGATCACCAACTTGACATACCACCCCGAGAATGTGAGAGATGTACTGCACGCCAAACTGCTTGCTCTCTGCTGGCCAGAACTCCAGGAAACTCTCCACATCGATCCTCAGCTCCTTCTTCTCTTCCTCTCCAAAATGTTCCACGTGGTTCTGCAGGCTGTCAATGGAGACCAAGCTTCCCTCTGTCAGGCCATCACCTTCTCTTTCTATTCTCCACATGATTCGAGCAGCCAACCTAACAGGACAAAAATGTACAAGTTTTACCTCTGCATCTCAATGAGTATCTGTCATGAAACCTGGTTGCTTTCCTCAATTCTGAAGAGTGGAATAATAATGGCTTTGGTAGAGTTTCACATTTGATTGTAGTTTACAATGGTTCTGCTTTGATTGATTGACTGATTGACTGATTGACTGATTGACTGATTGACTGATTGACTGATTGATTGATTGATTGATTGATTGATTGATTGATTGATTGATTGATTGATTGATTGATTGATTGATAGGGCTGGTGTTAAGTTTTAAATGAGAAATGGAACAAGTGAGGGCTACAAGTTTTATTTTAACAAAGCTCTTTTTAATTCACTGGTCTATGGAACTCCCTGCCAGAAGTAGTGGTGACAGATGTCAGTCTTGACAGCTTTAAGAAAGGATTAGATAAGTTGTCATGGAGGACAAGGGTATCAATGGCTATAATTATGGATACCTAAGGACAACCTCCGGGTTTGAGAGATAGGCAGGATGTCTCTCAATGCCATTTCCAGGGAATCCTAAGCAGGTGAAGGCATCTGCTTGGGAATACCCTGAAGCAAATGGTGAGCCACTCTGTGAGACAGAATGCTGGACTGGATGGGCTGTGGCCTGTTCTAGCAAGGCTGTTCTTATGTTCTAATTCAGGGACATATTCTGTGTGGCAATAATTCAGGGCTGTCCTTGCCAACCAAGCCAAGAATTATGGTTCTGAATCATTTGCTTCCCAAACCACACCATGCCCATAGCTGGTTGGTTGAAAACAGAGACATTCCACCAAAGTCTTCGAAATGGAAAGGTGGACACTATTTGAGCTTGAGTTGCTGCTCAGCTTGGAGTGAAGATACCAAGCGGCAGCTGAATGAGGTTCCTATCCCTAACCTTCTGCCCAGTGGAGCAAGAAGAATGGGAACTTCGACCATGGCTTATGGGACAGTCTAGCAATAGAAGCAACTCATTTGCTTGATGTTGCAATGAATCCCTGTACAACCCGAAAGGTGCAAAGTCAAGATATCTAGCAATATTGTAGAAGGTATGGGTATGGAATCTCTAGCTTCTACATAGACAAAAAAAGTACACCTCTGGAACTAGAGAATGCAACTGCAAAGGATGGCCCTTGGTGTCATGGTAGCCTTTGAATTACAGATGTTCCTCATGACAGCTCTATAGATATTCCCCTTAGGAAGAGTCCAGAAATGCAGACAGTTCAATCAGTACATATCAAGAGAAGAAAAACAGGTATTTTCCAAAGTTAAGACCTCTTAATTACTCATTCATTACCAAAACACTCAAATACTTTGCACTGTAATAGGGATAGCTTGTTATTAAGAAAATAATTTCTGTTGTAGCTACTGCATTGACTGCAGCTAATCTAAAGGGAAACACAGAAGCCCGGAAAGTAGTGGGGCGGGTGGGGGGTGGCATGAAGTCTTAATCTCTGCTAGTTGGAAGGTCCTGAGACTTTGAGACTTTGACTTCTGGCTCCATTATCCACCGGAAGTGGCAAAAACTGGTAGGTTTTTCCTGCTAACAAAGCCATTCTTTTTAATACATATTTTAAAATTGAAACTTTAGGCTAATTTATTTTTACAAACACACACAGTTGGCAGCCTTCCAAAAAGGTCTGATTCTCTAGCTAGAAGCATATTTTCCATTGCGGCTCACAATACCTTCCTGTCTCATGTATCACAATGAGGTATTTTTACCCAGTTCCTATGAATAGAACACCCAATAAGTGGAGGGACTCCACAGCGGCTAAACCTGGCAAAGAACAAATGGCAATTCCAGACTTTATCTTAAGCAAGCCTTCTCTAATTTTTTTACTGTAACTGGATATTAAATTACTCAGGAAATTTTTATGCATAGCATTTCCCCTAATATATAACATTTTGCACACCAAAATAGAAGAATGCTAGTTCTCCACTTTTAATATTTGGTTGGAAAATGCAAATGTGGTCAACTTCAAAGTGCAACCCAAATTAATTACTCCTCAACCTTACCTATCCACCCACCTCTCCTTCAAAGGCAAAGTCTCAGTACCATACCTGTCAAGTATCCCAGATTGGCCGGGATTTCCCATATTTTTGCGCCAATTTTTGCCATTTCTTGCCCGGAGCTGCCGCTACCTCGTAATTTGGCAGCGGGAGAGAAAGGAGTTACTGCGCATACCTTCTGCGCAGGTCCTTTCTACGCATGCATAGAACTCTTCTACACATGCGTAGAAGCCTTCTGTGCAGAAGGGGATGCATAGAAGCCTTCTACGCATGCATAGAAGTGAGCTGCGCAGAACAGTTCTGCGCAGATCCATTCTACGCATGCATAAAAGCCTTCTATGCATGCGTAAAAGCCTACACATGCGTAGAAGTGAGCTGTGCAGAATGGTTCTGAGCAGGTCTATTCTACGCATGCGTAAAAGCCTTCTACGCATGCATAGAACGGACCTGCGCAGAAGGGTTCCACACAGGTCCTGTAATCTCCGGAGCTGCACTTGACAGGTATGCACAGTACCCATCGGAGTGTCTTTCCTGGTTAAATAACCCTAAGGAGTGAGTGTGTTAAAATGGAACCTGTCTATAGCCAGTTCCTGTTTGCATTGTAAAAGGCACAGAGGGGAGTTTCCTCTCTCCCTGTTTCTAAACCAGCAGAAAAAGGGTTTGCGAACATTCAGGTACAAAACTAGAGTACAGTTTGTGAAGCAATGCAATACAAGGTGGAAAAGAAACAGAATGAAGGGGTAGAGTAGATTGAAAGCTATAAAAGCCACATCTTTCCTCCAGTCAAATATTTTGTACCTCAGGTATTCCATTTCTTTCTGGACATAGGCACATGGTTGCATGGGACTGGCACTGCTGTAGCCAGTACAAGATTAAATATTCATGACAGCCATCTTCTTTCTTGCTTAGACAGACAAAACTTAAGCAGACAGTACTTAGCAGGAATAGCTTCGGTGACGGCAAACATGTGAATGGTTTAGAATTAGGCTTCCGTTCATAACGCACCCATTAAATAATGATTTGATTTATTTTCGGGTCCCCTTTAAGATCTATCTCCGAGGGTTTTAGCTTACTCCTTTTGCAAGCTCATGTGTTTCTCATTATTTTTTTTCATGCATATAAGATGTTCCTCCCAGTAGAAAGCTTTGACGTCTATAGGCACAATAAGAGTAAGCATTGTGAGGCCAATATGACGCAATAGGGTAAGTTTTAAGAATTATTTTGGACTGCTCATGTAATGTAACTAGAATACAATCTGTGCTGCTTACTAAAGATTTCACTGTTATTGTATCTAGAAATGTTAAAATCTTCCTGATGAAGGCATCAGATTGAAAAACTGTCTACCAGATAAGGTTTTGAATTTTGGATGTATTACCTTTTGGAACTTGTGAAATGAATGTGAAATTTGGATTCATTACCTTTTGGAACTTATGATTGATTACTTTTTGGAACTTATGAAGTGAATTTTGGATTTATTACCTTATGAACTACAATTAAGAATTTTGATTACAAATAAACTGACTATCACAAGTATTAATTTTGGACTATTGCCTCAAACGGATTTCCTAGTGTTTTGGTCATTATATTCACCTTTGGCCCTTGTTTGTTTGGAGAGAAATAAGAAGCAGACTGGGCCAAAAACTGTAAACTCCAAAACTAGGACCAAGGTCAGGTCTTTCAGGACCCTGGACAGAGCACAGAAATTAGTAGCAACTGTTTGGCTTCACGGAGCTGCAGGGTTGGCCAACCTTGGTGCTCCAGGTGTTCTTGGACTTCAATTACCAGAAGCCCAAGTCTGCATGCCAGCTGGTCAGGGCTTCTGGGAATTGAAGTTCAAGATCATGTGGAGCACCAAGGTTGGCCAGCCCTGCCATAGAAGCATGAAATCTAGTCTGTTTCTTGGAGGCTATACGTCGTTGCTGAGGAGGAGGACATATTAATAAGAAAAATCTGTTTCTTCTGTTTCTTCCTGATGCTAACCTTGGTATATTTTCCTATGCTAGCGAATTGGGTTTTGTGGAATATTGAGTCCTTGTAGAAGAAGATACTGGCCCTTCAGAATACTCCAATCAAGGAGTTGTGATCTCTCAAGCTCTTGGGTGAGGCAAGTTCACCCTACTTCCTTTCTAGCAGGGCCATAGGAGATCTTAACAGAGACAACACAAGTATCCCACCCCTAGGAACTGGGAGTTCAGGTGCCCCACTGCTTGGTTCACAAGCCGTTCTGATTTAGCATGTTTTTCCTTTGAAGCAATAGTCTGAGCACAGTAGCAGTAAAAGAAGAACTGAAAAGGAACTTGGTCAGGACCACATGTGCAAAGCTTGGAAGTATATCTAACAGCCCCACACAAAGCTCTGGAAGATCACAAGTTGTATTTGCATGGGAGTTATTTGGCCTGTCAGTCCTTTTTAGTTCAGTTCTTTTTAGTTCTTTTGAGTCATTTTAATATGGATGGAGGGCAGATGAGGGCAGTTTTATAGGTTTTATGTGGTTTTAAATGTAATTTTTGGACAGGGTTCTTAACTGTGTTTTATTTGATGTTTTAACTGCTATTTTATATGTTGTTATGCCACTTTGGGTCTCCCTCGGGAGAGGAAAGTGGGGTATAAATGACATAAATAAATAAAATTTCACTCACCGGATATTTTCATTAACCGCCTTGCCATGTCTTTTGATGGCAGCACACTCATTCTTGTGGTTGACCCAGGCATCTTTCTGGCAGGTCCGATCACAGTAGTGGGCAAATTTACACTGGCCGCAGCGATGGAGTTTCTCATGCCGTTTAAAGCATGTATGGCAGACGAGGTGAGTGAGGCTGAGAAGAAGGAAGTGGAATTATGAGTAGCATCCAGCAACGGGCCCCCGAACTCTCTCTGGATTGGATAACGCAACAGATTGTCCCAATATACCAGTGACTTTACCCAAAAGAATTGGACTGAACACTAGTTTGCGTCAAATTAAATATGATGATGATGATGCCTTGGACTGAAACTGTCAAAGCCATTTTAGTGCCCGAAAAAAGAAGTCCTACTTTCACCTTACCCATAGGGTGAATATATTACAGCTTGGAAATGTCTCTTTTTGGACTACAGCATCGTGCTGTGAGCCCTGAACCCTGATAACTAATATTATGATGAAAAGTTGTAACAGGCAGGCTTTGATCTGAGTGCTCTATGGATTATGTATCCCATACCAAGAGGGAGCTATATACTGTACCACCACACACCTCAAATGCTGAGCCCATGCATTTACAGGTTGTTAAATAAAGGTAGTCATCTGATAATGAGGTGCACAATTAGAGCCAAGATGAGCATTTGTTTCCCAATGGGGGTTGCACCTAACATGGCTGCCTTCTTGGACTTATGACTGTTTCCCATTGGGATGCATAGGAAAAGTGCATCCATTTGGAAGTAGAACTAGGGAGGTTTAATTATCCTTCTTGTAAACGTGGCACTTATGAGGTTGATTGCAGCTGCTATTTGCACAAGAACCAGCTGTCTCCATAGTGAACCCCCAATTAACAACGCATTCGAATAACGTCATTTTATTTTAATGACACTACCAACGCCCCCCATGTGATCTCCCACACAATGACGAAAAAACATCGTTATTTGAATAACGATGGTTTTTTTACCGCTGTTGTGCGAATAATGATGTTTTTTTGATGTTCTGTGGGAGATCTCCCATTGGAAACCGCAAAACGATGTTTTCCACATAACAACGCTACTTGGGGAACCAAGTCACATCATTGTGTAAGGGTCTATTGTATTTCATTTTAAATATAGGAGATGTTTAGTTAAAAGTGAAATTATGGCTGCTGCAACCCAAGTTCTTTTTGATCCTCTTTTGTTTTACACTTGGAATTATGGTATTGGAGTTGGCAATAACTGGCAAACACTTTTTAACTGTGGCTTTTTTTTTTTTTTTTTGGTTTGGGAACATGCTTGGCAACATAACATCGAGACAGTGACAGAACCTCCAGAAGGATATTATGGAGCTGGAAAAAGGGCAGAGGAGGGCAACCAGAATGATTAGGGGACTGGAACACCTTCCTTACCATCTGAGTTTGCAACGGTTGGGCCTCTTCACTCTTGAACGACAGTGTCTAAGAGGTGACCTGGTTGAAGTTTATAAAATCATGCACGGTGTAGACAAACTAGATAAGGAAAAACTGTTTTCCCTATCGCATAACACTAGAACTAGGGGACACTCCAACAAACTAGTTCTCAAACAAATAAGAGAAAGTACTTTATCACCCAGAGGATTACTGGTCTATGGAACTCCCTGCCAGAAGAAGTGATGACAGCTGTCTTGACAGCTTTAAGAAAGGATTAGACAAGTTCATGGAGGACAAGGGTATCAATGGCCATAATTATAGATACCTAAGGACAACCACCGGGTTGGAGAGACAGGCAGGATATCTCTCAATGCCATTTCCAGGGAATCCTAAGCAGGTGAAGGCATCTGCTTGGGAATACCATGAAGCAAATGGTGAGCCACTGTGTGAGACAGAATGCTGGACTGGATGGGCTGTGGCCTGTTCCAGCAAGGCTGTTCTTATGTTCTTAACCTCTGTGGATTTTGCTGGTCTCAATACATACAAGTACTAAGTGCATGCCAAACAGCCTCTGGGACCCCTGTGTCGAGCCTCTGACAGAAGAACACTTCTTCTTCTGTGTCTAGGCCAGAAGTGAAACTGCAAAAATGAAGGCACCTTTCAGTGAGTTCATTCTGCAGTTCCTTTTGCCTGACCTAGTGCGAGAAAGAGTCGCCTTAGGTCATAGAACTACAGTGGACCCTCTCTTATATGTTCTCCAGGATCTTTTGTACTACGAAAAAAAATGTAAAGTGAATTTCCCATAGGAATGCATCAAATGCAATTTCCCATAGGAATGCATTGAAAACCAATTAATCCATTCTGGGGGGGGGATTGTTAACCGAGCCACTATTTTCTAGGGATTTCCTTTTGTTATGTGAATTTTGTGTTAAGCGAGTCACTGCTAAGTGAGGGTCCACTGTACATGCTTTAACATTTTATGGGGGGACTTAAAAGCTGGAAAAAACACAAAGTTGCTGGGGTGAACATAATGGATAGGTAAAGGTAAAGGTCACCTTTGTTCAAAAGTCATATCCGACTCTAGGGTTCAGTGCTTATCTCTGTTTCTAACCAAAGAGCCAGCACTGTCTGCATCTGCAAATGTTTCCGTGGATATGTGACAGGCATGACTAGACACCAGCAGTGGTGTGCTGAACCACAGCGATACAGGGACTCATCCTGGTGCGCCTCAGCAACTGGCGCCCCCCAGAGGCAGGCAAAGGTAATGGGAATGTATGGGATTTCTCACCCCAGCCCCCCTAATAGGCACCCCCATCACTTCCTGTCCACCGCCCTCCCAAGGTGCCCAACACACTCCTGGACACCAGAATGCACAGAACACTGTTTGCCTTCCCATTTGTATTTTCTTGCTTTCGAAATGCTAGGTTGGCAGGAGCTGGGAAAGAGACAGATGCTCACTCTGTTATGCAGCACTTGGGTCTTGAACTACTGACCTGCCGACCTTCCAGTCATCAAGTTCAGCATCTTAACCACCAAGCTCAGTTCCTTGGGCATAATGGATAGAGATGTACAAATACAAACTGAAACAGCTCAAAAGAGGGACAGTACCAACATGAGGGCCAGCTTGGTGTAGTAACAAAAAGAGCTGAACAATTTCCAGAAGTCAAAGGGCCATTTTGCCACCCACCCTAGACTACCAAGAGTAAGAATCAGCTCCAAAACAAGCCACAAATAGGTCAATCTTAGAAGAAATCAACCCTGACTGCTCCTTAGAAGGTAAAATAGTAAAGATGAAGCTAAAAAACTTTGGACATCAAATGAGAAGAGAGGATTCACTTGAGAAGGCCTTGATGCTGGGAAAGGTGGAGGGCAAAAGAAGAAGGGGGCTGCCAAAAATGAGATGGCTAGATGGTATTGTAGATGCAGTGGGCACAGAGCTGGGCGGGCTGCGGAAAATGGTGGAGGACAGAGGTGCCTGGAGGTCAATGGTCCATAGGGTTGCAAAGGGTCGGAATTGACTGTGCAACTGAACAACAACAAATAGCAGCCTGGACCATTCTATGCTGAAGCTTTTTCCTCACATGAATGCTTAACAATAAGCTAAAGGAAGACTAGAAGTTATCTGTGTTTACCCACACAAATGCTGTGAGCCAGGCAGAGCTATCTTTGCCTGTCTTGGTGCTGAATCTGTTTAGAGTTTGTCTCCTTCCATCCCTTATAGGGTTTGGAAGCTTCAACAACTGCCTGAAGTCTGGGTCTAAGAATTACATTTCCAGCATGCTTCAAGAATGGAGAAGAAAGTACAACAAAACCCCAACTTACGCAAAAAGTCAGTTCCATTTTTTATGTAACTCGAAACAAACTCATAGGTAAAATTATTTTTTTACGTAACTCATAGCAAACCCATAGGAAAAATGAAAATTTTATATAAATCAGAGCAAACCCATAGGGAAATGAATTTTCGTAACATGAAGCAAACCCATAGGGAAAATGTTTTTTTATGTAACTTGAAGCAAACCCATAGGAAATTGTGTTATGTAAATTTATGTAAATAGGGACATTTATGTAAATCGGGACATAGTTTTAGCACAAAATCATTTTGTAAGTCGAATTTTATGTAACTTGGGGCATTTGTAAGTCGGATTTTGACTGTATATGGGACAAAGCAGGGGGATGAAAAGTCCATAGGAAAGAGGATACAGTGGAACCCCGGATAACAACAAAACATGGTTCCACATGTTGTGTTGTTATTCGGTTTTTGACGTTATGCGATCCCTATGGGAGATGCCCTGGATAACAATAAAAAAAATCACCAAAAAACGTCGTTATCCAGTGCATCGCTACCAAATGCCCACATAACGACAGTTTTTGGAATTTTTTTGTCGTTATGCAGTGCATCACGTGGTTCATGATGAACGCGTCGTTATGCAATTTCATGATTCTCCGAATGGATCGTTATCCGAGGAATTACTGTATAAATTAACTTGTCTTTGTGCATTAAGACGGTCACTGGAAAATTTGAGGATCTATGAGTCTGGGAAAGTTCTGCATTCATAAGCCACTCTTTAGCATCATTCAATATTTTATATTTTATTGCTACTCCTCTCTTCCAGCAGTCACATTGGAATCAGAGAGTTATCACAGTTCACAAATAAGATCTTAAGTCAGAGCTTTGAAATACTATTTTTGGACTACAAAGCCCAGAATCCTCACTGCTCATGCTGGCTCTGAAATTTTTGGAGGTGTAATCTAAACTATAATAACAATAACATTTCCAAACTGAGGGATGGCAATGGTGAACCACTCCTTGAACATTTCATGTACCTCAAAAGCCCTACTAGATTCTCCACTAGTTAGAAGTGTTTTGACAACATGTAAGAACAACAAATGCTCACATAGAATTGTAGCTTTACAGTTAAAGTGAGTTAAGATGCTGAGTTTGGAGCCTGGAAGGTCAGGTTTCAATTCCTGAGGGCTGCACTTGGGGACATGAAAGGATCCTCATTCAGCTTTCCCCTGAGCGGAATTTCTCCAGCAAAAAATCCTTTCAATCCAGAGTGACTATCGGTGCTCTGGAGATGCAGTTTGAAGCATAGCAACATCCTTGCCGGATAAGCCAAGCAAAGAGCAAAATGAGCCATCACTGGAAGGATCTGACTGGTTTCTGTCAGCTGTCAAGTCAGTGGGGTGAAAAGGTGATGTGAAACTTGTTTGCCTTATATGGGAAGGTGGAGACAGAAGCCCGAGTTAAAACAACCACAGTTGAACCACTTCTGCTGCAGATGCATCTAAAGCAAGTTGGAGACTCGTTTTTAAAGTAAACCTACACAGGAATGGGTTGGAAGGCTGTATTTATATTTATGCCTGCTGGTTTACAACAGCCATGTGGTGTTGTGATTGATAGGTAAAGGTAAAGGTCACCCCCTGCTCGAAAGGCAGTCATATTAAACTCTAGGGTTCAGTGCTCATCTGTTTATAGCCAAAGAGCCAGCGCTGTCTGCCTCTGCAGACGTTTCCATGGACATGTAGCAGGCGTGACTATACACCAGAGTGCATGGAACGCTGTTTACCTTCCCACCGAAGTGGTATCTATTTATCTACTTGTAAGTTCTTGCTTTTGAACTGCTAAGTTGGCAGGAGTTGCGACAGAGCTGGGAGCTCACTCCATTGTGCAGTACTCGGGTCTCAAACTGCTGACCTGAGACCTTCCAGTCATCAAGTTCAGCGTTTTTACCACTAAGCCACCATGGTCCCTTGAGGATTGATAGATGATTGGACAAATACTATATGCCAGCTTTCTCTCATGACTCAGATACAAGGCAGCTTACATTGTAATGTGTGTGTCATTAAAACACAGTACATTACATACTGTAAAATATAAAGAAACCTAGTTTCACATTAAAACACAACCAATTGAAACCAGTATAAAACACAAAGTTCTGCTTATTTTCAGGGCTAACTACCTGACCCCTCCCGTATCTCTTCCCTTTGATTTTAATTATGTTTCTATTGAGGCCTGTGGTTGATGTTATAAATTTGATAACTGAAAATCTACCCTCTACACACCAGCCAGAACTTCTGCATTGCATCTGTCTTTTACTACTGTGGTGAAACTTATAGTGATCCTAATAGGGCTTTCAAAATAAATGAGATATGTTTAAGGAGTGGTTTTATATATTCCACACACTCAGTAAATTTCTATGGCTGAGTGGGGATTTGAACCCTGATTCCTAGCCCATTACTCTATGCAATATACCACACTGATACAGCAGTGTTGATCTATATATATAAAACAGAGGTGTTTGTTTGTATGTCCTGTATGTGATCCCACACCCCTAGACCGAACCTCCTGAAATTTGGCACACACCTACCTTGGTGCTCCAGGATGGTTTGTGCCAGGGAACTGTGGCTGACAGGGGGCCCTATGCCCCACAAAATGGGAAGAACAAACTGCACATGCACACAGCGCGAGGGGGAAGAATGGCCATGTGCTGAGCTATTGAGCTGTGCCATGCACCTGGTGCCATGCACACGTGCACACTGCCATCACAAACAGCAGGCAATGGAGGACGAGGCAGAAGCAGCAGGCGAGCCAGTGGCAGGGATGGTGCCATTCGAGGCCGCTCAGAAAATAAAGGAAATGCTACAAGTATGGACGGCGCACTGCCTGATGCCATGAGGCCGACAGAGGGCCCGACACTCCCCCCAAAAATCCACAGGTACAGTGGACAGCGCATGTGCATGGTGCAACGAAGAAAGAAATGGTCGCGCACAGAGCCGTTGAGCTGTGCCATGCCCCCAGCGCCATTGCTGTCCGCATACCCACACCTGCTTCACACACACTAGGCAATGGAGGCGTTGGTGCAAAGGGAGGTGGCAGAGGCAGTGGCGGACAAGCCGGTGGCAGGGGCGGGACTGTTTGAGGCTATGCAGGCAACCATGGGGGTGACGCAGGTACAGATGGCACCCTGCAATGGCCTCAGCAGTGACAGAGGGGCTGCTGCCCAGGAAGGATGGAAGAGCCATGCCGCGGCACACAAGCAGGGCCAAGGAGCGTCATCGCCCCAGCAACAGCACGGGTACTGCAAGAGGTGGCAGATGGAGACCTGCCCCGGACAGGTATGGTGGGCGCAGAACAGAGACAGGTACGGGTCAGCTGGGACAGGGTCCCCCATCACGCTGCGAGACGGGCGCACCCGCCAGCCTGCAGAGGACCGAGCACAGGCCCAGACACCCTCCCAACTGGCCCACAGCATCAAAAACATGGGGCTCTGCCAGAGCCACCACCTCGTGCGCCACCACAACCCCGGTGGTGAGCCACCACCCCCAAACACCCCCGGGTAAAGCCGGGCACTCAGCTAGTAACTATATAAAAGAGCTGTACTTTAGTGAGATGCTACAAACACTAATATTCAGAGTGATGTATTTTTGTGCAATCTCCACAATCAAACATGACATTCGTTTTATTATATTTTATAAAATAATCCCTAACCCATTACAGTCTCCTCAGGTCTTCAGAAGCAATTTTGTATGTTTTTCTAACAGATTGGACAGTAGCTCTTTGCATCACAGTAAAGAGCGATAATTGTGTTGCATGCACACATGTCTTGAGTGTAATGTGAGAAGCTGAGACAAAATATAAACACATCAAAGACAGGGCTGCACATTAGAATGTGATATTAGGTTTCTAGTACATTGCATTCTGGAAACAACTGGAAACATTCTTTTTTACACTTGCGGATACTTTAAGACCACTTCGAAATAAGGAACCATTAATTGATTAATCTGACTTCTGTGTAAATATAACACTATCAGAAGGAAGAGGTGATTTTAATCTGTTGACACACTAGATCAGAATGTGACTCTTTTAATGTATTTTGCAGTAGCATATCTAGAGACACCATGGACAGTACACTTGGAGAGGAATCACAGTCATTCTGTTTCCTTGAAGAGTGTGCCACACATGTTGTTTGCATTTACATTTCTCAGAGTCTTCTTTAAACATTTTAAACATACATCATCTGAGAAACAAATGAATGAATAGACAGTCATTGGATATGCAACTTGCACTTGGAGTGAATGAACTGAATTATTCATTCATCCAAAGAACGGATTAGGGAAAGCAAGAGACAAAAAAGCAGACAGTGTGTTTCCACATTTGTTCAAGAGCATAGGAAAATTTACTGCCATTCAAATGTTACCCTTGCTATCATCACATTCACCACCACCTGGTCAAAGAATGGATAAATTTAGAACAACAATATCAGCTCTTGCTTCTATCAATAGACACCCTTTTGTGGGGGATACAAGAGACTATTAACAAAGGTAATGTATGAGAAACCAACAATGTGAAATGCTGCTTGCAATGTGCTTGCAAATATTTGCCTGTTTTTCTAGTGATATTTGCATAAAACTGGTCACTGTTTTTAAAAATCCAAAGACAAAATGTAGTGAATAGAAAAATGCGAACAAGTAACATTGAGTAGGAGTTCAGTTTCTAACAGAGCAGGTATTTAGTCACTTCACGTTACAGGGACATTAACATGATTCACCTAATACAGTGGTACCTCATACAACGATTTTAATCCGTTCCATCAGGCTCGTTGTTGTACGAAGAAATTGCTATATGATGCATGCATCGTATACAATTGCTATATGATTTTCCCTATGAGATGCATCGTACAATGATTTTTTTCGCTAAGTGGTTTTTCCCATTGAAAAATTGTGCAATTTTTTCCATAGGGTAAATCATTATGCGGGATGTCATTTCCCCCAAAACCCAATTGTTATGCGATTTCATTACTATATGGGGCGATTGTTGTATGAGGTTCCACCGTACTGATAATCACAACAATTGTAACCATTACTATTGAAAACTTTGAGAGCTAGTGTGATTTAATGCTAGGGTGTTGGACCTGGTCCTAGGACATACAGTATAGGTAAAACTACGTCTAAAATATTTGCCATCACTTGGATACCCTACTATGGCGACAGTTAAGTCAGAATTGACTTGATGGCAAACTTTATCTGATGCAACAAAGCTGGTACTATTGTTATAAAGAGTGAAGAGATTGAGAGAGCAGAAATTAGGAAAAAACATCAACATTAATATACTTCACACTACATAAAGTATGAATTTTACAGTGCTTCAATCTGTAAGCATTGTTTAGTTCTTCTCATGGGTACACAGAAAGAACCTCCTTGAAGACTGTGATATTTTTGAACCACATCAGGCATACCCCGAGTAATGGCAATCTTATTGTGGTGGCTAATCTTTCTCACAGTAGGTCAGACAAAAGGAATTATGCAATAAATTCACCAAAAGGTGGCTTCATTTTGGCAGTTTCACCTCGGCTAGACACAGAAGTAGTTCTTCTCATCTGGATAACCCCCTCCCTCTCTATTGCTATTTGTGTGTGGAAAATTACAAATCTGCAGGGAGATAATTCTGCTCATGTGTAAGCTCTGTAGCCGAGCAGGAACATAGGAAAATCAAGGCTCTTCCTCACACATAGAGACAACACAGTGGCTCAAATATCAACCTTCCATGCTTTATGGATTCATCACGCAGAGAGCAACAACAGAGGGGAAGGGACAATCACTCTTCCTAAGTGTGGTGAAATTATCTTGGCATAAACCTCTCTGCCTCCTGCATACATGAATGCATGGCTCCAACTGGCAAGGAGTGTTCAGAGGAATGGCCCAGTTCCTCCTTCCAACTGCACAGCCTTTTCACAAGAGCAATATCTAGACCCCTTTCAATCGGGATTCAGGCCCGGATATGGAACGGAGACGGCATTGGTCGCACTGATGGATGATCTCTGGCGGGAGCGGGACGGGGGTTGTCCATCCGTCCTTGCTCTTCTTGACCTCTCAGCGGCCTTCGATACCGTCGACCACGGTATCCTGCTGGAACGGCTCGAAGGACTGGGGATCCAGGGCACTGTGTTGTCCTGGTTTTCCTCATTTCTGGAGGGCCGTACCCAGTCGGTGTGGTTAGAGAGTGAGAGGTCCAGCCCTAGGCTTCTCAAATATGGGGTGCCTCAGGGATCTGTGCTCTCTCCTCTCTTATTTAACATCTACATGAAGCCGCTGGGTGAGATCATTCGTTCCCACGGGGTGCGGTACCATCAGTACGCAGATGATACTCAATTGTACATCTCGGCCCGTGGGGACCCCAGTGATGCTGTTGAAATCCTATCCGGATGCCTGGAGGCCATTGGGGTCCTGATGGGGGCCAATGGGCTTCGGCTGAATCCCAGCAAGACAGAGTGGCTGTGGATAAGGGGCCCCATGTTATCCAAGGAGTTACCATCTTTGGTACTGGATGGGGCTGTTTTGCCCCAGACAGACCCAGTGCGCAACTTGGGGGTCCTCCTGGACTCACGGCTCCTGCTGGAAGAACAAGTGGCAGCCGTGGCCAGGGGGGCTTTTGCCCAACTTCGGGTGATTCGCCAACTGCGCACGCTCCTGGACCGGGGCTCCTTGCTTATGGTCACTCATGCTCTGGTTACTTCCCGACTAGATTATTGTAATGCGCTCTACATGGGGCTGCCCTTGACGACCATTCGGAGGCTGCAGCTGGTCCAGAATGCAGCGGCCCGGGTGGTGATGGGGTGTGGGCGATATGCCCATGCCTCACCGCTGCTTCGGGAGCTGCACTGGTTACCAGTTTGTCTCCGGGTGCAATTTAAGGTGCTGGTTTTGACCTTTAAAGCCCTATATGGCAGGGGGCCAGGATACCTTAGAGACCGCATCGTCCCAAGAGTGACTGCCCGTCCAACCAGAGCGGACCGGAGAGGCTCTCTGGTGGTGCCATCAACGAGGGGTGCACATTTGACTGGCACCCGAAGGAGGGCCTTCTCCGTGTCCGCACCAACTCTCTGGAACCTCCTACCAACAGATCTAAGACTTCAAAGTGAATTGCTGCCCTTCAGGAAAGGAGTAAAGACCTGGCTGGCAGGGCAGGTGTGGGGCCCGAACGGGACTATGGCCCCCGCCGGCTGGCTTTTATAAGACTCTCTTTCTTTCCCTCTGTGTGGTAGGTGGGACGGGTTAGTGGGATATGGGTTTTAAATGGGGGTGGATGTCGGTTTTTTTCTTATTGGGTGGGTTTTTTATTGGGTGGGTTTTATAAGGTTTTTATAATGTTTTTATGTATTTTCTTGAGCTGCTGTAATGCCGCCCTGAGTCGGGTTCTGCCTGAGTGGGCGGCAGTTACAAATGTGAATGATAAATAAAATAAATAGATAAAATAAATAAATCTGAAGATGATTGCAGTATTTATAGATTCTAGGATTCTGGACACTCTCCAAGAGCCAATCTGAGCCAAAAATTGTGTAAAAATTATAATTGGACTTTTCAACATACAATGAACAGTAGAGAAGATATGATGATAAGAAGCAAAAATGTATTTAATCCCACTCCAGATAAATATCTCTATGATTGCCAATACTGTATAACCTTTGGTAGCCTCAGTGACACCATACCAAAATAATATATACACCTCCTTAACACTGAAGATTCTTCACAGATTGTTATACCAACAACAATGAATGCAAGCACAAAAATATACAAAAACCATAAATATTTGGTATTCATATAAATCTGTATAAGATGGCTAGGGAACCTGTGCTGGTTGGCTACTATTTCCCATTTTCCACAACCAGCATGGTCAATAACGAGGTGAGTTAGAGTCCCACAACATTTATGGGCAACTAGTTTCTCAGCCTTGACTTATACTAATGCCATGACTGTTATCTCTATATTGGAGAGTGGGGTGCTAAGGAGAGTTCACAGTAGAGATGAAGCTTCAGTTGGGAACTTTCTACAGTTTTACTTCCTTTAATAAACTATTATGAACTAGTCCTACCTAGGGTAACCTCAGCTCCTGGAAGCATCTCTTATCTCCTGAAATGCCTCATCTTCTCATCAATAGATTGTGACAAGTCATAACACTGTACTATGATGAATGCCATTCATAATCAACATTAACTGTCTCATACATTCACTCTTTGATTTACATCAATGCACTCAGTAATTCCTTCTTACCTGTCAAATACTACAGCAGCATAGGCCCGTTCTGCAAAAATTACATCTCCTGCCCAAAATTCCTTCACTGCCTTCAGCCCCCTGCCTTTCTTGTCAGTAGTGAACACTTCCACAGTCTCCATGGCTCCTTCTGTTTTGCCAGGACACTCAAGTATATCACAGGACAATTTCAAGTGACTCCAATCTCTTATCACTCCTGTTTTTTAAAGGCTTTGCAAGTGCCACCCAACCACTCCTATAAATGGGCTGTCTCAGTACCTCCCAACCAGCACCATGTTTCCACTGGGAAGAAAGGGGGAGGCTTAATTCAGTTTAGCCTGGGGGTGGATGGGGAAAGAGATAATTTGGCTACAGATGAACAAGGTTTGTTTCATTAGGTGAATGAATAAAATCGTTGTTATTTCAAACCTATAATTTATTGTGTATGCAAGATTCACAACATTTAATTTACATTCTCCCGGTGAGATGTGCGCTCTTGAAAGTATTTTTAGAAACCACATGCTTCTGTCTGTCAGAGGCTAACAGCTGAGGAAGTGCTAAACACTGGCTGGTATGCAACACAGTTTAAGATCCTGTCATTTCTGCTCTCTATTTAAAAGAAATAGAACAATGTAAGCTAGAGAGCAAGAAAATTATTATGTGCCTGCAGTTGAAGACCACGGACTGGACACATTTCCCTTATAGACAGGGGAACTACTTACTGGATGCCAGCTGAGCTGCTTATAGAAGTTTGCAGTAAGTGCTGGAAGGTCTTGGAGAAATCTGGCACCTCTTGCTGAAGCAAACATGACATCTTTGCACATCTCTTGGGTGACTGTTAGAATATGTGCCAATAACCCAATGAACTGCTAGGTAGAATAGGTAAGGTTGTGTGTGCTAAAAAAAGAATAAAAATAATATTCTGCTCCAGGTTAAGATGAGATCTATGTTCTGAAAAAGGTGATCTCCACAGCTTGGTTGTGAATAAGAATATAGTTATATGTTTGCTACTTCTGAATAATATAGAATTTTTGCTAGTAAGCAAGCGGAGGAGAAATGGTTTAGACAATGGGAAATGCCCTTCCAATTATTGGAAATCTTTGGACCCACAAATTCCTGTGCATTGAAAGATTTCATCAGGAATTACCTCCATATTTTTTTTTAAAAAAATGTCTTCGCAATTATAAGAATTAGAAACTTTCCTTCTTCAAGTAACACAAACATCTTGGCTTTTAAAAGATTTATATTGGCTCTGAACTCAGCACCTTACCTTTCACAGGAGATATTTGGAACAACACCATGAACACATTCAATCTCACGCGATTGTGAAACTCTGTATGAAGGTCTGACAGTCTGTGGATGGATTGGGCATCAGCCAGTCTTCGGCCCCTAATAATAACCCAAATAACAACTCAAATATATCACATCTCATCTGATTCCACAAACTCATCAGGATCCTGCTGTTTCATACTTGAATGGGAGATCATAAAGCAGTGATGGTGAACTTTTTAGAGACCAAGTGACCGAACTGCAACCCAAAGCCCACTTATTTATCACAAAGTTCCAACATAGCAACAGGGGAGGAACAAAATGCTCCCATTGGGCTGCTGGGCAGAGGGGCGGGGCAAACTCTGTGCTGGGGGGAGGAAGGAAGCACTCTCATTGGGCTGCTGGGCAGAGAGGTGGGGCGAACTCTGTGCTGGGGTGACTGCACGGGTGCCCACAGAGAGGGTTCCAAGTGCCACCTCTGGCACACGTGCCATAGGTTCCCCACCACTGTCATAAAGGAATACCAAGGGCTGCCAGATAGGCAAGGAAAGCTTAAGGGAGTTGCTGCTCAGCTGGGCTGACAATATTGGCGGGATTGCTCAATTCAGTATAAAGAAACTTCCTATATTCTTCTCAAGTTTATTTTTTTAATCATTTCAGGCATTTATATGCTGCACTGAAAACACCTAGAAGAAAGTATAATTGTTAAATGACAAACATTTGTAAAATACTAAAACCTTTCTTTAAAAAGCCCTATTGAAGAACAAACTGCTGCAGCCAATGTCAAAATAAGCAGAATGTGGGGGAGAAACATACGGTAATTTAAATTAGACTCTCAGTGTTGGAATAAGAATAAAATCTTGGAATGAGAACCATTTTTTTCTCATACTGAAAGAAGTGACATAACAGAGCAGCAAGGCTAGGGATGTACTTGGAAGCCACCTTCTATTTTGCAGGCACAGCCAGGGAGAAAGTGATACAGTATCTCAGCTCATAATTGTCATCCATTCACCTTAATCTTTCCCAAAGATGACAAAACTGAGCCTGGGCTTGGGAGGAAATGCTGAACGTTCATAAGAACAGCCTTGCTGGAACGGGCCACAGCCCATCCAGTCCAGCATTCTGTCTTACACAGTGGCTTACCATTTGCTTCAGGGTATTATTCCCAAGCAGATGCCTTCACCTGCTTAGGATTTCCTGGAAATGGCATTGAGAGATATCCTGCCTATCTCTCCAACCCGGAGGTAGGTATCCATAATTAAAGCCATTGATACCCTTGTCCTCCATGAACTTGTCTAATCCTTTCTTAAAGCTGTCAAGACTGACAGCTGTCACCACTTCTTCTGGCAGGGAGTTCCATAGGCCAGTGATCCTCTGGATGAAAAAGTACTTTCTCTTATTTGTTTGAGAACTAGTACCCAAAAGTTTCATGGAGTGTCCCTAGTTCTAGTGCTGTGCAATAGGGAAAACAGTTTTTCCTTATCTACTTTGTCCACACAGTGCATGGTTTTATAAACTTCAATCAGGTCACCTCGTAGATGCCATCGTTCAAGAGTGAAGAGGCCCAACCGTTGCAGCCTCAGATGGTAAGGAAGGTGTTCCAGTCCTCTAATCATTACGGTTGCCCTCCTCTGCATTTTTTCCAGCTCCATAATATCCTTCTGGAGGTATGGCGACCAGAACTGTACACAGTATTACAGATGGGGCCTCACCATAGATTTATAAACAAGTAAAATGACACTTGCTGACTTATTTTCTATATCCTTTCTAATGATCCCTATCATAGAAGCTTGCTTCAAAGGGAAGCAAAGTTTTGTATTGGGTAACGCTTTCATTTTATCAGTAAAAAGTTAACAATACGCCAAGCATTCCAACCATTCCAGAACTCTTGATAAGGCAAAGCCAGAATAAAAATTAGGACTGGAAGGGAGGGGGAGCAAACAGTTAAAAAAAAAACTGAGCCAGCTGGGATGGCCACCATTCTTGGATGCAGATGAGTGGGAAGGCAAGACAGTGCTTGCCATTTCAGCGTGAGATAAAGGCGCCAAGGTGCTATTTTGCAATCTCCCCTCTGTTTGCAGACAAAGGCCTGTCTCGACCCACCAACTCACACAATTATTTTCTAGGACCATGATGGTGAGCCTTGTCACTCCAGATGTTCTTGGACTTCAATTACCAGAAGCCCAAGTGCCCATGAATCCTCACAAATGGGTTTACTGTGATTCATCTGGCTCGCGCCACCCTTGTCGCTCCTGGAAGTGGAAGTAAAATACGCCCGTATGGTTAAGGCTCTCCTGGGTTAACCCTTCCTCTACCTGGGCATCTGGAGTGCCAAGGTTCAGCATCACAGTTCTAGGAGGTCCACACTCCCCTTTGCTGGCTTGAAACAGAAACATCAATAGTAAGAATCCAGTGCCCCAAACTAACAATGCTTCATGATTCTACGGCCCATATGGAAGAGAATAAATGATGCCATTCAGGCTCTAAAATGTTAACATTCCAAAACAAATTGGCTATTATCACAATTCTCAGATATTCTGTAGAAGACTTGAAATTTGATGTTTCAAAGGCCGATTCTAGCATGAAGCACCCTAGCTGTAGTTGTCTTTTTATGTGTTTATGTGTATTTTTCTAATATACACTATTAGTCTCGCTCTTGCAGATGACTACCAGCTGGAAATGAATCATGCCCAATTTATATGTCCACTTGTGCCAGCAGAAAATGAGCTTGCTTCATTTTGTCAGCAGAACTGTGTTAATTCTTCTTCCTCCCTGTCTAGGCCAGATGTGGAACTACCAAAATGAAGCAACATTTTGGTGAAGTAATTCTGTACTGTAGCTCCTTTCCTGACCTTGTGTGAGAAAGATGAGCCGGCACAAGGTTGCCGTTGCCCAGGATATGCCTGATTATAGCTCAAAAATACCACAATTTATGAGGAGGCTCTTTCTGTGTACAAGGCAATGCAGAAAGGTGAAACTGTCTTGCTGAAGAGCACTCAACCAATCAGCTACATCAATACTGTACCTAAAAACAAAACCATGGTAGTGGGCTAACTCATCTAACTAGACAAGGCAGAGGGTGTTTCACATGGGCAGGGAGCCGTGTTTGTTGTTCAATTAGTTTATGTACTTTTTATTATTGATGCAAACATACTCCACTAATTCAAGAGGTTGTCTGTATTCTTATCTCAGGTCAGACAAAACTTGTTAACAGCCCCATCATGTGGTGAAACAGCCAGCTACGTCCCTTGAAAATCACTAAGTGCTTCAAAAATTGTCAGGGAAACTTGTTTTGGCTTCGTCACCACCACACAATGTAAGAGAAACACAAATAAACTCAGCTAAACTTGTGACTATTGAAAGGAAGTTAACAATGAATAATTTTAGTCCCTCTGTTTTCAGTAAAATCATAGCTGCGCAAATTTCATATATTCATTTCAATAAAATTACATTGGTGCTTAAAAAACACTTTGAGTATTATCTGAGAAAATGAGATACTTGACAGAGTTTATTTGTTAAACCACTTTCCTCCACTGTATATTCTATACATTGGTGTATGCAAACCAAGACACAGGACACAGCCTCGGGCTGGGTTAACTCAGGTTTATTGCATCGTGGGCAGAGGGAACATGAGGTAATGGCGGATCGATAGCTCTTTATATACAGCAGTAATACATTTGAACGTGGTGCCATGGCAGCCCATTGGCTACTGTCTGCGTGACGTCATTGCAGGTCACGCCCTTCTTGTCCAGGTGTAGGTGGTGGCGGGAAAACTTCCCGCGCTGTTGCCTTTGATGAGTTCGGACCAAGAGAGCTTGGACGCTCGCTGCTGCCAGCTGGTGGTCATTAGCTCGCGTCCTATTACAGGGTTTATATGATACAGCTGAAGGTTACATTGTTGCTATAGGCAAGGTTACATTGGCTCAGATACATTGTAATCCATGTGTACAATAAAACCATCAGAACACAACACCCCTCCCCCCTAGGACGAGACAAAGTCTCGAGCCCACACTTAAACACACTCCCCCCCTTAGGAGACAAAGTCTCTCAGCCAAGATGGCTTATTTCGAACACGCTGGGGTCTCGATGCGGGCTGCCTCTCCCCGGGTTTGCTACCTTCTCTTTGTCCCCTGGTTTCCTGTCCTGTAATATGAGAGGGAGACTCGTTAGTGACTTGCCGCGGCTCCGCGGCGTTGTTGGGAGGTGTGCTCTTTCTTAAGGAGGAACCGGGGGCACTGGGGGCTAACGAAAAACCCCTCTTCTCGCTTGGATGGGTGGGGGAACACTCCTGAAAACCCCCCCGGCTCGCAAAATCAAAATCAAAATCACAATCGGGGGCAGCGGTCGCGAACTCCTCTCCCCCTTCCCCGGCCCCTGATAAGACTGGCGTATCAAAAGGATATGAGTCGGGGCCGCTACTACTGCTTCCTTCCCCCCTTGCTTGGGACTGTTGTCCCCTGCTGTCTCCCCCTTGGGTTAAGCGGGTGGGGGAGAACCCTAACGCTGAATCCTGTTGCTGAGCTCCACTGACTGGCCCACTCACTCGGTGCCTCAGTTGGTCCGCGTGCCTCCTCCAAAGGAGGCCGGTGTTAGTCTCGACCCGGTACGACACTGGCCCCGTCTGTTCTACCACCGTCCCTGGTACCCAGGCTGGCCCCGCGCTGGAGTAGTTCCTGCAGTGAACAGGGTCCCCGGCGGCGAAACCCTTCGAGACTGCCAACCCTATGTTTTTCCCTTTATCCTCGACTCTCGTCGGGTCTAGCCTGGACAGGATCGTGGTCAGTTTTCGCCGCATCAAGAGCTCCGCCGGCGAGTAGCCTGACGCTAAGGGGGTTACCCTATACGCTAAGAGGAACTGGCATACTTGGTGATTCAGGTCCCCCGGGCCCATGCGCCGCAGCGCCTCCTTCGTTGTCCGCACCAGCCGTTCCACTTGGCCATTCGTGGCCGGGTGAAACGGTGCGGACGTGACATGCCGAATGGCGTTTGCCTCCATGAACGCCCCGAACTCGGCGGAGGTGAAACAACTAGCGTTATCGCTGACCAAAGTGTCGGGTAAACCGAATGTGGAAAAGACTCTCCTTAGTCGGCTAATTGTCGTGGCGGAGGACGTGCTCTTTACTGGGATAACCTCCAGCCACTTGGAGAACGCATCTACCGCCAGGAGAAACATGGTTCCTCGGAACGGGCCAGCGAAATCCACGTGCACTCTGGACCACGGCCCCCTTGCTGTGTCCCACTCCCTATGCGGGAGACGGGCCGCCTCAGGTCGGGATCCCTGGCAAGCCTCGCAAGTGCCGACCATGTGCTCAATGTCCGCGTCCAGCTGTGGCCACCAGAAGTAACTCCGGGCTAGCGCCTTGGAACGAACAATGCCCGGGTGGCTGACGTGCAGCAGTTCGAGCACCCTCGTCCGCAGGGGCGCAGGGACCACCACCCGTTGGCCCCACAGAAGGCACCCCCTCTCTAGGGACAACTCTAGCTTTTTCCTAAAGAATGGGTCGAACTCTGTACTCGGGGACGAAGCCGGCCACCCCTTCTGCACCCATGAACTAACCTTCTCCAGCGTCCTGTCCTTGCCTGTCGCCCTAGCAATGTCGGCTGGTACTATTGGGGGTGCGTCCAAAACCTCAATTAGCAACACCTGGCGGTCTCTTTCTGCTCTCGCCTTTTGGTCATCCGACAAGGGGAGAGGGGATCTCGAAAGCGCATCAGCATGGCTGATCTCCTTTCCGGGCCTGTACTCCAACTCATGTTGGTACGCGTTGAGGAAAATAGCCCATCGCAGCATTCTCGGGGACAGGATCTGTGGCGTGGGCTTGCTTGCCGTGAAAATCCCTAACAGCGGCTTGTGATCGGTCACGATTTTGAACGGGCGGCCATACAAAAAATCGTGAAATTTTTTGGTCCCCGCTACTATTGCTAACGCTTCCCTGTCGGTTTGTGCGTAATTTCGCTCCGCTTGGGACAGGGACCTTGAGTAAAACGCTACCGGGGCCTCCCTTCCGTCCTCCAACACGTGGCAAAGCACCGCCCCCACCCCCACCGGGGATGCATCACAGACTAGGACCACTGGCCGTTTGGGGTCGAAGTGCGTCAGGATTGCCTCAGATGTTAGGAGTTGCTTTAGCTCCTTGAACGCCCTCTCGTGCTCGTCACCCCACATCCATGGCTCCTCCTTTTTAAGTAACCGATGGAGCGGTTCGGCCACGGACGCCTTCCGCGGGAGGAATGTATGGTAAAAATTGAGGAGCCCCAGGAAAGACTGCAGCTCGGTTTTGGATGTGGGGCGAGGGGCCTTTTTAATGGCTGCTACTTTGGATTTAGACGGCTTAATCCCCTCGGGTGTGATCCGGAACCCTAAAAACTCGACCTCGGTTTCGAAAAAAACACATTTGTCCTTCCTCAATCTCAGCCCCGCTTTCTCGAACACGGTCAGTACTTTGTCCAACCTTTTCGCCAGTTCAGCCTCACTCCCCCCTGTTATCAACACGTCATCAAAATAAGGCAACACCCCCTCCAGGCCCTTTAGGAGGCGTTCCACGAGCGATTGAAAAAGGCCGGGTGCCGAGTTCACGCCGAACTGTAACCGCGACACCTGGAACGCTCCCTTATGTGTAACTATCGTTTGTGCCGCGGCCGTGGCGGGGGTCACTGGAAGTTGCTGATAGGCTTGTGCCAAATCTAGTTTAGCGAAACACTTTCCCCCATTTAGTCTGGCCAAAAGGTGGCTGATCACTGGCACCGGGTATGCATTAGGGCGGATCGCCTTGTTAATTGTACACTTATAATCAGCGCAAATGCGCACCTCCCCGTTAGCCTTTAGAGCCGTTACAATTGGAGTTTCCCACTCCGCGGAATCAACAGGAATAAGAATCCCCTGGCCCACCAGTTTGTCCAGTTCCGCCTCTATCTTGTCCTTGAGTGCGAACGGCACCCTGCGTGGTTTGAGTCTTATCGGGCGGACCTCCGGGTCTATGTCGAAAGCTACAGGGGGTCCCTTGAACTTTCCGAGTCCTTTCTTAAAAACGGCAGGATGCGCATCGCAAACCGCTTGTATTGGGTCCCCCCCTACGGTATGCACCCCCCCTATGAACAAACCTAAGGGCTGAAACCACTGTGTCCCTAGGAGGCTACAGCTTCCCCCTTTGAGGACAACTAGGGGCAGTTCCGCAGAATGTCTCTTAAAATTGACCCGAAATTTCCCGACCCCCAACACCGGAATGCTGTTTCCCTGTACGTCCCGTAGTGTGGACCTCAACGCCTTAAGCTTGGGCCGCACGTGGGGGTCGATTTTCAGGAACTCTTTCTGGGGAATTATGGAATAGGAGGACCCCGAGTCAATTTCCATCTTAATAGGGGCCCCTTGTACTAATACCTCAACGAAGTAATGGGACTGTCCCGCGGACACGCTGAACACTGAGGCGTCGTCCTCGCTGCCGTCCGAGACGCGGCCCACGCCGTCCTGCTTCCTCGTGGTCTGGGCGCCATCTTTGGGCCTCGCTGGACGGTCCGGTCTGGCCGCGCGGTCTTGTGACTGCCTCCGGCCCTCTTTCCGCTTTCGGCACGCCTTGGCGATGTGCCCCCGACGGCCGCAGGTGTAACACTCGGCCTTCCTGAACGGGCATCTCGCGCGCTCGTGGGCCGCTCCGCAACCCTCGCAGCGTCGACCACCCTTCCGGACCTTCTGGACCTCCTCGCCGTCGCTGCCTTCCGTAGACGACTTTGAGGCCCGTCGAGTCGCGTGCACCGACTGTCCGGTCTTCCCGTGCACCGAATTTTCCGCCTTGCCGGCTCTCGGACGCCACTCACGCCACTGGTGCATCTCGTCCACTCCGGCATTCGTGGACTCTGCGGCTTCCGCGGCCTCTATGACCTCTGCCAGCGTGGGTGGCGGCTCCTTATTCATCAAGCTGCGCTGTACCTCCTTGTCTTTCAGGCCACACAACACGCCGTCCCTGAGGACCAACTCCAGGATATCGCCCCATTTACAGGGGGCGGCGGCTATCCTCATGGCGGCCACGAATGCCTCAACCGACTCATCCGGCGCTTGGACTCGCCTCCAAAACGCGCTCCGAGCGGGAAACATTGCCCTCGAGGGGCAGAACCGCTCTCGCAGCAGTTTCATGATGTCGCTCGCCTTAAAGTCGCTCACCTTCTTCGGAGCGATTATGCCCACCAGCGTCCGCTTGGTTTCCATCCCGAGCATTCTGGTGAGGATGGCCCTCTTCCTCTCCTCATCTTCTCCTTTGACTCTGAGTTCCACCAGGGCCGCCTGGAAATCCATCTCAAGCAGCTCCCAGTCTTGCGGTTTGGTGATGTTGAAACCGCTCTGTGCCCTGGCTGTTCCGTGGGGATCCATTATCCCATCCTCGTCGCCAATTTGGTGTATGCAAACCAAGACACAGGACACAGCCTCGGGCTGGGTTAACTCAGGTTTATTGCATCGTGGGCAGAGGGAACATGAGGTAATGGCGGATCGATAGCTCTTTATATACAGCAGTAATACATTTGAACGTGGTGCCATGGCAGCCCATTGGCTACTGTCTGCGTGACGTCATTGCAGGTCACGCCCTTCTTGTCCAGGTGTAGGTGGTGGCGGGAAAACTTCCCGCGCTGTTGCCTTTGATGAGTTCGGACCAAGAGAGCTTGGACGCTCGCTGCTGCCAGCTGGTGGTCATTAGCTCGCGTCCTATTACAGGGTTTATATGATACAGCTGAAGGTTACATTGTTGCTATAGGCAAGGTTACATTGGCTCAGATACATTGTAATCCATGTGTACAATAAAACCATCAGAACACAACAATGGTACACATATTTTAGACAGAACTGCTAGTAACATTTTGCTTTGAGCTTTTTGAATCACTTCCAACCTATCCTATGGTGACCCTACAAATAAGTGATCTCCAGAAAGTCCTCTTATCAACAGCTCTGCCTATGACTCTGCTCCTACAAATGCAAGGCCATGATGTCATTTATTGAGCCAATTCATCTCCTATTTGGTCTTCATTTTCCTATTGCTTGCAACTCTTCCTAACATTTTTATTAGTCTTGTTTTCTCATGATGTCTCCCAAGTAAAATAATCTATGTTAACTCATTTTTGTTTCAAGGGAGAGTTCCTGCTTGATTTGATCAATAACATTAACTATCTTCCATCAGGTAAGGACCATGAGAAATATGGATGTCCAGCTCTGAGCTATGAAGCCTAGCATCAACCACCCTCCTGTTAAGATGCTGTGGGATGGTCGTGTAGGAACTCATGAACCATCTTATAGACGTTAGATTTCTAAGTTCTGAGGCTGGGCAGAATATGACTTGAGTAGTATAGGAATTTCAGAAACATGGTAGAAAGGTTTTCGTTCTGTTGTGACAATCATGTTACTCACTGCCAAGGCTTTATTTTAGGAACATATAGATAGATAGATAGATAGATAGATAGATAGATAGATAGATAGATAGATAGATAGATAGATAGATAGATAGATCTTTATTGTCATTGTCCTGCACAGAACAACAAGATTGGGGGGGGGGAACACTAAACAAACCTAAACAAAACACAACTATACAAAATTATCAACATACTTCCACCCCACATATACACATTTAACCCCTAAAAGCTCTAAAACTCTAAAACCCTAAAAACTCTATACAGAAGCTCCCTCATAGACTGCATTGCACTGTATTCAAAGCCAGAACCGCTTTTGGGTAGAAACTATTTCTCAAGCGGCTGGTCCTGGCCTTTATGACCCTATACCTTCTTCTAGAAGGCAAAAGCTATCTTGCGCAATCTCTATACTTCTTACATTTGTATTTCAACTTTCATCCAATGATCTCAACGTGGCATAAATGAGTTTCTTCCTCCCAATCATGCTTTATCATCACAATCTCATAAGAAAGGGCAAGCTAAGAAAGTGTGATTGGCCCATTGAGTTTCTTTCCTATAGCTCTTTTGAATGGCTATGAATTTAGTAAGTGGAATTGATCCCAGGGGGAGTGTACAATTTATCCAGAACCCAGTGGGGGTGGGGGGGAATGTCCCTGCATCTTTTGTATGAATTGAAAAAACTAAATTGAACCTATAACTGCACTAGCATCATAACCCTGGACAATACACTTCTATGTATTAACCCCACATCATGACTGCGTTCTTCAGTCACTATTAAAGAATTAGACATGGAAGAAGTGATTCTGCAGGATGGCAACCAAGTACAGTAACTCTATAGGATGGGAAATAGTACCATGTCACGAATACCTCAGATGATATTGAATTCACTTTAGTAATGTCGCTAATACAGTAAAACCCCGGATTACAACCGCCTCAGTTTAAGTTTGCTCCGGTTTACATCGGTGAATCCTATGGAAATCCTGTTCCAGTTTACAAATTTTTAATGTATTTGTTTCGGTTTATGTTATGTACTGAATGAATGTTGCAAGTTCCCTTTAACAGATTGTATCCGGTCAATGTATCCATTTGTATCTAATCAGAGACACATTGTAGCAAGCTGTATAAGGATGCGAGCTAAGTGGCCACTGGTGGTAGTAGCGAGCATCCGGCTCACATGGTACAGATTCCCTGAATACCTGAAGAGCGGGAAACCTTCCCGCCACACCACACCTGGAGAAGATGGGCGTGACGATCCATGACGCCACGCGGACAGTAGCCAATGAGCTACCACCTGGGATATTCAAAATGTACAGTGTACTATAAATAGAGCTGTTTTGTCCGCCATTACCTCATGTTCACCCTGACCATCATGCAATAAAGCTGTGGTTTAGCCCCTACTGCGGCTCCTTTGTCTTCCGTGCAAGACACTAAAGTTTACAACCATCAATTCAGGACCATTTTTTCAATGCATCCCTATGGATGTTTCGGGTTACAATTTTTTCGAGTTACAACGATGGCTGTTGGAACGGACCTCCGTCATAACCTGGAGTTTTACTGTATTCTTATCCATTTTAGAGAAGACTTTTGGCTTGTCAAAATTTTCCTGTCTCATTAATTCAAGTTCAGCTTCTGATGTTAGCCCTACTCAGACACGCTTTCAGTAAATTCATTCAACAGGTGAGGAGAGCACTCCAATCCGACCTTTTCCCTCATGCCAACACCATGGTATGCTACTTTGACATTTATAGGCCTCACTTGGCCTTCTCTTCTAGGGATTGAGCAACGACAGAGTTCTTTGAACATAAGTCTATAGGCTCCAGTTAGAGTTTGCCACTTACAGCTGGCTGCATTTATTAAAGGCACATCATCAGCCCCATTTCTTTTACCCATGGAGTACCAACAGGTTGAGCGGGGCCCCAGATGTCCCAACTGGGGCCCTTGGAAGTCCAAGACCAGAAAAGCACCTCTTTCAGAGAGGGCTGAAAAAAGTAGGTAACAGGAACTATGCTCCATGGCACTGTCACTCCTGGGGTCTCCTTTGTCACACCCAATGCTAGGTTGCATTTCCAGCACCTCAGCTGGAGCTGCGGTGGCTCAGTGGTTAAGAAGCTCGCCTTGTTAGCTGAATGGCCGGCAAGTCGGCAGTTCAAAACCCGGCTAATGCATGACGGATTGAGCACCTGTCTCTGTCCCAGCTCTTGGGAACATGAAAGTAGCCTCATTTGGGCATTCCCTGATCGGAGTTTCTTCCGCAAAAATCCTTTCAACCCAGAAGAATTTCTGACACAAAATTATTATTAGCACCTTAGCTGGATGAGGGTTTATGCTACAGCTCCTGTTGGAAAATGAGGATGCCCCTGTACGAGAAGATGAGTCAGTTGCTTCAGGCAGGGCTGGAGCCCTGGATCTCGAATGGCTTCCACAATCAAACAGGCTAGATGAGACAAGGTGGCTTCCCCCAAGCTCAGAAGACTGGCTCCCAATTCTCTGCTACCTCTCTCCAGGCATCTTCCTAGTCTGACATAGTTGATGGCCTCATACAGCTTCCAAACACCCATCCTCTTATTCTTCCTCCACTGTCCCTTATCAGTCAACACGTCTTCTCCATTATTATTTTAATACACTATTTTCTCTTTGTCCTTGGGTTTTCTGGACTCCCAATAGTGCAAAAAGATAAATAACCACCATTGCAAGACAGTGTACATGTACAAATATAATCAAATTATAATCCAGTTTTTGATACAAAGCTTAGATTTATACATGTCTGTTCAGAAACAAGTCTTTGCAACTTCAGTAGAATTTTCTGTGTGTGGATATATTTATTCACAGCTCCATAGTCATTGCTCATGAAGGTTTTATGCAACTTGAGATGACCTCTTCACATCATCTGGCAAACACCTTAAAGATGTAACTTTATTTTTGGGCCCAGCTTGATTCGTCATAACCAAAGATGAGGAGAGCCAGCATGCAAAATAAAGTATCCTTTACTGGCAAGTTACAAAGCCAGCTGTATATTCTCATTACCAGTTCCTTTCTTGTGGTGGGGGATTATTAAACTTTTCAAGCTCTCTGCTTCACTTCTTCTTTCGTGTCTAAGGCAGACTTTAAACTGTCAAAATTAAGCACTTTTGGTGAATTCATTCCATAGTTCCTCTCACATGACCTAGTGTGAGAAAGATTAGCTGGCACAATAAAGTTACCATTGCCCGAGGTACGCCTAATTGTGATTCAAAAGTACCACAATATTCAAGGAGACTCTTTCTGTGTAACCCTGTGCTTTACTAGCACAATAAAAGATTAAGAGTCACAAAATATAAGATTTTGAGCCTCTGGCTGGAAGTAGGATTGTGTTACAATGACAAGAGTTCACCAAAGTTGCATTGCCAGACAATGAGATTACAAAACAAAGCAAGCAAATCTGAAAGCAATCAGAGATGAGAAATGAATGTGCTAAAACAAGCAGACATCCTTCACCAGATATAGTGACATCATGGTGGAGCATTTAATTCCCCTACAGTTTTTGGGACTCTGACACACTATTGCTCCACCATGATGTCACTATAGCCCTCTGTCATATCATATCAGAAGCAAGATATGCAAAACACTGACATTTTCTTAATACTTTATCAATATGTAGTACAGTGGTACCTCATACAACAATTTTAATCCGTTCCACGGGGCTAGCTGTTGTATGAAACAATTGCTATACGATACATGCATCATATAGTGATATATATATATATTTGCTAAGTGGTTTTTCCCATTGAAAAATTGTTGTATGATTTTTACCATAGGGAAAATTATTATGTGGGACGCCATTTCCCCCCAAACCTAATTGTTATGCGATTTCATTGCTATATGGGGCGATTGTTGTATGAGGTTCCACTATATATATTATGACTATGTCAAGATTATGCCAAACAAAATATAAAAGATGTTTTGAAATTAACCAGTACAACAAAACCTTGCCACATAACAAAAACACATCATACTAATTAACTTTATACTATTTATTCTTGACTATAAACTATCCCGAGTATAAATCGAGGTACCTAATTTGGACCTCTAAAACTAGAAAAATAGATTGGCCCAAGTATAAGTCAGGGGTGGAAAATGCAGCAGCTGCTAGTGAGTTTCAATAATTAAAATACATGAAAATATGGTAAAATTAATTAATTCAGACATTTGTGTGGGTATGTTTTTGAGTGTTTACGTTGACCCAAGTATAAGTTGAGTCCCATTTTGGGACGTCATTTTTTAAAATACATTTTTATTAAATTTTAAACAATAATAATACAACTTATAAAGTAAAACAACAATTATACATAAAAATACAGACCATTAACTTACTAACACAATATACTAACTAAAAAATAATATAAAAATAATATCGTAAAAATACAGTTTAATTATGACTTAGTAGTATAGCTTCCCCATTCTTCCTTACATCTTTAATTAATTAAATAATTAATGTTTCCAAAAAAAAAATACATGCTTGTATCATTCATACAACTATCCTAATATACATATTCTAGTTTATATATTCTTATTACTAGCCCAATATACAAATTCAAACCCAATTCTTAAACTCCAAAATTTAATACATCTACTAAATCAAACTTCAAGTGCAATAATTAAATACAAATACAAAAATTAAAATACTAAACATTTTACAAAAAATATCCACCGAGTGTTTTATACAATGCCCTAGAGAGCATGGAGTGTCTCATTTATTTCCATTCCCCAAAACTCCTTTGACCTGGTACTGGTCTATTTCCTTCATCCCCCTTCAATGAGTAACCCACAAAAGCTTGCCAAACATTCCAAAATCTATTCTCTTTAACTATGCTCTTTTTCTTATTTATCTCCCATGTTAACTTATCATTCAATGCCAAATCCCACATTTCCTTGTACCATTCTTCAATTTTTAAAATTACATCATTTTTCCAATTTCTGGTGATACACTGTCTACCCGTTGTCAACATTATTGATAATAACTCTTTTTTATCCTTATTTAAGTTCATACTTTCCACATCTGTCAACAAAACAGTACTTGACCCCAATTTAAGTCTCATACCCATAATTTCACAAATCTCTTTCTCAATTTCCCCCCAAAAATCTTTTACCACGTTACAACTCCACCACATATGTTCATACGTTCCCAGTGTATCCTTACATCTCCAACACATTTTATCTTTCTTATTATCTATCTAATGCAACCTCACTGGGGTCAAGTACCATTTCCACAACATTTTTAATTATGTTCTTTCCCTCCAACAGACATAGTTCTCATAATTATTTACTTCCATTTATTTTTCCAAACCTCATCGACTATCTTTATTTTCAATTCTTGTTCCCAGCTTGTTTTCAGCACCTCTTGTGGATTACCATCCTTATTTAACATTATGTAGATTTTGTTTACCAAGCCCTTAATACCCCTTTCTCCCTTTCTTATCTTTAATATCAATTCTTCAAACTCTGTCTTACCTCTTTCTAAACTGACTTCCCTTAAATATTTACTATTCCACTTATTTACCAACACTGTCTGAAGTCAGTTGATCCTCAGCTGTGCATAAAGGTCTACTTTTCTCTCCCTATCTTTACAAGCCCGTATCCAGACATTCAACAGGAAAACTTCATTTCTATAAAGTACTTCTTTTACACTTGTATCTATTTTTATTGGAATTTTTAAAATATTTATTTATTTATTTATTTATTTTTCACGCTTATATACCGCCCACTCAGGTACAACCCAACTCAGGGCGGTTTACATAGCGGACAGTAAATACATAAAAGACACATGATAAAAAAAGTTAAAAGTTTAAAAAGTTTAAAAAAACCCACCCCTAAAAGGTGCGCAAGAACCGAAGGGACCTTGGGGGAAGGCACACCTCTCTATACCAACCACCCAACGGTACCCCCATCCCCACCCGCACCCCAAACTTGGCCCGCCAGCCAGGTCTTTAGTTCCTTCCTAAAGGGCAACAACTCCATCTGGAGACGCAGTTCCACAGGCAGGAGGTTCCAAAGGGCTGGTGCGGACACGGAGAAGGCCCTCCTCCTTGTGCCAGAGAGGCAAGCCCCCCTGGCTGATGGCACAATTAGAGAGCCCCTCCGGTCCGCTCTGGTTGGACGGACAGACGTCCTTAGGGCGATGCGGTCTCTAAGATACCCTGGCCCACTACCATGTAGGGCTTTAAAGGTCAAAACCAGCACCTTGAATTGCACCCGGAGACAAACTGGTAACCAGTGCAGCCCCCGAAGCAGTGGTGAGGCATGGGCATAATGTCCACACACCATCACCACCCGGGCCGCGGCATTCTGGACCAGCTGCAGCTTCCGAATGGTCATCAAGGGCAGCCCCATGTAGAGCGCATTACAGTAGTCTAGTCTGGAGGTCACCAGACCATGAGTGACCATGAGCAAAGAGTCCCGGTCCAGGAGTGGGCGCAACTGGCGAATCACCCGAAGTTGGGCGAAGGCCCTCCTGGCCACAGCCGCCACCTGTTCTTCTAGCAGAAGCCACGAATCCAGGAGGACCCCCAAGTTGCGCACCAGGTTGGTCTGGGGCAAAACAGCCCCATCCAAAACCAAAGATGGTAGCTCCCGGGATAACACAGGACCCCCTATCCATAGCCACTCAGTCTTGCTAGGTTTCAGCTGTAGCCCATTTGCCCCCATCCAGACCCCAACAGCCTCCAGACAGCTGGAAAGGACTTTGACTGCATCACTGGGGTTCCCACGGGCCGAGATGTACAACTGTGTGTCATCCGCGTACTGGTGGTACCGCACCCCGTGGGAACGGATGATCTCACCCAGCGGCTTCATGTAGATGTTAAATAGGAGAGGAGAGAGTACCGAGTCCTGAGGCACCCCATATTTTAGGGGCCTAGGACTCGACCTCTCACTCTCCAACCACACCGACTGGGTCCGGCCCCTCAGAAATGAGGAAAACCAGGACCACACCGTACCCTGGATCCCCAATCCTCGGAGCCATTCCAGAAGGATACTGTGGTCAACAGTATCGAAGGCCACTGAGAGGTCAAGAAGAGCAAGGACGGACGGATGACCGCCATCCCGCTCTCGCCAGAGATCATCCATCAGCGCGACCAATGCAGTCTCAGTACCATATCCAGGCCTGAATCCTGACTGGAATGGGTCCAGATATTCCGCTTCATCCAGCACCCCCTGCAGCTGACATGCCACTGCCTTCTCCAGAACCTTCCCCAAAAAAGGAAGGTTGGATACAGGTCTGTAGTTGGTTAGGATTGCTGGATCGAGGGATGGCTTCTTCAGGAGGGGGCGCACAAGAGCATGTTTCAGCAGTGCAGGAAATATCCCCTCTCGAAAAGACGCATTAATTATAGCCCCGACCCAGCCACCTGTCACCGTCTTAGAGGCTTTTACCAGCCAGGCGGGACAGGGATCCAATGGACAATTAGTGGCACGGACCGCTGCAAGGAGCCTGTCCACTTCATCCGGGGCAACAGGATCAAACCGATCCCAGGTAACACCGCAAGACTGCGCACTGGCTCTTCAATTTCTTCAATTTCAATAATAGGAGATGTATCTGGAGTCAATTCCGTCTTTACATTTTCCCATATTCCCAATATTGTCTTCATCATTTTGTTTTTTGTAACAATTTCCCCCATATTACTATCCAAAAAGACCATTTTCCCCATTTAATTAAGATCCCTCATCTCAATTTCTTCCTAGATTACCTTTTCCCTCACTAAAATCTTTACAATATTCTTAATTTGAAAGTCTCGATAGTAATTCTTCAAATTTGGTATTCCTAATCTTCCTTCCTTCTGAGATAAGTACCAAAGGTTTTTTTTTTGTTTTTTGTTTTTTTGCAATTCTAGGTTTCTTTCCACCATTACAAAAATTATTCAGCATTTTTTGAAACTCCTTAATTTCCTTATCCTTTAATTGGATCGGAAGAGCATCAAATAAAAAATTAACTCTCGGTAATAACATCATTTTGCATAACGCAATCCTACCAAACCAAGACAACTTCAACTTTTGATATTGCTGTATTTTATCCTTAATTTCTGTTTTCAATTTTCCATAATTCAATTTCTTAAGCTCCTCAAATTTGTTCAAAATAATTATACCCAAATACTTCAAATTATCTTTAAACTGTAAATTAACTTTACCCTTTATCTTTTGTTGCTCTTTCTTGCCAATATTACACAATATCATTTCCGACTTATCCCAATTTATTCCCAAAACTGTCATGTCTTCAAATTCTTTTAACTGCTCTTGTATTCTTCCTAACGCCTTCCTCGGGTGTTTTACTTTTATCAGGGTATCATCGGCATACAGACTTATCTTATTTCCTAATACCCCTTCAATTTCCTTATCTTCCCTTATAACCTTTGCCAACAACTCCATTGCCATAATAAACAATATTGGTGATAGTTGGCAACTCTGTCTTGTTCCAGCTTCTAATTTTACTTCTTCTGTAACCTCATCATTTACTCTGACATTAGCAGTTCCATATTGATAAAGTTGTTCAATCATCCTTCTAAATTTATCACCAAATCCATAACATTTGATTATCTCGTTGATTGTTGATTGTTTGATTATCTCGTTGATTGTTACCCATTGTAATGAATCAAATGCCTTAAAAATATCTAATGATAGTAATCCAACTTTTTCTTTTGTTTGTCCTACTGTGTCAATTAGATCTATAACTCTTCTTGTTAAATCTGCCATGTGTCTTCCTTTCAAAAAGCCCACTTGATCTTCATTTACATAACTACCCATAAAACTATTCAGTCTGTTTGCCAATATTGCTGTAAAGATCTTAGCATCTTGATTTATCAAAGAGATAGGTCTATACGATTCCACTTTTTCTAAATATTTTCCGGGTTTTGGTAATAAGACAATTATGGTTCTATACCATGAAGTCGGAATTTGCCCTCCTTCCAATATATAGTTGTATAATTTTATCAATTTTGGCATCACTAAATCTTTAAACTCCTTATAGAGTTCGGCTGATAGCCCATCTTCCCCCAGAGCTTTATCTGTTTTCAAGTTGGCTATTACTTCTTTTATTTATTTCTCTGTTATTTGTTCTTCCATTCTATTTCTATGTTCCTGTTTCATCTTGTTTTATATTTGTTTCCCCAATTGAACCTTTAACTTCCCCAAATCTATATTCTTTTTAGCATACAAATCCTGATAAAAATCTTTAACAATCTTACATTTATCTCCAATCTTATTCCATCTTTATTAATCAAAATTCCAATTTCCCTTTTTTCTCTCTTTTCTTTAGCGGCTCTGGCTAATAATTTTGAATTCTTATTACTATATTCAAAATATTCCCTTTTTAAGTATACCAAATCTCTTGGTATACTTAATCTTGGTATACTTAACCAAATCTCTTTTTACCTTTTCAATATCCTTTCCTACCAATTCAGTCTTTAATCTTTGCATCCTATCAAAAACCTTCTTGTCATTTGTCTTTACATGCTCTTCTTGTAATCGCTTTATCTCTTTTTCAACTTTATCTTGCATCTCCTTAAATTGTTTATTTCTAATATTAGCCAACTTAATACTCTCCCCTCTAAAAACCGACTTCAAAAAGTCGCCCTTGACACTCAAAAGAGGGGAGGGGGGAACATGGAAGATGTGCCTACTATCTAACGCTCTAGCGCATTTAAAAAAAACACATAAAATATTTCTCTCCCCTGTATCACTCTATCTTCTTCTCTATCCTCTAAACCCTAATTCACCCTTCATCAACCACCGTCAGTAATTTAGAATCCATATCTGATCCTCCTGTAGCACCCATCTCTTCTGCACCTCCATAATCTCTTTTTATACCTCCAGATTCTATTAAAGCTTTCCTTAATCCAAGCCATTCTTGCGAAACTGCCTTAACCAGACCAATTAAACACAAATATTCCAAAGCATCCATTTCTGCATCAATCATATGCATTTTTTGTCATAAAAGAATGTCAATTGTTGTGGAAATCTCCAATTATATTTTATCCCACGCTCCATCAATTTTTTTGTTTCTGGTTTCATTTTATAACGCCAAACACGCTACTCAACTGAAATATCATTATAAACTTCAACATCATTCCCATCAATTTTTAAAATGCCAGACCCTGCTTGTTTTATGAAAGCCATCACCTTTAATTTATCCCCCCAATTTGCAAACGTAACCAAGACGTTTCTTTGAACACTTTTCCCTTTCCTAGAACCCAGTCTATACACATTTGCAATATCTTCATTCACAAAGTCTTTCCCCATTTTCAAACTGTTTAGCCAATTAACAATTATTTCCTTCAGCTGGTCTGGTGTTTTCCCCCAAGATTATGAATTACTATATTCTGTTTTCTCATCATCTCCTCCATCAAATCAAATCCTTTTCTCCTGCACTTCTACTTTCATTTTAGTTTCCTTTTCTTCCTCATGTAACCCTTTCATATCACCCTGTATCAATTTCATATCTTTTTGCATCGATTTAACACTTATATCCATCCTCTGAAAATTAAAGTCAATCTTTTTAGAAAAATCTGTAAACATTGCAACCAGCTTATACTGTTTTTCCATAATTTCATCCTTATCTTTTACCCTTGTTTCTTTAATCTCCCGAAAACCATTCACATTTGTCTCCTCCATCCTCTCAAATTTTTTGAACAATTTCCCCAACTCTACCATAATTTGTGTTTGGTCCATTGAGGCAGGTTCTGGTGCTGCTGCTGCTGGTGTGGGTGCTTCTTCAGTTGCTGATTTATCTTTCTTTTCATCTTTCTTCGCATCCATCTTCTTGAGCTTCACACCTCTTCCTCCTTTCCCTTTCCTTTACCAAGCTTTTCCATTGTAACTTCAAATAATAATCTCAGTGCAGCTACCCCTTTATTTTCCCCAAACCCATCTTCCTGATCAACTTCCAGATTCAATTGAATATAATAAGCTTGTAAGCTTGTAGCTTCTACTATTTCTTCACAATCTAGAACAAAACTTTAGTAAAATGCATCCATACATCTTCAGTAATTGTAATCCAAATAGGATTCCTGGACTCCTCTCTGTAAATTATAATCCAACTGTGTAAAAATATTCTTTGTTGTAATCCGGTTACGGTATTACCGCCAAAAGACCACCAAAACTCCTGCCCTCCGTTGAGGGTTCCCAGCAACTATATATCTACAATCCCATTAAAAAAGGAAAGATTTTCACCTCCACACAGAAGGAAGCGAAATAAGGACTCCTTCAAATAGTGAATCAGTGCTTCCACGCAGTGAACCAACAGTGATCAAGGGGAAAGAGTCCAATAGAAATCAAATAAAAGTAAAAAAGAAAATAAATAAAGCCTTTTAGCCAAAGAAGCCAAACTATTCGATCCAAGTAGTGTGTAAAAAAAAAAAAGGAAAATTCCAGTTATACTCCCAACTGCAGCGGCGGCTTCCGAGTGTGGTCCCTCCTCCTTCTCCAAGCCCCAACGACAACAAATCTCCACCTTTTATTTTCTTTCTTTTTCCTTCACCTTCTTTCTTTCTTCTCCCTTACTTTCTTTATTCCACTTAACTTTACTTTCCCCTCCAACTCTCCGTTCTTTTCCCTTTGGTGCCCCGATCGTCTTAATGTACTTTTTAAAGTTTTGGTCTTCCTTTTACTCGCCGTCATTAACGACCTCCCTCCTTCCTTCCCAACTTCCACATCCTTGTCTTCTCACTTACTTAACCTCCTGGGCTCCGTCTTTCCACCACAGCCAGCTCATTCGCCACCGCCTTTGTATTTATCCAATTTAAGAATAAAGTTCTGAAGCCTAGTTCCAATTGCAATTACAAGGATCCCGTCCGGCCTCAGAGCGGTTCGTTCGGCTCCGCTTACGCCGCGCCTCACTTACTGCCCGATCTCCGAACTCCGACCCCGTTCTCAGTCGCAGTCAGTACAAAAATGGAGCCAGAGCTTCGAAATTCTACTTTTCAATAGTTTCGACTTCTATTTTTGTATTTTTCATGTTTAAAAACACATTGTAAACACATTAAGTAGTGTGAGCTGATCGAAACATGTCTTACTCCAGCACCATCTTAGCCACGCCCCCTTGGGACCTCATTTTGGAGACTAAAAAACCTGACTTATACTCAAGTATATACGGTAGCTGTTTTCAACAATGCAACATTCAGATCTAGCTACCCATTATACTTGTTCCTAAAGACACCTTGTGATCCCTCATTTTGCTATATATAAATACAGTATACTACAAGGTAGTACTTCTATCTGTGCTAATTATAAACAGAATACCTTCTTCCCTTTATTCCTGCCAAAGCTCAGAGAACATAAAGAGCTGCACTTCTAAAATCCATTGTGTACTACTGAACATTCCTGGCTTTCCCACACTTGACATAAAGTAATTCAATTCCATTTCATACAATGAAGTTATAAATGAACAGAAAACAGTACACCTTTGTTCTCATCTCCATCTTTATTTTCAAGTCAGTAGCCCTCGTGAAAGTCCCCAAGAAGAAAATGGCACTTGTGGGTTTAGAACCTGCCAGCAGGCACCTTTGACAACCTATGGGGTTAAGAGAGAAAGTAATCACCAAAATGATTATTGTGCAGTTCAGTCCTACACTGAAATAAATCTCACTGTTTCCCTTCAGGTCACTTATTATAGGTTAAATGTGCATAGGACTGCACTCTTATGTCTTATAACATTTATATTCCACTTTCTATGTAAATAACAGCAGCATTCATTTGCCCAGTACTCCCACATGTGCAACATTTGGATTCTGAAGATACTTTTTTGTTAAATTCCCCTGATTCTTATGAAAACATTCCTGCAAAAGAAATGGGTAGAATTACAAATGGGGGCAGATCCATGTGTTCATCTCGGTAACATTGAGATTGTTATAAATATATGGCCGACCCTGCTAGACAAAGTGAGGCAGCCAGCTGATTTAGTGTATAATAGCTATATTTTATTGCTGCTGCTTCTTCCGTGTCTTTGCCAGATGTTAAAGTACTGCCAAAATGAAGGTACCTTTTGGTGAGTTTATTCAGCAATTCCTTTGGCCTGAACTCGTGTGAGAAAGATTAGCTGGCAATAAGAACATAAGAACAGCCTTGCTGGAACAGGTCACAGCCCATCTAGTCCAACATTCTGTCTCACACAGTGGCTCACCATTTGCTTCAGGGTATTCCCAAGCAAATGCCTTCACCTGCTTAGGATTCCCTGGAAATGGCATTGAGAGATATCCTGCCTATCTCTCCAACCCGGAGGTTGTCCTTAGGTATCCATAATTATAGCCATTGATACCCAATATTATTGCTAAGACAGTATAAAGCAGGGGTGGCTAATTTATGGCGGGCTGGCCGGCCCCAGCCCACAACACCATTTCATGTGGCCTGCCACTGCCCTCGCTACTACCAGAAGCGGAAGTGGATGCAATTACAACAGCCATGGATGCAGTTTACGGCAGGGTTTACAGCGGGAGGAACCACATGACCGGCCTGCTCAGCTGTCCGGGGGCATGGTCCGGCCTGCAGCATGAGAAGGTTGGGAACCCCTGGTTCTTGGGAGATCTTTTTGTTTGTTTGTTTGAAGGGTCAAATAACTTAGGTGACCAATGTTCTGACACATCTCACGGTTGAGTGTGGTTGCCATATGCTCCACTACCTCAGGAAGGGCAATATACTGAGTTGACCCTTGTGTGAATAAAAACCAGTTCTTCTGTGCCTCCATAAGCAGGTGACTATAGTATTTTAAAAACTGAAAAATGTCAAGGAATTGGATGATCCAGGAAGACAGAATGCGCTCATTCTTCTGGGGAAAACTATTGACCAGCCTGAGCTGACTGGAGGGAAGATACTAGTCCTACAATTCTATTTATAGTCTCAAATAATATAATCCTGAGGTTCGCTTACCTTCATGCAAGGTCTGTTTCTACAGTATCCTCAGCTTTAACAGGCAGCCCCTTTTCAAATGTCCCCATGCCGTCCTCTTTTCTCTTCCTGCGCTTCTTCCGACAGTAGCTTAAAAAGAAAATTGTAAAATGGATCTGCATGACTAAAGACAGATTTAATATATGTATGCAGAAACAGATGATGTGACCAACATATACAACCCTCTCCCCCAGCCTGGTGGAGGTTATTTTCTTTGTAGGTCTATAATTTCTGCAGTTTCCTAACAATGGGCCTGTCTACACCATAGCTGTCAAGTCTCCAGTATTGGCCGGGAAACCTCCGTTATTTACCCCTCTTTTCCGCTGTCATCCCGTATTTGTATTTTCCTGTAAATCTCCCGTATTCTATATTTTTTTTTAAAAAAAATGGGCCAGGAACTACAGCCCCCATGATGACTTGCACAGAAGGAAAAGGCAAAACCAGTACTGTACATGCGCACTGGTGCTAAATGAGCCAGGACCTACAGCCCCCATGGTGCCTTGCGTGGAAGGAAAAGGCAAAACTCATACTGCGCATGCACACCAGCGCAGCGACTGCCCAGCGCTGCTGGATTTCCCTTATTTCCAAATACAAAACTAGACAGGTATGGTCTACACTAGTCCTTGTGGTGCAGTCTGGACCATACCTGTCAAGCGCGGCTCCGGACAATACGGGACCTGCGCAGAATGGTTCTGCGCAGGTCCGTTTTACGCATGCATAAAAGCCGTTTTCACATGCGTAGAACGGACATGTGCAGAATGGTTCTGCGCAAGTCTGTTCTACGCATGCATAAATGGCTTTTACGCATGCGTAAAATGGACCTGCGCAGAACCATTCTGTGCAGGTCGCTTCTACGCATGTGTAGGGTTCTATCCATCCCCTTCTGCACAGAACCCTTCTATGCATGCATAGAAGGGTTCTACGCATGCATAGAAAAGTTCTATGCATGCATAGAAAGGATCTGCGCAGAAGGGATACACAGTAACTCCTTTCCCCCGCTGCCAAGATCTGGGATAGCGGCAGCTCAGGGCGGGAAAGGACAAAAATCGGCGCCAAAATATGGGAAATCCCGGCCAATCCGGGATACTTGACAGGTATGGTCTGGACTGTGAGAGCTGCCTCGGGTTGCTTGTAGATGGAGGGAGACGTTAAATGATATTTAGCTTGCTCTCCCCCATTCAAACAGCATATGCAATCTAATAGCCAGTATCATGAAGTAGGTAACAAGCTTCGATACCAGCAAATTTAAAACTTCCTCTGACTGCAGATGATCAGGGTAGGTGAAATTACTGTTATGTTTGGTAGGTGATTGATGCTATGCTGCATCGCTTACATGACACTAAGAAGTGGCACTGGAGAAATTGAAAACATAGAACACATTCTCTGCATCTGCCCTTTTTATAGAGATATCCAGCACAAATTCATATTTCCACTGCTCTGCAAGTATCCTGACCGGTCAAACAGCACATTCACCCAATTGGCTGCTGACGAAAGACCCACCTTCACCCGGAACACTGTCATATTCTGCACTGCAGTGTGTAAGATCAGAAGAACAATTCTGGCAGGACATTCAGCTAAATAAACCACTAGCGCTACATCACAAACTTAGTAATAGTTGTAACACTATTAATCTTAAATACTAATTTTACAACTCCTTAACTCTGAGCAGAAATGCTCCTTTTAAAAATATATTTTACCCTCATTTTGACTTCTGTCTTTTGATATATTTCAACTTCTGCTATTTTTGTTGTACTTGGAGGTCAGCAGTTCGATTCCCAAGTACTACAGGATAGAATGAGCTCCCATCTCTGTCCCAGCTCCTGCCAACTGAGCAGTTTGAAAGCAAGAAATTGCAAGTAGAGACCACTTCGGTGGAAAGGTAAATAGCGTTCTGCGTTGTCTAGTCATGCCTGCCACATGACCATGAAAACATTTGCAGAAGCAGACAGCGCTGGCTCTTCGGCTTTGAAACAGAGATGAGCACTGAACCCTAGAGTCGGATATGACTGGCTTTCAAGCAAGGGTGACCTTTACTTTTGTCCCGGTTTTATTGGGGGGAATTAGGGCATCCCTACTTCCAAGGGCATCCAAGAAATGAAATGGCTACCCTTTTGAAGCTGTTGGGACAAAATGACCACCCCCATCATCCAGGCTGGGCAAAATGGCCATCCAGCCCTCGAAGCTGACTAAGGGCCCCGGCTTGAAAAGGTTGGAAACCCCTGATCTAATATAATCACACACGTTAAAAACATTAAAATAATTTCATGTTTTTGTTTAAACTTAAAAGCTAATCCCAGGCCTGAAAAGTCTGACACTTAGGGGACAATCCAAGATAAGAAGAACCATTTGAGGCAAAGAAACTGAATAAATTATAAATTGTGCACAATGTAGCTGCTGTAAACATGTTATAGAAACCAAGGTTGTTAACATACCATATGTAAAATTTCATTATAAATTACCGGGTTTTTATAATTGTGATACCTCGGGATGCATTTATTATTATTTTTGCCCTTGTGATATGATTTATGTGGGCATGACATCACGGCCTATCAAACAACGGATATGCGAACATAAATCCCGGATTCAGAACCGTGTTTTAACTGCCCCTCTAGTAGAACACTTTATAGAGAGAAATCATAAGGCAGATGATCTGAGATTCGTTGTTCTAGAGATGGTACATTCTGAGAGGTTTAGGAAGGTTAGTATTGATAAAATGCTTCAGCAACGTGAGGCTTTTTACATACATAGGCTCAGAACACTATCTCCTGGGGGTCTGAAAAGTGAAATGGATTTGGTGTGCTATTTGTAAATACTTGTAGTTTGACATTTTGTAGTTCGACACTTTAACTGTAAGTATTCATTGTATCCTATGTAGAGGGGCTTGCAGTGCTAGCAAGCTAGATAATTAACAACACATGAGAAGGGTTGGCGAGCTCAATATAAGAGGTAGATTCTCATACTGACTCTTAACGTCGATGGGCACTAAAGAGTAAGCATAAGAAACTGTTTCCGACACGATATCGGTAAGATTTAATGCTTGAATATTGTTCCTTAATTTGATCATAGATTTAGAATAGTATTATTGTCTGCATTGATTATTTTTGTTTTGTTATAGTAAAGAAAACTAAATTCTGAAGATTTTAACGAAAGACCAATTACCGGATCGAGTTTTAGGTCCCTTATATGCAGATTTCTCCAGATGACATTGTATACCATTATTACTCTTTGACAGTGAAGAAATTAACAATATTTAGAACCATTTATTTCTGTTTGAAAAGAAGACATCATTAGACTGTTTACTTTATTGAATTAAAAGCATCATTTCTGTTTAAGAAGGAAGATATATAAGACTGTTAAATCACCGTGAGAAGTATCACCATTTAATTTTTGGACATTACAATCAAAATACTTTTTTGTTAATATAAAGAATAAACTATACAGTAATACCTCATACAAAGTCCGCTTTATACAACATCGGATTCATACAATATCGCCTAATTCCTTGAAAAAAGTTGCTTCATACAGTCGTATGAATTAAATAAATTACATAGGTTCTGTACGCTCACCCCATCTGGTTTGAATACGGACATGGATCTTTCGTCGTTCCTGTAAATCTTCAGTTTCCCCTTTAATTCCTCCTTCAGCAAATTCACACGTGTTGATTATTGAGTTTCTCCTTCTTATATTCTCACAGCTTTCTATTCTGTTAACGCTGTTACCCCATAGGACTGACCATTTGAGAGGTTGTTTGCAGCGCGTTTATTTAATTCAGGTAACTTTGTCTTTCTCAATTGTACATGTTTCATTATGTATGCTTGTTCGAGAATATCATTATGCTTGTATTCGTTTCATATTGTACCAGTACGTGTTTTAACTTTTCCACAGACTCTTGATGAAGTCAATGAAATATCCCATTACCGCGGATGGATATCTAAACTTTTCGCATTTTGTCGTACTATATTGTTTAGGGTGTTTTCCTCTTCCTCCTTGTGTATCTACACCCTAGCCGTTTTTTCTTGTTTGGATTGATTTATTGACGGCATGACTGATAAAGGTTTTTCCTTTTCTGTCTCAGAAAGAGAACGCATACTCAATTCCACCATCTCTCTTAGCCTTTCTGATAGCCATGGAGATTCCACCTTGAACAAATTGGAATATTTGGAGAAAAAACGTATTAGACTGGGTCTCCACTCCTCATTTCTATTAGAATATTATAAGTCCTCGATTATCCCTAGGGGTCTTAGGATGCCCAGGCGCCCAACCCTTTTTTCGGATAATAAGGTCTTCTTAGAAAAATGGATATCCATTTTAGACAGATGCTCTTTCGATTTAATGTTACTTATTATTGACCAATGTAATAACGACCTCCATTTGCTTGACACTGATATTGAGACTATTAAAAATTATTTAACTTCTTCCAGTTCCTCTGATGCGTCACACATTTCCCATTTGGATCAGAAACTCACTGAATTTAAGAATGGTTTACTCAGCTTTAAGAATAAGAAACTGAACAGGAACAAAAACGACTATCAAAATGCCCGTATTTATAGATGGCAATTCATTCGCCCTACTATTTTGAAACAAGTAACCTGGCGTAGACCGGTGGAAGACACCAATTATGAGACCACTGATTCGGATATAGTGGAATCATCTGGAGACGAGCGGACACGTGATCCATATTTCTTTAGACCTAACAGATCGAAGCCAGGACCTTCTTCCTTTTCCAAAAATACTAATAGGAATGATTTTTTAGGATCCCGCCCTCACAAGCGGTCGAAAAAGAAGTGACACCTTCCCTGGTATTCAATCTATCAGACAGGGTCTTATCGGAAAGGGAAACACAATTATTAAATCTGGGTCCTGGGTTTGTTCCCACCCCTAATTACTCTCTGTTTCTGACCAGGGTTGATAGATTTAAACTGGTTCGTCTATTGAAGCTTCGGGCTTTCTTTAAGGATTCTTCCGTAGACAATAGGGTATTTACCCCCTGTTCCACTTTCATCCTGATTGTCAATAATGCATCAATAGACGTTTTCAAACGTCTAGTCCTCCGCGATATTTCTTCACTAGAAAATGGCTTTACTTCTTCTCACAATTTATCCATTAGTGACATTGCTTTACTTAAAAATCTAGGTAATGACCCCAATATTATCATTAAGTCTGCCGACAAAGGTGGTGGTCTTGTAATCCTTAACAGAGATGATTACTTCAAAGAAGCTTTTACACAATTATCCAATACCTCCATCTATCAGAAATTGTATCATGATCCTACTTCACACATTTCTAACATTATTTCTGTTGTCTTGCAAAAGGGGTTATCTATGGATTATATTTCTAACAGTACTTATCGGTTTCTTCACAATAAATTTCCCAGGGTCCCCATTCTGCAGTTACTCCCCAAGATTCATAAAATTAACCTTAATTCTGCCTCTGGTCCTCATTATGTCCCTTGTAGACCTATTATTTCTGCGTACAACTCTTTATTAGAATCCCTATCCAAATTTATTGATTACCATCTCAGACATTTTGTTTCGGTTACTCCCTCCTATGTTAGAGACTCATCTCACTTTATCCAATCCTTAGAGAATATGTCCATCCCGCCAGGTGCCACTCTCCTTACCATGGATGTTGCATCACTTTATACCAATATTCCGTTATCAGAGGCCAGAACCATTATTGAACATCATCTTACTTTACGTTCTAATCCGGATCCCCCCACCAGTTTTCTGTTGGATCTCCTGGACATATGTTTTGAGAATAATTTTTTTTCGTTTTGACAACACTTATTATTTACAGGTACAGGGTGTCTCCATGGGTTCAAATTTTGCTCCATCAGTGGCGAATATTTTTATGAATCACTTTGATACCACTTTTATTTTGGACCCTGTTGTTAACCCGTTCTTTTCTGAAGTTATAGTTTATAAGAGATATATTGACGATTTATTTTTTGTCTTTAAGAACCCACTTCTTGTTCCTCCATTTGTTGATTGGATTAATTCTCTACATGCCAACCTCAGTTTTATTCATTCTGTTGATTCTTTTTCTTTACCTTTTCTTGATTTATCAATTTATATCCAGAATGATCAACTCAATATGCGTCTTTATCAAAAACCTACGGATAGACAAGCTTATTTACAGTTTACTTCGTTTCATCCCCATTTTCTTAAAACCAACATACCCTACTGTCTTATGTTGAGAGACAAACGCAATTCCACTAATCATGCCGATTTGCGATACGCTCTTGATAGTATCGATAATGCCTTGCAACGCAGGGGTTATCCCCAACATGTAATCAAAACTGCAAGAACCAAAATTAATGCCAGCCCGAGACATACTTTGTTTCATCATACTGTCAGACCCTCCAGATCCAACATTTTTTGGTCATTAGATTATACGCCCCCTTGCCACTAAAATCAAACAAGTAATTTTAAGACACTGGCACATCGTCGATTCCGTCTCTGGTTGTAGCCAATCTCCTACCATAGGGTTTCGTAGAACACGCACCATTGGTAGTTTCATTTACAGAACTGAGGTGTGCCGCTCTGTACTTTCTTCTCAGTCGCCCCCCGGCCATCACAGATGTGGTCACTGCAAATTTTGTGATCACATGCTTTGCACTAACATTGTTCAAATTTCCAGTAGTGACTTTAAACTTCAACTAACTTGTTTTTCCGACTGTAACAGCATAGATACCATCTACATGATCATCTGTGAATGTGGCCTCGCCTATATCAGTCTGTCCAGGCGCCCTCTCAAAATTAGACTGGGGGAACATCTATCTCGCATCCGGAATCGTGTCATGTCCGCCCCCATGGTCAGTCATTTCGCTGAGACCAACCATTCTTTTAATAGATTAAAACTTGTTGTTCTTGAAACTATTCGTTCAAGACCCCATAACAAAATAGATCTCAATCGTCTCCTTCTCCAACGGGAGGCTTTCTATATACATAGGTTCCGTACGCTCACCCCATCTGGTTTGAATACGGACATGGATCTTTCGTCGTTCCTGTAAATCTTCAGTTTCCCCTTTAATTCCTCCTTCAGCAAATTCACACGTGTTGATTATTGAGTTTCTCCTTTTTATATTCTCACAGCTTTCTATTCTGTTAACGCTGTTACCCCATAGGACTGACCATTTGAGAGGTTGTTTGCAGCGCGTTAATTTATTTAATTCAGGTAATTTTGTCTTTCTCAATTGTACATGTTTCATTATGTATGCTTGTTCGAGAATATCATTATGCTTGTATTCGTTTCATATTGTACCAGTATGTGTTTTAACTTTTCCACAGACTCTTGATGAAGTCAATGAAATATCCCATTACCGCGGATGGATATCTAAACTTTTCGCATTTTGTCGTACTAAATTGTTTAGGGTGTTTTCCTCTTTCTCCTTGGGCAGTATAAAAGGCAGGACACATGCGTGCATTGCTCTTGTGGGTTTTGCATGAGGCAAAGAGTGTTTAGGAGTGGTTTTGAGCGCAATTTTGGATTTTTTTTAGATTTTTTCTTCAGAATTTTTAGAAGTTTTTGTAATGTTTTTAGCCTTTAGACAATGATTTCTTAAAGTTCTGTCAGTTTCTTGTCTGTTTCCTTGACTTTGCCCTGAAGTCTGTGCTGTTACAGTACAATGTATCTCTATGGAAATGACATTGTATGGGGCATCGTGGCAAGGATTTTGCATGCCTCATACAAAGTCCAAATCCGTATAAAGTCCAAACTTGTGGAACCAAGTTTGGACGTTGTATGAGGTATAACTGTATAAGATCTTTATTCAGTTTCTTTGCCTCAAACGGTTCTTATCTTGGATCTGTTTACCGTTTGGCGGATTTCTCCTTGTCACTTAGGGGACAATCAGCATTTCATCTTTGGACAGTAGAATCTAGCTATGCTTGGAATATTATGACCTGTTTGCTGTTCAAACTGTTCATATAGAACCCATGAGTCAGAAAAAAATGAATTCTTTACTCTTTCTCATAAGCACAATACTTACTGAGTACAAATGCATATACATGCAATCAGGATGATAAGAAGTACCATAACAGCTATCAAGGAAACCACAATTTGACCTTGGTCTCCTCTCAGATAAAACAAATCCAGTCTCTCACATCTTGCTCCAGTGTAACCTCTGTCACAGCTGTAAAGCAAAGACAACAGAATTAGAGAACAACACACAAAATGTATTGCAACTCCAGTTCCCAGCCTAATATTTGAAAGGCTAAAGTCTATGGACCAAATATATGTCGCAGACAGCCCATCATTGAAAGCTGAAATCTCTTAATGGAAATCACACTTGCAAATGAAGCCTATGCTTGATTTCCATGTCCAGTCAAAAAACAGAGCAGCTATTCTGCAAACTACAAAAAATATAAAAATCTCTAGCTGTGTCATCACATCTTCTCAGCTCTGATGCAATTCCATCTTCTGACAATGACTTAATGGAAATGTAGTTTTGTGCTATGCCACCTAGCTGGAGAGGAAAAAAAATACTTTTTCAAATTGGAACTCCCAAATTCAGGTCCAAAGTAGATCAGACTGAATCTAAACATACAGCCATGTTTGTCTGGACTGCGGAGGCAAGGATCCTCAAAACTGCTAAGGGCTGCTACTGCTGGTACCAAGTGCTAAGAGTCATTTCTGTGGTTGATGCAAATGACATGACATCGCTGCAATCATTTGCTTCATGTAATCATTTTGCCTATTGTACTCATACAGTTGTGAAATGTGCTGATTGTGCCAAACTGCTCAACTACCATGTGCCAAGATTCCAACCTCCGAGATATTTATCTTAGTTTAAATAGGAGCTTACAAGTTTTGTCACTTCTGCACTTTAGTAATAATGGTAGAGGCAGTGTCCTTTCCACACAGCTGACAGCTGTCAATTATTTTCTCTCCTTTGTAGCACAGTTTCTGCAATAATTCTACTTTAAAAGGAGTATTATTCTAGGGGCATAGGCAGGAGGAGAAAGAGATGGTATACACTGGAAGAACCGAAATATTGAGTTTTAACCCAAACCTATATTTTACATACAGGTTTTCCTCCAAAATCCCTATTTCACAAAGATGGAATACTACTGAAACCCCCCACATTTCAATAACTATTTATCAAATAGATATCATCCTCCGCCAGATCCCTTGGCAAGGTGAAAGCGGAGGATCACACATCATGGTCCATCCAGCCAGCGGGTGACATATTATCCAAATGGTTAAAATAATGAATGCAGATGGACTTGATTTCTCAAGTTCATTTGTATGTGTGGAATGTCAACGCAAAGACGTCCACCAATGTGTGGACTCCTCGCTGAATAATGACTCCAAGATATCCAAAGTATTTGATAACTGCGAAAACAACAATAACAATGTGCCATCAAGACAATTCCAATTTATGATAACCCTTTCCATTCTTCTAGGCATAAAGGTAAATGTTTCCCTTGCTCAAAAGCCAGTCGTATCCAACTCTACGGTTCAGTGCTCTTCTCTGTTTCAAAGCCGAAGAGCCAGCGCTGCCTGCTTCTGCAGACGTTTCCGTGGTCATGTAGTAGACATGACTAGACACCGGAGTGCACGGAACGCTGTTTACCTTCCCACCAAAGTGGTCCTTATTTATCTACTTGCAATTTCTTGCTTTCAAACTGCTCGGTTGGGAGGAGCTGGGACAAAGACTCATTCCGTCCTGCAGTACTCGGGAATTGAACTGCCTTCCAGTCTATGCCTTCTAGGCATAGAGGTCTCATAAATAGTTTACTAGTCCCTTCTTCTGGGGGACCTATGGGACTGTACAGCTTGTTCAAGGCTACAGAGGCTGGCTTTTTCTACTCTGAAACACAGTGGGGAATCAAACTTCTAACCTTTGGCTCCACAACCAGGTATCAACTCACTGAGCTGTCTTACCAACATATGGCAAAAATGGAAGGGCTCATTTAGTAAGAGCCATATTAAAAGAAACTCTCTTTTAAATAGGAAGCAGGTGTAGAAGTAAATGCAAAACCTGCTCCAAATTTCATCTCAGATTGAGTTCCTGAGGAACTCAACATCTCAATGCGCCAAACGTGATATGCCATCCAAAAACATTAACTGGGGAGGAAAATATCCTTTTCAAGAACTTCTCGATCCCAGGTTTTCTACTAGTAATGAAGTAATAGCCAACCTCAGTTGGAGAAGCTTCTCATTGCTCATCAACAGTAAGGACTATTTGGGTTAATAACTAAACTTAAAACAGAGTTAAAGTCTTCAGCAGTCGGGACTACATTATTTTTCACACTGTGGACTAATAGTTAAAACTCATAGGGTAATTGAGGAAAAGCAGACTCGGGTAGCAAATATGCAATTGTCCAAATATTTCCAAAGTATCATGCCAGAAGTTAGTGCAGGGTAAATTACATATTTTCAGTGCTTGGGAACTTCCACATACACGCAAGCCGGCGTCTGTGCCAGGGTAACATAACGGCATTTTCCTTTGATACAATAGTGTTTATATTCCTCAGGACACCTAGAAAAGTGTCCCCTCTTTTGCAGTTCTGTTGTGTCATCTGGAAATTTAAAAAAAAAGAAGGGGGGATACATTATACATCTGCCCCACAGACAATTGCACCTCCAAGTGAGTTCTGCTAATTTTCTATGACTAGGCATTTTAGTTAGTGGATTTCACTGTGTCTTTCAGAAACAAAATTCTAAGAATTCTTCAATTCAACTGGCCCGGATTTTTACTGCTAGATGAAAAAAAATAATTTCAGACTAAAATGCCAAATATCTTCTGGCCTACAATGTAACCTGGAAGCAGAAGTTATATTCAAATTCTCCCCTTACCAAATTGAATACAGGAAAGAGAAATCCAACATGACTGCACAGACTTTGTCTTGTCTGCAAGCAATGAAGCATTATACAGTGGAACCTTGGTTAACAAACGGCTCAGTTAACATAAAAATCGCATAACAAAAGGAAATCCATAGAAAATAATGGCTCGGTTTACAGAATTTTTTGGGAACAGATTAATTGGTTTTCAATGCATTCCTATGGGAAACCGCGTTTCAATTAATGTATTTTGGTTTTCAATGCATTCCTATGGGAAACTGCATTGAATGCATTCCTATGGGAAATTCAGCTAAAGGAATTTTTGCTGTAAAAAATGTCCCAGAGAACACATTAATTACGTTAACCAAGGTTCCACTGTATTCTAATGTTGAATTATCATTTTTCTTGAATAATCTTCCAATTTACTATGGTATGTATACATTAAATGCTTTGAGATGTGATAGAGACCAAGAAGTTAAGAAAGGAACCACCTGAATATTGCATAATAAATTTTTTTTTTAAAAAAAACATTTATTAGGAAGTAGTTTGTACACAGAGAAACAAGAAACACACAGGAACAAACATGTAGATTTTGTAAAGGTTTGTGTGTGAAATGTATAAATATATGAAGGAAGGGGCAGCTGAGAACTTCTAGAAAACATTAGCTTGATTTGGAATGCTTACTAGATGCTGGCAAAAAATATACAGCACTTTGGTTTATATATGAGTATGTAGACTAATTTCAAGAAGGGCACAGAGGAGATAGCAGCAATAGCAATAACTCTTATATATATATACTACCCCAAAAGAGCTTAGAGCACTCATTGGGTGGTCCACAAAGTCATTAGCATCCCAACAAGCTGGGCAATCATTTTACCCAACTTCAGAAGGATGGAAGACTGAGTCAAACGAGCCAATATGGATCAAATTCAGATCATGAGCAGAATGTGGGTTCTTAGCCACTGCGCCAGGAGGGCTCCTAGCATTTCAAAAATTGCTTATGCATTCCAATGTAAGTCACGCATGACTATAATCCATGTTTACCTGTACAGTTTCCATTTGAGTAACTGCAGGAAAGTGTCTTTTCTTCGTGTTCAGTTGTATTTCCATTACCAGTCACACAGTGGAAAATAGCAAGACCTTAATTTGCGGAGGAATGGTAGAGAAAGAAAGGCTTTAGGCAAGTATATTTCCGGGACATATTGACTCATATTACAGCAACATTTGTTTTACTAAGCATATCAGAGTTGAATAAAGGCAGCTTTCTCTCCTATTTCAACATTTGCTCCATGTTTCACCACCTGATTATAGTGCAGTAAGTGCTGAAATGAAAGGTAAATTGCAAGATATTTTATTTATTTATTTATTTATTTATCTATTCTTAAAATTTCTATTGCCACGCAATTTGGCAACAACTCTGGGCGGCTTACAATTAAAAGCAATGTCAAACTAAAAGCCCTTAAAAACCCCATTAAAAATTTGAAATAATTTACCCACTCACCCCATCTATTAAAAGAGAGAGAAATCTTAATTATATAAGCCAGCAGGCGGGGGGGTCACCCCTCCATCGGTACCCCACACCTGCCTGCCAGCCAGGTTTTCAGTTCTTTCCTAAAGGGTAGCAATTCCATCTGCAGCCGTAACTCTATTGGCAGGAGGTTCCATAGGGCCGGTGCGGACATAGAGAAGGCCCTCCTTCTTGTGCTAGAGAGACGAGCCCCTTTATCTGATGGTACAATTAGAGAACCCCTCTGGTCCGCACTGGTTGGACGGACAGATGTTCTTGGGGTGACGCAGTCTCTTAGATATCCTGGCCCACTACCATGTGGGGCGTTAAAGGTCATTACCAGCAACTTGAATTGCACCCGGAGGCATACTAGTGCAGCCCTCGGAGCAGTGGTGAGGTGCGGGCATAGCGCCCACAACCCATCACCACCCGGGCAGCCGCATTCTGGACCAGTTGCAGCCTCTGAATGGTCATCAAGGGCAGCCCCATGTAGAACACATTGCAATAATCTAGTCTGGAGGAGTCCCGGTCTATGAGTGGGCGGAACTGGCGGATTACACAAAGTTGTGCAAAAGCCCTCCTGGCCACGCCTGCCACCTGCTCTTCGAGCAGTAGTCGTGAGTACAGGAGAACCCCCAAGTTGTGCACCGGGTCTGTCTAAATACTTTGGTTCCATCAGGTTTGAATAATGTGTTGGAACTCTTTACTTGCAACCACTAAATACCACTTTGACTCAAATTCAAATTTTGCCTCATAAAGAATCAGAAACGAAAAGCCACAGCTGTTGTTGTTGTTATCATCATCATCATCATCATCATCATCATCATCATCATCAACTCGGTTTTCATGGCGATTGTGGTTTTTTATTTTCCCCCTTGTGCTGAAGTCCCTGCCCCTCCTGAGCTGGCATTGGTCTGGATACAACATAGCCTCAACCGGCCTAAGTCTGCTTAGCAGCTGCTAGTTTAAAGGCAGCCTAGTTTGTTAGGATTGTGCCCACAGTTAAACAGTTTAATGCTTTTTGACCAGTTAAAGCTGATTTGGCGGCTACATCACTGTCTTTAGAAAGCTAAACTAGCCACAATAAACCAAACATTATTTTCATACACACAAAACACAATGGGCTGCCCTAAAAGATAGTTCAGAAACTTACAATAGCAATCGCAATTACAATTATATACCGCCCCATTGTGCTTAGTGTACTCGCTGGGTGGTTCACCTGGTAATTAGCATATTGTGCCCAACATGCTGGGTACTCATTTTACCAATGGAGGGCTGAGCCAACCTTGAGCCTGGTCAGGATCAAACTTGCAATACAGCAGTTTAACCACTGCACCACCATGGCTCTTACAACTGGTGGAGAACCAGAATTCTTGAGGGAGCCAAGCGCCTGGATCATTTGTTTTGTAATTTGCCTTAGTTACATTTTAATTTTCAACTGCATTCAGTTTCACTTAAAAGAAATTGTTTATTAGATTGAAACTTTATTAGTTTACATGACTAGTTTCCACTTGCTCATAGGTCTGGCTGAAATTAGATTCTACAATGAATGAGGTATGAAATGAAGTGAGTTGTCATTTCAAAAATACTCTTTAAGTTCATGCAGCCAAATATAGAACACTGCAGCTTCTAAAGTGGAACATAAGGCAATAATATATTAGATACATTTTAAGCATGAAGACTGAAAATTGGTTCATAGACTTAATAAATGGTAAAAAAAAACTATTTCGGAAATCAGTATCAACTGACTGCAACCAATTAAATCAGTTTGATCTAATCAGCCATACACTGATTTATTAGTTTAATTAGTTCTCCGCAGCACCTAAAAATTCAAAACAGATGCCTTTCTTGAGATTTCAAAGGAAACATATTGACAATAAATAGATAAATAAATTAGTTATAATGCATCATTTTAAGATGAACAAAAAAACCTCATTTTTTTCTGCTTTAAATTAACAGTAATGAATATCTCCCTTTAATTATCAGCCTTACCGATTAAACTTTCAAATTGATTTTGATGAAAATCAGTTTTTTACAGAGTAATTTATAAAACCATCTAAAGTTAAACCTTACAGTCTAGTCTTCTTCACACCAGACACAGACTAGAGATTATGCGCTAGAAACAAGAATTAGCCACACACACGCAATAATATTTATATTTATTTATTATATATCCCGCCCATCTTATGGGATATAAATGTAACTGCACTTTTTTCCAAAGCTGACAGGCAACTAAGAGTATCCTTGCACTTATATGGTATGGAGTTGTATCACCAAAATATTTCATCACTCAGCTTGGAACACCAATATTAAAACATTCCAGAAGTCCCTGAAAAACTGGTTTAGCATATCACTCAATTGATTGTTAATCTAACAAAATCAAGAGCAGGTGAACAAGTGTTTTGTAATGATAATTGTTTGTAATCATCCTTGGAGAATTAAGGTCCTGTATTTGTAAATTATAAATGGGACTGCTTTCTTGATCAAACAGATACTGGAAAGAAACTGTAATGTGAATCTATAAAGAACAGGATTAGTTTAGAAATTACTGTTTATGTTCTTTAATAGAACTAGGCTGTTAGAGATTGGTTATTATTTTGATAAAAGCCTGTCTGACAGAATCCTAGTGGCATAATATACAACATGTTATAGTAAAATCTCTGCTGTGAAAGTGATGACTTATGTTATAAATGTTTTAAAATTACACCAGTACTGCAGAGTAGCTGTACTGTATTTTAGTTTCTGCAGTACTTGGTCTAAAACTCTGCCAGATTCTAAGCCATTTTAAAATAAATACACAGAGCTAAATATAAAGAACTGGCCCCATGCAGTGGGTACCCTGGCAGGCAAGACTGGGCACTAAGAGCAAACTCTGATGGGCAGGCACAACTCGACACTGCAAAACTTTTCCTTCCTGCTGCTCCCCCCCCCCCCCGCAACTCTCAAGAGTTAATCTATGCTTTGACTGAGTACCAGCATCCTTCTTGAGTACCAGGATTGAACTCCTCACTACATAATGAAAATCCTCACTGTGTACATGCAGAGAGCCTTCGCCCTAAGGCAGGTGTTCTCATCTTTTTAATGCTGGGGGCCAGGTCATTCTCCCTCAGACAGCTTTGGGGGCTGTATGGCCATTGTGCCCTTCCTCCACCACATGGCACTTCCTGGTGTGGTGGAGTCCACATGAAATGGTTTCATGGGCCACATCCAGCCCATGGGCCGCAGGTTGGGAATCCCTGCCCTAAGGGTAACAAAAATACCTTTAGGATTTTTTTAAAAAAACCTCTTCATCAAATTTTTACAAGTAACAGGACCTTTCTGATGAAAAACTATAGTACTGTACTAACTTTAGGCTACCTATCCATAAGAGAGAAAATAATTTCAAGCAGTAGTAAATTTCCATTTACCCACTTTTAAGAGCCCTTCCACAGTAGTATTCTAAGAGACTTCCAAATGGCTTATTATATTTTTTTTTAATCTTATAGCAGAGTTTTTCTCACTTACTAGGAGATGGTGATAGGTTGGCCAACTTCTTTTCCCAACCGAGCTCCTATCCATGCCAGGTAGGACTATAACAGGTTAAGCTGTTCAAGGCACTGCACCTGCTGGGTTTCTGTCTGATGCAACTGTTCAAGGTGCAAGAATTCTTGGGTGGAGGGGAAGGTGTCAACCTTAAGACTAAAAGAGGAGCCCGGTATCCTTTATTAACTGACTAGTCATCTGATCATATCAGGTTAAAATGTGATAGGTAAAAGGTAAAGGTTTCCCTTGCTTGAAAGCCAGTTGTATCTGACTCTAGGGTTCAGTGCTCATCTCTGTTTCAAAGCCAAAGAGCCAGCGCTGTCTGCTTCTGCATACGTTTCCATGGTCATGTGGCAGGCATGACTAGACACCGGAGCGTACGGAACGCTGTTTCCTTCCCACCGAAGTGGTCCCTATTTATCTACTTGCAATTTCTTGCTTTCGAACTGCTAGGTTGGCAGGAGTGCTAGGTTGGCAGGAGAGTATATATTAAATAAAAATATCATTACAAAAACAAAATAAAAACAGATTAAACGTAGAACGCTACAATCACAACAAAACAAGATATAAATTTTGCTCAATAAAATTGATCACCTTTGCATGCAACCCACCTGATTAATAAAGAATCTTCTCTTTTGAATGGCCCCCAAGTTGGGGCCATTCAAAGTTTATAGTTGGGGGCCTCAACTATAAACTTGACAGTTCTGACATTTACATATTTATTTGTACCCTGAAGGAAGGAAGTTAATCTATTATTAGGGCCCCAGTATTTAATTCTGTCTAGTAATGTCTGTGAAGACTGGGCTCTTATAGTGGCATATAATATAATTGACAACTAAACAGAACATGTGCACTATCTTTGATTTCTAGCGTTCTGCAGAAGAGCAAGGACATGGGTTGCAACAGCTCAGTGCCATAGCCAGGGAGTGGCCAGGGTGGGCTTGGCCCACCCTGAGTTAGCAGCTTGCCCGCCCTGGCAAAACGCGGCTTCCCATAGGAATGCATTGAAAAGAGGCTTCGTTGCCCATCCTGAAAAAAAATATTTGCCCACCCACATCTGGAATCCTGGCTATGGTCCTGCAACAGATACTTTTTTTTTCCTAGCCACAGGATCTAAACCCGTGGTTCGCAATGTGGGGGCAATTTGATTTTTAACAGGGGCAATTCGAGATCAAATTAGTAACAATGATTTCTTTGTTTTTATTTTTTGCTTTTCTTGTTTAGACCAAATTAATGGCTTTTAGGCTTCCTCCACCTGAATAGGAGTTCACTTTTGGGAATAATAAGAATTATATGCCACAGGGCAGGGGCATCAGGATTTTGGAGATGCTTAGGTGGAGCATGCCCCGTCCCCCCAAAAAAGGTTGAGAACCACTGATCTAAACGAAAAAGAAACCCCACCTGTTGAATGCCTGCCTATCCTGACACCTGGACGGGAGCCTTGCCAGAGGTTTAAATAAAAGGGTTACTTTACTCCTCTCCCCACCCCCAGTGCCTGACTTGAGCGAGGTTTCGGTGCAAGGAAGAGCGACTCTAAACACACACACACACACCGCCCCAGTTTAAGCATGGAGGAGGGAGCCAAAGGTGTGCCATGCCTCACCTATGAGCAGGACAGAACTCCGAGGCGCCGGATCCATGGGAAAGCCTCGTCCCTCCGCTTTAGCCGCCGGGCCAGCGAAGACACTGCAGCGGCCACTACTACCACAAGCAACGGTGCCGCCGCCGCCGCCGCCACCCGGGAAAGCCACGGCCTACCTCTCTAAACACACCTCCCGCCACCGCCGCGGTTCCTCTCGCAACAGGGTGGGTGGAGCTGCCTGTGCTCTCCTGCTGGCAGAGAACAGCGGGAGCTCTTGGTGCCCCCCCGACCCCACCCCACCCCCGGCTAGAAAAGTGGACTGCAGTGGCTCAAGTGGCTAAGATGCCGACTGGGAGGCGGGAAAGGTCAGCAGTTCGATTCCCGAGTACTGCAGGACGGAATGAGCGCCCGTCTTTGTCCCAGCTCCTGCCAACGTAGCAGTTCGAAAGCAAGACATTGCAAGGAGATCAATAGGGACCACGTCGGTGGGAAGGGTAAACAGCGCTCCGTGCGCCGCGCTCCGGTGTCTAGTCATGCCTGTCACGTGACCACGGAAACGTCTGCAGACGCAGACAACGTATTCGGCTTTGAAACAGAGATGAGCACTGGACCCTAGAGTAGGATACGACTGGCTTTCGAGCAAGGGAAACCTTTACCTTAGTAAAGCTAGGAAAGCAAGAACTTGCAAGTAGATAAAAGAGGTACCGCTTCGGCGGGAAAGGTCACAGCGTTCCGTGCCATACCTGTCAACCGTGGCTCCGGACAATCCGGGACCTACGTAGAACGGTTTTGTGCAGATCGCTTTTTACGCATGCGTAAAAGCCTTCTATGCATGCGTAAAAGTGACTTGCGCAGAACCATTCTGCGCAGCTCGCTTCTACGCATGCGTAGAAGGCTTTTACACATGCGTAGAAGGCTTCTACGATCCCCTTCTGCACAGAAGCCTTCTACGCAAGCGTAGAAGGGTTCTATGCATGCGTAAAAGCCTTCTACGCATGCGTAGAAGCGAGCTGCGCAGAAGGGATGCGCAGTAACGCCTTTCCCCGCTGCCAAATTCCGGGGTTTCGGCAGCTCCGAGCGGGAAATGGCGAAAATCAGCACAGAAAAACAGGAAATCCCAGCCAATCCGGGAATGTTGACAGGTATGCTCCGTGCGCCTTGGCGTCTAGTCCTGGCTGCCACGCTCAGCGCTGGCTCTTTGGCTGTAACATAAGCGGAGATGTGTACCCCGCCCCCTACAGTGGGACACGGCTGGCTTTGGAGCAACTAGGGAGACCCTTGGCCTTAGTAAAGTTACGGCTTTGGGTTGTGCATAAAAGCGGCTTTGAGATCCTGACCGTGTGTGGGGAGAGGCGGGAGAGGGTCGCCCTTGCTCCAAAGCCAGCCGTATCTGACTTTAGGGTTCAGTGCTCATCTCTGTTTATAGCCAAAGAGCCAGCGCTGTCTGTGTCTGCAGACGTTTCCATGGACATGTGCCAGGCATGACTAGACACAGGAGTGCATGGAACGCTGCTTACCTTCCCACCTAGGTGGTCCCTATTTATCTATTTGCAATTTCTTGCTTTCGAACTGTTAGGTTGACAGGAGCTGGGACAGATGACAAGATCGAAATGCAATAAATCTGGGTGGCCAGACTTTTCTGCAGTGGGCCAGACTACACCCCGTTAGACAGCTAAGTGGGCAGGAGGCATGGTTCCGCCACTTCCAGTGATGGCGGTGGGTGCATTCATGATGCGTTTTGGCTCTTTTTGCTGCTTCCACCACTTCCCGTGGTAGCAGGAGTGAAGGCACCTCACGTTTGCCACATTTTTGGCTGTTTTCGGCACTTTCGGTGCGTTTTCAGTGCTTCTGGGGGTGGCTGGGTCCTCACCGTGGGCCGGATTAATTGGCATCACAGGCCGGATCCTGTCTGCGGGCCATAGTTTGGCCACCCTGGCAATAAACAAACCAACTGCGCCTGAGGCATTACTGTGCCAGCAGAGTCTCCTTCAAGTCTAACCTGTCTGTTTTACCTAACTATGTGAGCCTAGTGCGCCTGTTTCCTCCTAGGTCTTTCTTCCCAGACTGATTCTCTGGTGCAGCCACCCTACTCCTTCCTCAAACTGGAGAACCTCTTCGGTTTTTCCATCACCTTCCCCTGGCTCCAATCTGACAAAGGGCAACCTAAACAAAAACAACAACAATTAAATGTTTTTCTCATTAAAAAGGCTTTTAAAGAGATCTTACCAATTGCTGAGCAATAGGATTAATTAACTTATACTCTACCATCGCCAATATGTGTTGTTATGGTTTTATTGTTTTGCCTATAATTTACCAGTATTTGGTTTGGTGTACTGTTTATTTTAAATTTTATATTGTTATTGTAAAAATATTTTAATTTGTTATACATGGCCAGGATAAATGAATGAATGAAAGACAGAAACCTGACACTTGTCATAAAAAAGCTGTGGTGCTGTTGTGCCTTTTCCTTCTTTGTGGAAGAAAAACAGTAAAGGGCGAAACAACGGTTCCAGAGAAGATTTTATCACAATCTCACTAAGTTTTGGAAGTGGTAGCCATGTTAGCCTGTGCAAGCATATCAGAAAGTAAAGAAAACAACAAAAGGCAACGTTGTGGCGCCTTAAAAACTAACTCCTGTGTTTAAATGTGAGTTCTTGTGGATCAAGTCCACTTCGTCGGACATGAGTAAGACTTCATAGCATCAATTTATACACATCACCATGTTTTGTGGGTGTGAAGCTTCATGTGCCATCTGCTGACTCGTTCCCCTCTTTTTAACTGGGTTTCCCCCCACCCCCCAACATCTCACCCTAGTGGAAATTCCCTAAAAGGCAAAAAGCAGACAAACAACACAGTGCCTTCTGTACTTTGAATGTCTAAATTTAGAAGCTGGAAAAGAGTCCTTTGTGACCCCTGGAGAGCTGCTGCCAGGCCAAGTTGATGCTATTGGTTAGGTGGACCATGGGCTTAACTCATTATGCAGCAGCTTCTTATGTTTCTGCATGACTTTTTTGATGTTCAGTCGCACAGTCGATTCCGACTCTATGGACCATTGCCCACCAGACACCTCTGTCCTCCACCATCTTCCTCAGCCTGCCGAGCTCTGTGCCCATTGCGTCTACAATACCATCTAGCCATCTCATTTTTGGCCGCCCCCTTCTCCTTTTGCTCTCCACCTTTCCCAGCATCAAGGCTTTCTCAAGTAAATCTTCTCTTCTGATTTGATGTCCAAAGTACTTTAGCTTCATCTTTACTACTTGACCTTCTAATGAGCAGTCAGGGTTGATTTCTTTTAGGATCAGCTTATTGGTTTCTTCGCTGTCCAGGGTACTCTCAATACTCTCCTCCAACACCACATTTCAAAGGCATCTATTCTTCTACACTCAGCTTTCCTAATGGTCCCGCTCTCGCAACCATACATTACCACTGGGAATACCATTGCTTTGACTATGCGCATTTTTGTTTGCAAGGTGATGTCTCTACTTTTAACTATGTTCCCCAGGTTTCTTATAGCTTGCCTCCCAAGAATCAGTCGCCTTTTTATTTCATGGCTGCAGTCACCATCTGCAGTGATCTTTTATCCTAAGAAAGTAAAATCTGTCACTGCTTCTACCTCTTCTCCATCTATTTTCCAAGGACTGATAGCGCCTGTTGCCATTTCTTGGTTTTCTTGATGTTGAGTCTCAAGCCAGCTTTTGCGCACTCTTCTTTCAACCTAAGCAGCAGCTTCTTTAGGTCTTCCTCACTTTCTGCCATTAGGGTAGTATCATTTGCATATCTCAAATTGTTGATGTTTTTCCCAGCAATTTTGATTCATCCATCCCTGTGTTGCGCATTATGTGCTCTGTGTATAAGTTGTATAAGCAGGGTGGCAAAATACTCCTTTTCCTATTCCAAACCACTCTGTCATTCCGTATTCTGTCCTCTAACTGTTCACTTCTTGTCTCTTGTACAGATTTCTCCTGAGGCCTATAAGTTATTCTGGTATTCCCATCTCTTTAATTACTTGCCACATTTTGTTGTGGTCCACACAGTCAAAGGCCTTTGTGTATTCAATGAAACAGAAGTAGACTTGTTTCTGATATTCCTTTATTTTCTTCATGATCCAACATATGTTGGCAATGTGGTCTCTAGTCCCGCTGCCTCTTTGGAACCCAGCCTGCACTTCTGGTAACTCTCTCTCCATGTGCTGCTGAAGTCTGTCCTGTCTTATCTTGAGCATAACCTTGCTAGCGTGTGGGATGAGCGCAATTGTTCAATAATTTGAACATTCTTTGGCATTACCCTTTTTTAGGATTGGAACATATGTGGCCATTGTTGTGTTTTCTTAATCTGCTGGCATATAGAATGCAATAATTTGAATGCATGACTACTTGCATGAGAAACCCTCAATGTTCATGGTGGATAATGCCACATGTGGCTATTTTCTTTTGTGTCTAGGCCAGATGTGAAACTGCTAAAATAAAGCCATCTTTTGGTGAATTCACCCCATAGTTTCTTTCATCAGACCTAGTGTGTGAGAAAGATTAGTTGTCACAAAGTTGCTGTTGCCTGGGATGCACCAGATTGTGGTTCAAAAATACCACAATCTTTGAGGAGGCTCTTTCTGTGTACCCTATATGTGGTTATCAATGGGAGACAGGAACACTAAGATGCCAGAGATGTGAGCAAGGCTCACTTTATTCCTCTTACTCATCTGATTAGCTTGATTTGATATGACAAAATACTTTAATGAGGAATTTTAATGAGGAATGATGAGCCAGCCAGAGTGACCTTAGGCAAGTTGCAAAGTCGCAGTGTACCTCCAGTAGAAAGGAATAGTAAACTGCTTCTATACATTTGTTACCTAGAAAATCCTGAAAAGGGTGGCCATAAATAAGAATTGACTTGATGGTGCGCATGTATATGCACACATTCCCAACACTTAGTTCCTTGTCTCCATGAGAATGAGACAGCAAACATTTTCTCCTTCAAGGCTTGTACAGTTTCTGAGAAATGTCTCAACACAAAACTGTGTCTCGTCCTTTATGAAGTTAAGTAGACCAAGTGTAGAAGGGCTGATTGACTAATTAAAAAGATGCAAACTACTCCTCTGCTACTTTTAATTAAAAATTTGCTGAAAGGCAGGAGCTACTCTAGTCTGCAAATTTTTTTCCTACAAATGTAAAAATTGCAGCTGAGACCAATAGAAAAAAATTCTCACCCTTTTACAGGAAAGAAGAAAATAAGATAAGTACAGGAAAAAACCCAATTTACGTAAAAAGTCTGTTCCATAGGCTTTTATGTAAATCGGTTTTTTACTTAACTCGAAGCAAACCCATAGGAAAAATGAATTTTTACATAACTTGAAGCAAACCCATAGGAAAAATGAATTTTTTACTTAACTCAAAGCAAATTCATAGAAAAATGTTATTTATGTAAACTGAACCGCATAGGAAAAATGATTTATTTTTTTTACCTAACTGGAAGCAAACCCATGGGAAAAATGGATTTTTTTACCTAACTCGAAGCAAGCCCATAGGAAATTGTGTTATGTAAATCAGGACATTTATGTAAATCGAGACATGATTTTAGTGCAAAAATAATTATGTAAGTCGAACTTTGTGTAACTCAAGGCATATGTAAGTCGGGGTTTTACTGTACCATAAATGAGATAACACAAGAATTTACATCTTTATTGCATCTCCACTCCCATTAAAAAAAAATCTGAACGAGGAGGAATGATTGTACAACCAAACCTTTTTGTGGAACCATCAGGCTTTTCAAGAAAAACATGGAGGGATATGGTGTATATTGTCTTGAAATTAATAGCACTAGTAGCTGTGTGTGGTTCATGGTCCAAGCTGAAGTTTGTCTCACCCTAAAATTATGTAGTGAAGTATCCATCTCTTGGTCAGACTGTGAGCCATCCCTGGTAGGGATGTCTGTTTGGTAATAAAAGGTCGCCCTTGCTTGAAAACCAGTCATATCTGACTCTAGGGTTCAGTGCTCATCTCTGTTCATAGCCAAAGAGCCAGAGCTGTCTGCATCTGCAGACATTTCCTTGGACAAGTGGCAGGCATGCTTCGACACCAGAGTGCACAGAACGCTGTTTACCTTCCCATCGAAGTAGTCCCTATTTATCTACTTGCAATTTCTTGCTTTCGAACTGCTAGGTTGGCAGGAGCTGGGACAGAGATGGGAACTCACTACATCATGCAGTACCTGGGAATTGAACTCTCACCTCCCAAGTTCAGCATCTTAACCACTTGAGTTTGGAGGCACCCTCAAATGTATTAATAGTGTCATCTCTATCTCAGTGGGGAGGTGCAGATACTGTAAACTACATATAATAAATGTGTTATAGATGGCAATTGGGGACTTTACACTCTTTGTTATTGTCACTACCTAGGCAGAACAGACGTTTCTTCATTCATTTTGAAACTTTTAATGAAAGAACCTGGGCATGCAGATCTGACCATGATTTTTGGAACTTTTTAGAGTTTTCTTCACTATCACCAGCTCTATAGCATCCAGAAGAAACGTACAGGGTTGAATGTGAGCTTATGTTTGTGATTTTTTAAACTGGTCTAATCAGTGGTGGGCTCCAAAAAAAATTACTACCACACTGTGGGTGTGGCATGGTGTGCGTGGCCAGGGGGAAAGCTCTGTGTTGCACCTGAATTAGGACTATTTTATTTTAAAACTTGGATGGGCGGGGTCAGCCAGAATTTCTGCTACCTGTTCTGGCGAACTGGTGCGAACCTGCTGATGCCTACCACTGGGTCTAATAAAGATGTCACCCTTCCTTGCCTTTGGGTTGTGTGGGATCCGCACATACAATTGGCACACTGTCCCTGACAGAACCACGGTTTTGGGAGAACGCTCCTTTGAGCTTTGGTTCCGAAGGGACAGAAATTGGGGAGCGGATTAATAGTCATAGTTTAATTCACCGATTGCTGACCTGACAGGCAGTTTGGACAATAGAGGGCAAAAGATCGCCAGGTGATGAACTCGATAGGCATGTAATGAGTAATCTTGCATCCGCAGAAGCTCTAAGCCCAAGAGTCAACCTAGGCACATGTTTACTCCCGATAGCAGAAGACAATGCATGTCCCCGGTAGTAAATTAGATAGATAAGAAACTTTCCCCCGGTGAAGTCATCCCTAATGAGTAACTTGTGTAATCTCAAAATGCAGACTCAGAGTTTTCCTGTGACGGTCACGCGCAACCTATGCACGACGTCGAGCCAGGCAGGGTATAAAGTTTTGGGTCTTCTCATCAATAAATGCTGGTCTTCGCTCCATCTTGCCTCGTGTGTCTTTACTTGACCAGCCTCCTCCGGGACCCTCCGGCCCGCATCGGGCCCCGATCCAACAGGGTTGTAAATAAGGACAAGGAAGGCTTATTTTCCCTTCCTCCTTCCTCCCCAGGAAACCACAGGATACAGACTATGGTGAATATCTCCCTCTCAAATTTTCTCCCAACACATTTCCCCAAACCGGCCAGCTCTTATGGAGGCCCGGTTACGATGGCACAAGAATTCAATGGATTACAAAAGTTCTATTATCATAACTTCATCATAACTTTGTTCCATTATTTCGATTTGGATTTGCTCCAGCATAAACAGTTTAGTGGCAGATGGCACAACTTAAACATGGGGTTGTGTTGTTGTTAGCCTTGAGATATTTTGCAGACTTTCACTGCATCACAGTATTACTTGCCAGAATTGATTAGACCTTGAAACTCAGGCATTGTTTGTTATACATCTGTGAAAACCTGTTCTTAATGTTTCCTAGCAAGAGAAGCAAACGATCTACAGTAACACTGTATTGTTTACTTCCCTGCAGAGATAGAATAGAACTTTCCATATCTTTCCAACTGAAGTCAGAAGTAAAAATAATATCCAGTGGACTAAGGAAAAAGTATTTTAATCCTCCATACTTACATGAGCTAAGAACTCTGAACATACTTCGTAGTAAACAAAGTCTAGAGTTGAACTTCTTTTAAACTCTAGAGGCCTTTCTACTCATCACAACAGTTTGGGGAAAGGGAGAGACCCCAGGTATTTGTTCAAAATTTTACAGGCAGCCATGCCCATTCCTAGTTTTGTAACATAAATGCATACACTTAACACACATCATGGGAAGCACACCTTGTCACTATATATTTATGCTTTGCAGCAAGGGTGGTCAACTTGCGATTCTCCAAGACTGTGCTAGATTCCAGTTGATACCTGCATTCCTGGGGGCTGCCCCGGGGTGGAGAACCCATTTGCCTGAAGTACCTGTAAACCAAAAGTTTGTAGTGGGGGTGGGGGGCCACATGAAATTGTGTTGTGGGCCACATCCAGCCCACAGGCCGCAGGTTGAGAATCCCTGGGTGGACTATCACAGTTGCCATCATTCCTCACCAATGGCTATGATAGCTAGGGCTCATAGGGAATTGTAGTCCAATATCTAGAAGACAACAATCATGGATTTCTACTTCTGCTGGTCTTGTAAAACAACTGCTATGTAAAACACTTGTTCTTGTAAAACACTTGGTATGAGTAGACTAGTTGGGAATAATAAGTTTCATTTGGATCTGGGCTGTCCACATGAATTAATATCTAAAATTGCCATGGAAGGGTTTTGTGTCCTTCCCTCTCCTTTTCAAGAGCATTTTTAAACAGCAATAGTGATTATATAAAGCCATGCTGTAGGATTAAGCTCAGATGGAAGGAAACATGAAATAGCAGAAAGGCTATTTCACAGCCTCAAAAGCTGTCCATGCCTGCACTCTTCCATTCTGGATTACCTGAGAGGACCATTATGTAACAATTCTCAAGGGCTTTCCTATTGCTTTTTAAAATGATGTTGTCTTTGCCCTCCCTTGAATCTTTATAGGTTGCACCCCATCTCCTCAAAATTTATCCTAAAATGGCAACTCACATTCCCAGAAATATACTATCACTGGATTACACAAATGTAATTGCGGTGTTTCTTGTTCTGCCCTTGAATTGAAGTTCAGGAACAACCCTATTATGTTTGATCTTCTGGGGAGGAGAATGGACTTTTTTTACATCATCATCATCATCTCCTATGTGGAGCAAATTGGACATCAAGTGTTTCTTGATGTAAATGGTTAGCAGAGTGGTATGAAGTAGCCAGCAAGAGGTTCGCACCTGGAAAGGTGGTCCCTTGTGAGAAAAACAGGCAGACAGATCTTGGTGCAGAAGAAAACTCAAAGTAGGTTTACTCAGGAAGTAAAAGGGTGCAAGTATATATAGTGCAACAACTGTAACACAAAACAGATATATTCTCTTGGGTTGCTCAGTTGACCTCACTGAGACAATTCGGTTGTGCTATATACAAGTCCAAACAGTTCAGTAGCAGTCCAGTCCAGCAGGGTAAATGCAAGCTGTAATTACAGGCAAAGCCAAAGAGTTCTACAGCTTCTGTCCTCCTGGTGGAGGCTTACCCCAATTAGTCCTTCTTTGTCCAGCAAGCACAGATGGCATATCAGGCAAAAAGCTATCATCAGGATCAGTGCAAAGATTCAGTCCTCGTAGCAGGTTCTGGAAGACACAGAAATCTTCGTCCAGACTGTCAGCAGAGGAAGTTGAGCATTGTAGCTGGAAGTCTGCAATCCTGCTCTGACCTAAATACACTGGCCCATGGAGCACACCAGGGAAAAGTCCCAGCTCATGTGTGTCCCTGCAGTAGGGTCTTTTTTTTTTTTTTAATTTTTTTTATTAATTTTCGAACAAAATTACAAAACTTAAACATTTATAACATTACAGTACAGTACAATACAGTAAAAAAAAGAACAAATGAACAAATATACATTGAATACATTCACCCTCACCCACCCTTCACCTCCCAATCACCCTCACCCAGCCCTTCACCATCTTCTGTCTTCTTCACTCCCCTTGTCCTTCCGTTGAAGGACCGCCTCCGAAGTGCCGAAGAAGGGGAGGGAGACCGGAACTGGAGCGGGTTCTTGCTATTATTTAAGACATTAAATGAATTTTACTGTTCATATTAAAGCAGCTGTTTCTCTTTCCCTCCTGCTAATGGTTATCACACCATTGCTCATTTTATTACATTTCCTTCAAGTCATTTCTATTCAGATTTTGATCCCAAAATTATCCCACCTTTTTTTTCCTTCTCTTTTCCTATTGTTGCTATAGTAATCAAAATTATTCAATTTTCTTTCTATAACTAGTTGCAGATTCTTACTCTTGTATTTCTATTTATCTATATACTGCACATCCAATTCTCTGCGAACCTTAACATATATCACCTTATAATATATAATCTAACTATCTATCCATTCATCTATCTAGTTAATGTTAACACACCTTGACAGAGGATTATTTACATATTTCAATCAATCAATCTCTTTCTAGAACCATACTTCCTCCATCTTAGGGCAAAGCAATAAAGAAACCAGGGTCACAGCAAATAAAGATTATTATTATTATTATTATTATTTTTTAAAAGAAACAATTTCCAAAACATCATACTCTACATGTTACTTAATGTTCTGGGCTAACCTCCCGTAGTTAAAAGCTCTTCTTTAAGTTTCCTTCCTTCTTCTAATCCTTCTTTAACAATATTACATAATTGTAATATAACCAAAATCTCAATTTGTTTACTTATCAAAACAACTTTTCTTACACAGAAAATTCCCAACTGTTATGTTGCTGCCAATTATAACTCATATCCTTATCCCTTGACTATTTCAAAAAAAATTTTTTCCCTCCGCAATCTTTCTTCCTTTGTTATATCCTAATAGATAAGAGTAAGACGGGTTCTTGCTAATATTTAAGACACTAAATAACTTTTGTTGTTCATACCATGCAGCTGTTTTCTCTCTCCTTTCCTCCTACTAATGATTATTCTACCATTATACATGTCATTACCTTTCCTTCAAATCTTTTCTATACAAATTTTTAATCCTAAAGTTATCTCCCCCTTTCTTTCCCTCCCCCCTACAATTACTGTACTAGTTAGGCTCATTCAATACACTTTCTGTACCAATTGCAAATTCTTACTCTTGTATATTAATTTATCTATATACTGCACATATGATATTCTCTGCAGTCTTCCCCAACATATGTTTCCTCATAATCTTAGACCCCATCAACAAAAGATTATTTACATGTTTTAATCTCCTCCTTAAACCAAACCTCCTCCATCTTACAACAGAACAAATATAGAAACCAAAATAACAACAAGTGGAAACTCATTGAAAAATAACAATTTCCAAACATCATACTCCATATTACTACTACTTGCCCTTCCTTGACATTCCTTGACAAAGGGTTATTTACAATTTCAAACATATTAAACCTTATATTTCAAGCTTTACACTGTAATTTTCCATCCAACTTACCCCCTTTTAACCTTTCTTAACAAATGTTATTAACCTTTTTGTAACAATTTCATAGATATTCCCTTTTACCCTTATCTTTCTCCCTGTATTTTTCACTTCTTTTATATTTTGAATTAACTTCTCAAAATTGAAAGCTCTTCTTTAAGTTTCCTCCATTCTTCTGATCCTCCCTTAATAATATTACAAGATTCTAGTATATCCAAATACTCAGTTTGCTTGTTTATCACAACAACTTTACCTGCCCAAAAAAATCTTAAATGATGTAATTTTTGCCAATTATAATTCACACCCTTATCCCTTAACAATGTAGTAACTGGTTTAATTTTCTTCCTCCACAATCTTTCTTCTTTAGTTATGTCCTGATAAATATCCAGTTTTTCCCCATCCAATTTTGGTACTCGTGTACCATTTCTTCTTAAAAATGCCATTAATTCTAATTTTCTGTCCAGACCTGCAAATTTTACCAAAACAAACCTTTTAAAAGTCCCATTTCTTCTCTTCCCCAATCTATAAACTGCTAGAATATCCTCCTGTGTGAATTCTCTCCCCATCTTCAGTTCATTCAACCATTTAATAATTCTTTCTCTCAGGCGGTCTGGACTTCCCTCTGGAATATTTTTAATCACCACGTTCCTTTGTCTCGCCATCTCCTCCAGCATATACAGTCTTTTTTCTTGCTTATCTATTCTTTTATCTTTTTCTTGCAAATCTTTTACCTTTGTTGTCTCAGAATTTTTAGTTACTGCTTTCATAGAGTTGGGCAGTAGATCTCTTGGTTCTTGTTGTCCATTCATGGTATCTTTCATTTCTTGATTCCTTGTCACATCTATTCTGTCCAACCTTTTCTCAAGTTTGCTCCAAATATCCATTTCTTTCTCCACTGCTTGCATATGTTTTATCTCCTCTTCCACAGATTTTAATTTTGCCTCTATTGTCATAAAGTTATTATTTAATATTTTCATATAGCTAACCAGCAAGTCCCTTAGTTCTTGTTGTCCATTCATAATTTCTTGTAATTTTGCTTCTATTGTGTCCTCCATGTACTGTCTTTTTTCTTGATTAGCCATTCTTATATCCTCTTCCTTTTCCTTTCCTTTTTTTTGCATCTCTTTTGTCCCCATTTCCATACGTCCATTATCTGCAGAGTTCATCAGCCTTTCCATCCGATCCCTGAAATCCCTAAAATAATGTAGTTCTTCCACATAAAGTTCCTTTTCCATATAATCCCTAAGATCTTGTGCTTCTTTCATAAAAGTTTCCATTTCGATAATTTTAGGATCTCTAGAATCTCTAGGGTAAGTCTAGAATCTGAAATCTTTGGTGTGATGATAACTCATTTAAGGCTGACTGTTTCCCACTTCTTTTTTCTCTCCTCTCACTACTTTAAGGTCACAGCTACTTCATCAGCTGTTTCTCATCTTCAGGGGCCTGTTCTTCTTCACACACTCTCTCCTTTTTTATTTTATTTCGTCTTTCAAAGATTCTTCCTCTCAAAAAAAAAAAAAAAGGGGGGGACAGACAGACACCCCCTCTTTCAGTCCATCAGCTCTCTTGCCTCAGAGTTCCCCTTTTATCTCTCTTTTTAGTTCAAAACTTTGCTCCAATACTTTAAGGGCATTCAAGGTTTCTCAAAGCTTTCTCCCCTCACTTTTCAAAGCTTATTTCAAGCTTTCTTTATTCACCTTGCCTTTGAAACCCAATCTTTCACTCTCTTCCACAGTTCTGTTTTTCCTTCTCAGTCTCATCAATCACACCTTCCTTAGTTAGGTAATCTTTACAGCCCAAAATAAACATTAAGAGCAAACGGAGGACTTACAGAGGCTTGTAAATCTGTGTCATCCCATTCACTCGGCATCTCTTTGCCTTTTTCAAGCCTTTTCAAGCTCTGTCACACTGGCCCAGACTCTCTTGACCCCTGAATTCTTTACCTTCTTCACCCCCACAGCACTCCTCTGTCTTTTTTCTCAAATTTATCTTTGACAGCCTTTGTTTTTCCACCTTTTTAATACATTTATCTCGCAGCCTGCTTCACTCGTGTCTTACTCCCCCGCCATCTTGTTCCGGTCTCCAGCAGTAGGGTCTTAAAGGCATCACAGACACAATATGCCTTGCAACCAGTTAGGGTGTGAGGCGAAGACTTACATCCCCTAACAGTGTTCCCCAGCAATTTCGATCATTCACAACAGCTTTGGTGTCTTCCCAAGAGACAATAATGGTTTCTAGATCCTCCTTAAGCATTTGCTGCTATGTTTTCTGAGGCCGGCCTCATTTCCTCTTTCTGCCAGGAGTAGGTATCCATCATTGTGCACTTTTTGGATGCTGATCTTTGGGCATATGTAAGATGAGACTGCGATGGCTTAGTGGTTAAGATGCTGAACTTGATGACTGAAAGGTCGTCAAGCCAGCAGTTCGAGACCGGAGTGCTGCATGACGGAGTGAGCTCCCGTCTCTGACACACCTCCTGCCAATCTAGCAGTTTGAAAGCAAGAAATTGCAAATAGATAAATAGATACCACTTCAGTGGGAAGGTAACATCATTCCATGTGCTCTGGTGTTTAGTCATGCACAACTGTTCCCTGTTACATCCTCCCTGTAGTGTGTTTTTAATTAAACAAAATAAAGCAAAGCAATCACACTTATATACTGCCCCATAGCACTTAATGCACTCTTTGGGTGGTTCACAAATTAATTATTCATTTTGCCCCTAACATACTAGGTACTCATTTTACCAACCTTGGAAAGGATGGAAAGCTGAGTCAACTTTGAGCCCTTTAACAAAACTATCCTCTTTCCTACAATAACCCTCCTCTGATAGCAGACATTTTCCTTTAAATTACTATTCTAAGGCAATTACATTTCCGCAGCTTCACTGTCATAATATTACAACACATCTCTCAAAGATGATGACTGCTATTATTACCGATGAACCCTTGTCCATGCTGATTTCCAGATTTTGGAATCGTTCTCCTTGTAATTTTGAGCTTAAGAATGAGCAACATCATTATTTATATACAATAAAAATTAAACAAATTGAATAAATTATAAATATTAACAAGAACAAACATGATAACCCCTCATTAAAAAACAACCCAGTAATAAAGAACACATATTGGAGATAGAAAAAGTTAATCAGACTTCATACCTATATTAGCGTACTCTATGCTCCTCAACACATAAAATGAAATAATTTATGTTAGCCACCTAAATGCTCTTAAGGTTGCCTACTATTATTGGGTTAAAATTATCTGATATATTAATTATACTTGGGTGCTGCTAGGAGAAAAAGGAAAGCTCAGTTATCATAATTTTCAAGTTTCCTACAGCATTCCTTGCGCTCCGGTGTCTAGTCATACCTGCCACCATGACAACGGAAACGTCTGCAGAAGCAGGCAGCGCTGGCTCTTCGGCTTTGAAACAGAGATGAGCACTGAACCTTAGAGTCGGATACAACTGGCTTTTGAGCAAGGGAAACCTTTACCAGCCTGAGGGTCATGTTTCCTTCTCTGCACAGTTATTTTTTTTAAATTAAAAGAGGTTATGTACTGAAAAGTTTGCAGCAGTGGAGGTATCCAAAAAATTCCCTTCTGTTCTTGTGATGAGCAGGCGCGGGGGTGTGTGTGATTAATTTGCCAATATGCAGAAGTGGCTCACTTATTAAGCCACTTTGCAATATTGGCAAATTGAAAATTAGCTTGTGTTGGATCAGTTCCAGTGATCACACATGCTAGAACTGATCCAAACTAGAGCCATCCTACCCACACCAGAATAGAAGCCCCTTGTTATGTATGTATGTTTGCATGTTCATTGTACTGTAAAGGCAAGAATGTAACCACTCCAAATACAAGGTATCTCAGCTGTAAAGGAACGCGAGCAGGCAGCCCATAGAGGGCAGCTGCGAGCGTTTAGTCTCACATGGTTCACATTGCTCAATCACGGACAGCCGCGGGAAAACCTTCCCCGCATTCAGCAGCAGGAGAAAGATCTGCATTCAGCAGCAGGAGAAAGATCTGCATTCAGCAGCAGGAAGAGAGGCGTGCCTGGGCGAGGCCACGCCGGTAGCCGCCAATGAGCTACCGTGCTACAAGATTCAAATGTATAGGGCTACTGTATATATTGAGATGTATCACCGCCATTACCCTCATGCTCCACCGGATCATCATGCAATAAACCTGTGTTAAGCCAACCCTTCGGCTGTTCTGTTGTCTTTGGTCCCATACACTAAATTGGCGACGAAGGTGGGATGATGGCTGCCCACGGGACCAAGACATGCGCCGGCTACGAGATCAGGAAGCCGGGAGACTTGGAGCTGTTTGAGATAGACTTCAATGGAGCGCTGGTGGAGCTCGAAGTCTCAGATGAGGCCAAGAAGAGGGCCATCTTCGTCCGCATACTCGGACACGAGACCAAGAGGACCTTGGTGGACCTGATCGCGCCGAGAAGGGTGAGCGACTTCAAGGCCACAGAGCTCCTGGCGGTGCTGCGCACCCACCTCCGGCCCGCGATAGCGATGTTCCCCACTCGGAGCGCATTCTGGAGGCGAGTCCAGGCGCCCGGGGAATCGGTCGCCGAGTTCGCCGCGGCCCTGCGGCTGGCCGGCGGCCCATGCAAGTGGGAGACCCCAGAAGTCACCCTCCGGGACTGCCTCCTCTGCGGCCTGAGGGATACCGAGACTCAGCGCGCGCTGATGAAACAGGAGCCGCCTCCCACGTGGCAACAAGTCCTCGACACGGCACAGGCCGCGGAGGCCACGACTGCCGGGGTGCAAGAGCTCCAGGACTGGCGCCCGAAACCCGCCAAGGCAGAGAGCTCGGTGCGCGCGGCCCGGCGAGTTTCGAACTCGTCCGCGGAGAGCGGCGACGACGAGGACGTCCGGAGGGTCCAGAGGGAGGGCCGGCGCTGCGACGGCTGCGGCGCCGCCCGCGCCCGCGCCAAATGCCCGTTCCGCAAGGCCGAGTGCCACAACTGCGGCCGGCGCGGGCACATCGCCAAGGTCTGCTGGAAATGGCGCGAGGCCAAGAGGAGTTCCCCAGACCGCTCGGCGAGGCAGGACCGCACCACAAGGAGTTCTCCAGACCGCTCGGCGAGGCAGGACCGCACCACGAGGCCAAAGGACGGCACCCGGACCACGAGGACGCGGGACGGAGTAGGGCGCATCTCCGACGACAGCGAGGACGACGCTCCGGTTTGCAGCGTTTCCACGGAGCACCCCCGTTACTTCGTTGAGGTAGTAATACAAGGGGCCCCTGTTAGGATGGAGGTGGACTCGGGTTCCTCATACTCTATCATTTCCCAGGGAGAGTTCATGAAATTTGACAATAAAATAAAAATAAAATAAATAAATGAAAATCGCCCCCCGCGTGCGGCCCAAGCTCAAAGCGTTGAGGGCCACACTGAAGGACGTGCAAGGGAACCGCATCCCAGTGTTGGGGGTTGGGAAGTTCCAGGTCCAGTTTAAAAAGCACACCGCAACGCTTCCCCTAGTCGTCCTCAAGGGAGGTAAATGCAGCCTCCTCGGGACTCAATGGTTCCAGCCCCTGGGGTTGTTCATTGGGGGGGTGCACGCCGTGGGAGCACACGCCGCCGGGACTGATCCAATACAGAGCGTGTGCGACGCGCACCCCGAGGTTTTCAAAAAGGGGCTCGGAAAATTCAAGGGCCCCCCAGTGACTTTCGACCGGGACCCTGGAGTACGTCCAATCAGACTTAAACCGCGCAGAGTGCCCTTCGCACTAAAGGACAAAATAGAGGCGGAGTTGGACAAATTGGTGGGCCAGGGGATTCTTGTCCCTGTTGATTCTGCAGAGTGGGAAACTCCAATTGTAACAGCGCTCAAGGCCAACGGGGAGGTCCGCATATGCGCTGATTACAAGTGCACCATCAATAAGGCGATCCGCCCTAATGCGTATCCGGTGCCGGTAGTCAGCCACTTGTTGGCCAGGTTAAACGGGGGGAGGTGTTTCGCTAAACTCGACCTGGCCCAAGCCTACCAGCAACTCCCGGTGACCCCCGCCGCAGCTGCTGCGCAGACCATAGTCACCCACAAAGGGGCGTTCCAGGTATCGCGCCTCCAATTCGGCGTGAATTCGGCGCCCGGGATCTTCCAGTCACTCGTGGAACGCCTCCTGAAGGGGTTAGAGGGGGTGTTACCCTACTGTGATGACGTATTGATTACAGGGGGGAGCCGGGCCGAACTAGCAACAAGGTTGGGAAAGGTCCTAGCAATATTCGAAAAGGCGGGGTTGCGGTTGCGGAAAGACAAATGCGTCTTCTTCGCTACTGAGGTTGAGTTCCTAGGGTTCCGTGTCACTCCCGAGGGAATAAGGCCATCCCAATCCAAGGTAGCCGCCATCAAGAAGGCCCCTCGCCCCACCTCCAAGCCCGAGTTGCAGTCGTTCCTCGGACTGCTCAACTTCTACCACTCCTTCCTTCCGCGGAAGGCAGCCGTGGCGGAACCGCTACACAAATTGTTAAAAAAGGACGAGGCATGAAAATGGGGCGACGACCAGGAGAAGGCTTTCAATGACCTGAAGCAACTCCTGGCATCAGATGCTGTACTGACCCACTTCAATCCCAAACGCCCAGTGGTCCTGATATGCGATGCATCCCCGGTGGGGGTGGGGGCGGTGTTATGCCACGTACTGGAGAACGGTAGGGAGGCCCCGATAGCGTTCTACTCTAGGTCCTTGTCCCAAGCGGAGAGAAACTACGCCCAGACAGACAGGGAAGCACTAGCGATAATTGCGGGGACCAAAAAATTTCATGATTTTGTGTACGGCCGCCCCTTCACCATAGTGACTGACCATAAGCCCTTGCTTGGCATCTTCACCGCAGATAAGCCCACACCCCAAATCCTGTCCCCTAGAATGCTCAGGTGGGCCATTTTTCTCAACGCGTATCAGCACGCGCTGGTATACCGGCCCGGGAAGGAGATCAGCCATGCGGATGCCCTGTCGAGGTCCCCCATTCCCCGGGATTGCTGCCACGTGGGCGAGGAAGAGAGGGACCACCAGGTCTTAATGATAGAGGTCCTAGACTCCCCTCCAGTAGTACCGGCCGACATCGCCAAAGTGACCGGCAAGGACAAAACGCTAGCTACAGTTTACTCCTGGGTACAGAAAGGGTGGCCCGTGTCTTCCCCAGCAGCGGAATTCGACACGTTCTTCAAAAAGAAACTAGAGTTGTCCCTAGAGAGGGGTTGCCTTTTGTGGGGACAGCGGGTAGTGATCCCCACGTCTCTCCGGCCGAGGGTGCTTAAACTGCTGCACGTCAGCCACCCGGGGATCGTCCGCTCTAAGGCACTAGCCCGCAGTTACTTTTGGTGGCCCCAGCTAGACGCCGACATCGAGCACATGGTCGGCACTTGCGAAGCGTGCCAAAGCTCCAGGCCAGAAGAGGTTCGCTTGCCACATAGGGAGTGGGACGCAGCAAGGGGGCCCTGGTCCCGGGTACACGTAGACTTTGCTGGCCCGTTCAGGGGAACACTTTTCCTCCTTGTGGTGGACGCGTTCTCCAAGTGGTTGGAGGTCATTCCAGTCTCGAGCACCTCCTCGGCCACAACAATTAAACTGTTACGGAGGGTCTTTTCCACGTTCGGTTTACCCGACACCCTCGTCAGCGATAACGCTAGCTGTTTCACGTCTGCCGAGTTCGGGGCATTCATGGATCGCAACGCCATTCGGCACGTCACCTCCGCCCCCTTTCACCCGGCCACCAACGGCCAAGTAGAGCGCCTCGTGCGCACCACAAAAGACGCGCTGCGGCGCATGGGCCCCGGAGACCTTGACCTGAAATTGTGCCAATTCCTGCTAAGGTACAGGGTCACCCCATTGGCGTCAGGGTACTCCCCCGCGGAGCTGTTAATGCGCAGGAAGCTGGCCACGGTAATCTCCAAGCTAGACCCCACGAGAGTAGAGGACAAAGGGCGGAACATGGGGTGGAACCCGCAAAGAGTTTCAGCGTAGGCGCCCCGGTGCATTGCAGGAACTACGCCAACGCGGGGCCAGCCTGGGTGCCGGGCACCATAATAGAACAAACCGGCCCCGTCTCATACCGCGTGGAGACCAGTACAGGCCTCCTGTGGAGGCGACACGCGGACCAACTCAGGCGCAGGGTCCCCGGAGAGCAGGACAAAGACGAAAATAGCCACGAATCAGCGTTAGGGTACTCCCCCACCCGTTTAGCCCAAGGGGGAGGAAAAGGGGGACATGGGTCCCCACCAAGGGGGGAGGAAAGGGAATCGATCCTCAGAGATCTTTTGCGGGAGTTCGCGGCAGAAAGGAAGAGCCCCGACCTCACACATACCCCTCGGAAGTTTCCCCGAAACACAGATGCCCCTAGAAGTTTAGACGTTGATTTACAGTACCAGGGGGAGTTAGCGGAGTGGTCCCCCACCCGTCCTAGCGAAAAGAGGGGTTTCAGTTCAGCCCCTGGTACTTCCAGTCCCAGTAGCCCCTGTGAGTTAGAATGCAACATAGCGCCAATTTCCCGGAGACCGACACCCCCAAGACAGGAGGCAACAGCGAGTCCGCCCACCACAGTCTCAAGGTCCCCCGAGCGGGGAACAGAAGGTAGCAGAACCACAAGGGCGACCTCATCGGTTCCGCGGTTCACAATAGGAGGGTCCCCGGGGTCCGAGAGCAACAGGCAGGGGTTCACCTCCCAGCTGTTCATTCCATTCCCATCCCCGGGCGCAAGGCAGGCACGGACGCCCCACGGAGCCACTAACGAATCCCCGTTTCCCGTTGCAGGACAAGTACCCGCGGAGTCAGGGATCACAGGCTCTCCAGTACTAGGTCAGGCGCAAGCACGCCCCAAGCGCACGTGCGGCAAGCCACAATGGTTGCGGGACTTCGTCCCATCCTAGGGGGGAGGGATGTTATGTATGTATGTTTGCATGTTCATTGTACTGTAAAGGCAAGAATGTAACCACTCCAAATACAAGGTATCTCAGCTGTAAAGGAACGCGAGCAGGCAGCCCATAGAGGGCAGCTGCGAGCGTTCAGTCTCACATGGTTCACATTGCTCAATCACGGACAGCCGCGGGAAAACCTTCCCCGCATTCAGCAGCAGGAGAAAGATCTGCATTCAGCAGCAGGAGAAAGATCTGCATTCAGCAGCAGGAAGAGAGGCGTGCCTGGGCGAGGCCACGCCGGTAGCAGCCAATGAGCTACCGTGCTACAAGATTCAAATGTATAGGGCTACTGTATATATTGAGATGTATCACCGCCATTACCCTCATGCTCCACCGGATCATCATGCAATAAACCTGTGTTAAGCCAACCCTTCGGCTGTTCTGTTGTCTTTGGTCCCATACACTAAACCCCTTTAACTGGTTAGAAAGATGCAGGTCAGAAACGCTCTCTAGGTGGACTGGTACACTCTAACAAAGACATCATCTGACTGCTGTCTTTAAGAGTACACATGGCCTGTGTGCCTGCAGTGCTCCAAACAAGGAGTGAAACAGCACATGCAGTCAGCCTCTACAGTCTAGTCTAAGATTTTTTGTGACCAGTAGATGGCAGCCTTAAATATTATTAAGTTCAAAGAAGCTAAATCTTTTGATTTGTCTGATCTTCGGTTAAGCGAACCAAGTCCAGGTTTGCCACACATTTCTTATTTGTTTGTTTGTTTGTTTCCCACCATACCTGTCATGTCTCCCGTATTGGCGGGGAAACTCCCGTTATTTCCCCTCTTTCCCGGCATCATCCCGTATTTGTATTTTCCCATAAATCTCCCGTATTCTATAATTTTTTAAACAATGGGCCAGGAACGACAGCCCCCAAGGTGCCTTGCACGGAAGGAAAAGGCAAAACCCGTACTGCGCATGCGCAGTGGTGCAAAATGGGTCAGGAACTACAGCCCCTATGGTGCCTTGCACGGAAGGAAAAGGCAAAACCCGTACTGCACATGTGCACCGGCGCAGCGACTGCTCAGCGCCGCTGGATTTCCCTTATTTTCAAATCCAAAACTTGACAGGTATGTTTCCCACCCATCTGGGATATTATTCAGGCGGTGTACAACAATTAGGAAACTTTACAAATAATCATCTCACCCAAAGAACAATATAAAATCAAACATAGTATAATAAACAAATATACAAAATAATAAACCATAAACTAGTTATAAACAATAAACATCAACAATAACCAAAACTGTTAAATGGTACATAATGATTTTATTATCTATTAAAGCACTGGTGCTAATTGTAAATGTATGAATGTGTCTTAAATAAGGTATATACAGTACAAAAACTGACTTGAAAAAAATAGGATGACAGAACGTTGGCAGTTTTTAGGGTGCCATAAGACCATGCTGTTTTAAAACTATAGGGAGTTAACTCTAGAATAACAAAAGGAAAAGCATGCCAAATGCCTATTTTGATGCAAATTTTGTTTTATAGTCTTAGTATGTATACCTACAGTATGACAAGTAACTCTGGAAAAAGTACAGCTACTAACACTTAGTAGCTTAGTAGAAATTTAAAATTTCTGTTACAATAATACATTGGGGAGGGGGACACTTGCACATTGATTATTTTGTTGGGATACATACAACAATGCTATAGCTTAAATCAGTATTAGCCCCATAGTGATGCATGCTAAGACTTAGGAAGGATGTGTCAAAGACTATCCAAGGAAGGCCATGCATCACGATAATGAAAGCATTATAAATGCAACTACAGTACAATGATATATATTTTTCTTTGCTCATGTACTTAAACATTTGGGCTTGATTAAAACTGGGACCAGTTTGTGCAGCCAGTTTATTTCCCTCAAATGGAGGGGACGATGAAGCTGGAACATGGGTGCCAATCTGCATCACCAGGTTAATAGATCTCAGCAGGTTGTCTTCCAGTATGTCACCAAAGCAAAAATTTTATTGATGCTGTTTTAAGTGGTTCTGCTGGTGTACTTTAAAACCTGTGTTGTACTTTAAAACCTTCTTTGCATTTCTCATTGAGCCACAATGAATGTGTCATTCAGGATCCTTTTCTTTCTAAATTATTCTGTATTTTTATTAATTACTCCTGAGGAGGAAAAAAAATTTTAATTCCTGTATCCTTAGCACTTTGCCATAGTCCACCTAGTTTTTTGGAAGCTCCTAGGCAGGAGGTTTGTTTGATTACGTCCTAAATCAAGATTATTTTGAATAACCTGAGGGAAGGAGTGTTCAAAGGTGAGATATCTGAGTCAGAAATCAATAAGCTGTGGAAACTGGGTAAACCAGACAAAGAGAAGGTGTGAACCAATTAAACCATGCTGAGCCCCTGCCCTAAGCCCCTGAACAGTGACATGTTAAAGGCACCTCAAAATATTCCCCCTCCCCAATGTATTAATGTAACACATTTTAAATCTTTTGTTCCTGCCTTTTTTCACTTAGAGCACTCATAGTCTGAGGCCCTGAGTTTTCTCTTCTGCATGTAATGTGTTGCTCTGAGTGTTGGTTTGCATTATGCTCCTTCCTGTGGTTGTGTGTGGCCTGCGTAAAATGCAGACACAGCAGCATGTAGGAGTATTAGAGATGCAAACACAGAGATTAAAAGAAAATACCAGTAGACTAGTGATTTGACAGATATTAATTAAGCAACTTTATTGGCAAAGCTTCAAAATGCTTCTGGATTTTTAATTGCAGTCTTTAACCACCTCAGGCATGGAGAAGTGTATTGAATAGGCTAATTTATATTACAAGATCCATGCGCACTTGCAGATACTGTAAATCCACAGGTCTTTTCCCCAAGAACACTTTGGTCTAAATTCTGATAGGAGTGTGTGGAGAGATGAATGTAGAGAACAAAGGGTGGGAGAGACCAGGGTGAAAATATAAATAAATATGCACAAATGTAGGTAGATGCATTTGAATTTTGCTGCAATTATAATTTAGACTATGATGTTAAGGTAGACTCGCCATATAAAAGGTTATTGTCACCTATGCAATAACCTAAGATTAATCTAAGATTGAGTTCACATGAAAGATGTATCACTAATTGACTTGGTCATTCTCTTGTAAAAATTGTTTATTGTGATGTACAGACAGAATAAAGAGAATTAATCACCAGCTGATTTTCTTTGTAGCAAATGTGCAAATTCTTAAAAATACTGATGTCTAGCTATTGACAGCTGGTATTTTGGATTTCTTTGCTCATTGTTAATACTAACTAAAAGCATTTTGGATCAACTAAATTCTTCCCCAGGCCTAATATATGGGATCAAAGACCCAACTACTAGGGATGTTTACCTGGCTGCTATGATTATTATTTATTATTACCGTATTTATTTGACTTGTGTAGCAGCCCCCTTGCCGAGGTGACTCCGGGCAGCTTACAGCATAAGAAACACCCCAACATAACCCATTAGAACAACCCATACATGTGGATAAAACATCATAAAAACACTAAAGTCTCTAAAATCTAAAAATCTTAAGATTTACTGGCCACTCCTGTTGTCCCACAGGGAGACAGGGCTGAATACAACCAACAGCCTTCAGACATAATGACCCATGTTATAATCAGAATAAGATCAATAGAGTGACGATGATGCTAAAGGTTGTCAAGGCGGGACTTTGCGGTGGAGATATACCACAGGGGAAAGTTTTGAACACTTTGCTGAGGAAATTTGTGTTTACTCCTTTTTTTGGTGTAGTTTGTAAAGGAAATTGCAGCCTCTTTTAACTGAGGAAAGTAAAGAGCACATTGTATATCTGAAAAAGAAAAGATCACTATAAGGGTCATATAACGACTCAAAATCTTCTAGAACAAAGAGTACTTGTTAATTGAGGTGAACTTCTTTAGTTTGTGATTTTCCTCTTACTATTTCTTGGTAGAAATTGGCATTTCTAGGCAATGCAAAAGAGGACACTACTCAGACAGAGGAAGAAGCCACATGGCAGCCTTAACTGACAACCTCTCAATTATTCAACTCTCTCTCCTTTCAGTTTTTTCTTACTGCCTCATCCAGCTAGAGTGCTTTTCTGGCTCCGGCTGGACTGCTTTGTCATCAAGGTCATCCTCTCGCTCCTTAATTCAATTTTATGTCCAAAAAGAGTGTTTTAAGCAATGAAAGGAACATTGGCAGCAGAGCCTCTGGTTTCCTCCTGCTACCATGTAGCTCAATTTCAGGTTCCTCCTTCTGACCAGAACTCAAGGGGATGTCCAAATTGTGGTATATTTGTTGTTGTCAAACCACTCTGACTTATGGCAACCCTATGAACAAGCAACCTAAAGAGTCATCAACAGCCCTGCTCAGCTCCTGCGAACTCAATGCTTTTGATGTTCTGGTAGAAATGTGAAGCAGCCAGCATAACAGGGCCAAACAACTTTATTAGGCAGTCAGAACATGGGGAGCAATGGCACAGCACTGCTAAATATATACAATCAGGAATGGATACATTTGGGCGGGAAACTACAGGATTGGACGGGAGAGGAGTGGGGTGACTGGAAGGTCATCAGACTGGAGTGAAGACTATACATGACTACATAGTTTAGGCGGGAACGCAGTCCCGCAATACTTTAAGACCTTTAAAGCCCTATATGGTAGTGGGCCAGGATACCTAAGATGTTGCAATGGCCCCCAGGTGTTGGAGTGGCTGGCCGCAAGGAAGACATGCGAGAAAATCGTGCGGTGAAGTCCAACCCCGATCTGGGTCGGGTGGCACGCATTTATTACCCTGCCTTGGGGTGATGCGTGCCTAGGATGCGCATGACCCCCTAATAAAGAAGGCTTGCATACGTGGCATTTCCGGTGGTCAAGCTACATTGTCAGCTCTTGGAAGTTACCCTGGGGTTGCTGAGCATCTTGAACCTAATTACCTTGGGCTTGTGAAACCCATTGTTCCTGCCCTAATCTTGGAGTCTATGTGTATTGACTCCAGGTACCTAGCTTGCTCGGCTGTCTGGCGCGGCTTATTTACCCAACTTAATCCGCAGCCAGAAGCAGAGGATTGTGTATTTCCTTTAGAGTCATCATCTTTGGCTTTTGCCCTGTTTCTATCGTAGCCATCAGCCAAGGCTTTATGATTTTGCCCCCCCAAACTATCTAACTAGCCCGTACCCCAATTGCCTTTCCAGCAAAGTCCAGCTGGTCCCCGGATCTGTTGAAGGCCGGGCGAACCCCTTGGGAAAGGTTTGCCCAATTATTCACGCGGGCAATCCACACTAAGAGACCGCATCGCCCCAAGAACGTCTGTCCGTCCAACCAGAGCGGACCGGAGGGGCTCTCTGCTTGTACCATCTGCTAGAACCTTTGGAACCTCCTGCCAGTGGAACTAAGGCTGCAGACGGAATTGCTGCCCTTCAGGAAAGATCTGAAAACATGGCTGGTGGGGAAGGTGTAGGGTCCTGAGATGTTGTGACCCCCACCTGCTGGTTGGTTTAATATCAAAGTAATCTTCCTCTTTTTAATGTGTGTGGGTTTTAGCGGGGTAATTTGTTTTAATGGGGTTGTTCTTTTTTTAAGATCGTATGCCACCCAGAGTCTTCTTGATTTGGGCGGCTATATAAATATGAATATAAAATAAGAAATAAAGAAAAAGGAGACAAAATGGAGGATTGTACTGATCCCAATAATATTACAAAACGTTACAGCAATAAATGTATTCAAACACAACATCCCTCCCCCCTAGGATGGGACGAAGTTCCTTAGCCACTGTGGAGACCCACAAACCCTTTTGGGTCGTACTGATACCTGACTGTATTCGGAAGTTGTAGGCAAACTTGGTTCCATTGAGTGATATCCTGTAGTGGGGGCCCTTTCTGAACCATTTGCATTTTGGGAGCACTGTCCCGAATCAGAGTTGGAACCAGGGAGGGGGCAAACTAAATTATAACCCCGTTTGGATGAAGCAGGAGCAGGGGATAGCTCGAAATGAAAACTAGAATCTGGAGGGGTAAAACTCAACAAAAAGTCCCATTTTTGAGATGTTTGAGTAGGGGGCGACTCAACAAAAACTTGCCTCATTTGGGTGGGAGTTGAGGTAGACTCAAATGTAGGAGGATGGGGGGCCTCTTGGAAGAAATCAAAACCCCACTTTTTGCTTGGACGAGTGGAGGAACACTCTGCAAACTCTCCCCAATCCTGTAAATCAAAAGGTACATCTCCATGCTCTAGGCTTGCGGATGGCCTCCAACGGAATTGGGGCTGTCTTGAATTAGAAAGCTGGGGATTACAGCTAATTGCCGAGCTGCCTTCCTTGTCTCCCCCTTGGAATAAGCGGGTGGGGGAGGACCCTAACATGGAATTACCCTTAATAGAATCACCTTGTACCTCTTGAAACTCCGTAACCCTATGTCTGAGCTGGTTGGCGTGGCGCCGCCATAGCAAACCAGTACTTGTTTTGACACGATAGGACACTGGTCCTGTTTGTTCCACCACAATGCCCGGAATCCATGCTGGACCTGCGGCCACATAGTTCCGACAGTGTACCGGATGCCCGGCTGAGAATACCTTTTTATGAGCAATTTCAACATTAATACCCCTATCCTCCACCCTGGAAGGATCTAACCGGTCGAGCATTAGAAGTTCGGCTGGCGACAGCCCTGATGCCAGGGGAGTTGTCCGGTAGCACAGGAGGAATTGGCAAAGTTGTAAATCAATGTCCCCTTAACCAATGCAGTGAAGTGCCTCTTTTGTAGTGCGAACCTGACGTTCCACCTGACCGTTGGTGGATGGGTGGAAGGGGGCAGAAGTTACATGCCTTTCGAGGAACACCTGGAATTCGGAAGGGGTGAAAGTTGTGGCGCTTTAGTGTAAGGGACCAAAGACAATGAAACAGCCGAAGGGTTGGCTTAACACAGGTTTATTGCATGATGATCCGGAGGAACATGTGGTAATGGCGGATGAGTAGCTCAATATATACAGCTGGCTATACATTTGAATGTGGCTCGTCGACAGACTATTGGTTGCTGCCTGCGTGACGTCGTGGGAGGTCAGGTTTACATTGATACAGCTGATCAGGTTTACATTGATACAGCTGATGGTTATAATATTGCACACAGAAAGGTTACATTGTTAACACATGGCAAAGGTACATTGTTAAAGGCACAGCTTTACAGAACACAACAGGCGCTGTTGGACACAAGCACGTCCAGCAGTCTGAAACAACTGAACAGCCTCCAGAGCTGCTTAATTGTGACCGCAGAAGAGGTACTGGGCATAGGAATAACCTATGGTCGACCATTTTGAAAATGAGTCGACCACTAGTAGGAAAAGCGTGCCCTGGAATGGACCAATGGGCAATGTCCCATTCCCGGGAGGGAACCTGGGACTCTTCGGGCCGGGAACTCTGGCAACTTTGGCAAGTGCCTACCAATTGTTCAATGTCCTGGTCTACCTGGGGCCACCAGAAATAGCTCCTAGCCAAAGCCTTGGGGCACACAATACCAGGGTGACTAATGTTGCACCTGCGATGGGCCCTCTCGACAGTGCGCTTGTCCGATGTCTTCTTCTGGACCTTCCGGACCTCACCCACTTCGTCGCTGTAAAACAGGGATTCTCAACCTGCGGCCCATGGGCCAGATGCAGCCCACAGCGCCATTTCATGTGCCCCCCCACCGCTCCGCCATACTAGGAAGTGCCACGTGGTGGAGTAAGGGCAAAATGGCCGTTTGGCCCTGAAAACTGTCTGAGGGAGCATGACACACACACAACCTTAAAAAGGTTGAGAACACCTGCTGTAAAAAGTCATAACCAACTTGAAAGCACCTTTTTTCACAAGGAGATAAGCAACGCCATCATTCCCCCACCCCTCCAGTCGCGCCTGCCCGTAAGTCCGGACTCCTCCTCTAATCCTCCAGTTTGAGACGGGAAAAGGGACACTGGAAACGAGGACCGCTTTACTTTTTATGGAGTTGTTTTCTCAGCCGTGTAATGCTGGCAAAATAAACTGTAGGCATTGGTTATCAAGAAGTTGTTTTAAAGCATGGGAAACACCTTCCCCCGCCCGATTCAATGTAGAGGAAACTGCTTTGACACGGGTTCAGTGAGGGGCACCTCCGTTTCTTTGGAAAGGTTTTTAGGAACCGAGCTCTGCCTTCGTGGGTCTGTTCCACAAGAGCAGAGCTCCGCCATGCATGCACGGGCCAGATCTGATCTGCTGGAGTATTGGGCACCAAAAGTATTTTACATGCAAGAGAGGGGAAAGCAAGCATAGGACTGGTGGATCCTGGCAGTCTACGTTTCACGGATCCGTGCCATACCTGTCACGTTTTGGATTTGAAAATAAGGGAAATTTCCTGGCCAAAATGGGATACTTGACAGCTATGCTTATCCTGTGCAGCCCTCCAGTGGCAGCATTAGGGCATTGCAGTCTAACTAATATGGGAGGACAACGGGAAAGAGGGTAAAATACGGGAGTTTCCCGGCCAATACGGGATACTTGACAGCTCTGATCCATGCAGTTAAATGCAAGGCAAACAAATAGGGCAAAAGCCATAAAACATCATCTCCAGTAAGAGCAACACTACCATCAAAATGAAATAAAATAAATGGAAGGCGCTTGTGATCCAGGCCTAAAAACAAAATATCTTGTTGGAGTAGTACCTCAATCGGATCATTTAAAATGTCATTCGAATTCTCCAAATGGAACTGGTGTGTACATTCCCCCCCCCCCCCAAGCTCATATGTCGCCCATCTCGGATATTCTCCCACTCTGGGCAGCGTATTATATATTAAAATATTTTTAAAAATCCGGACAAGGCTTTGGATGCTATCAAAACATACACATACACACAGACCCCGTCCTTTCAAAAGCTATCCTCTCTCATTTTGGGGAGCTTTCTTCCTTTTAAAGAAGTTCCAGATCCTATACAAGCTAAGGGGACACTATCACCACCTCTTTTCCAGCTCCGCGCATGCAACAGACGGAACAAATCCCCTAAAACCTAATTTAATTTAATTTTTAATTTAATTGTCACATTTATATACCGCTCACTCGGCCAAAGCCAACTCAGGGCGGTTCAAGTGGTAGCTGTGTTGGTCTGTGCAAGCTTATCAGAAAATAAACAAAACAGAAATTGAAACAGCGTTGTGGCACCTTAAAGACTAACTACTGTATTTTCATACAGCCTTGCCAATAGATAGTAGATCTGAAAGATAAACTGATTAGCAGATGTGTAATGCCACAATGTTTATTCTGCTTCCATACACTAATCATTTACAACTCATCAGAATCAAATTTACCAGTAATAAATCCCAATCCCAATCAGAGATCTTCTGTTATTACGGTTATATAAAAAGCCAGACTGATTTGTAAATTTATCTGTTATGCTAGCCAACAATTGTGTGCCTCTGTACCCGATGTGAGAGCTGGGCCATAAGGAAGGCTAGGACTCCTGCTTTGAAGCGGCGCAGCACAATCCCTATGCAGCCTCTTGCGACTGCTCGCGGCTGGGTGGTGCAGAAATACACCAGCCCCATGATGGCGAACCTTGGCACTCCAGATGTTCTTGGACTTCAATTCCGAGAAGCACAAGCCCCCGTGAATCCACATGAATGGGTTTGCTGCGATTCATCCGGCCCACGCCATGCCGCACCGCACTCGTTGCTCCTGGAAGCAGAAGTAAAACGTACCTGCACAGGCGCGTACGTTTTACTTCTGCTTCCAGGAGCGACGAGGGCGGTGCACCATGGGTCAGATGAATTGCAACAAACCCATTCGTGTGGATTCACGGGGGCTTGAGCTTCTGGGAACTGGAGTCCAAGAACATCTGGAGTGCCAAGGCTCGCCACCACGGCACAAGCCGAACGCACAAGTAGAGGGAAACACCTGCGCACGTGCACAACAGGGCATAAGAGTCCGCGTTACCCCAAGGTGGTCAGCCCTTCCTACTAGGGTAGACAGGAGGGGCTCAGTGGTGGTCTCATCTGTGAAAGAAGTCCATCTTAGTGGGGCCAGGAAGAGAGCCTTCTCCGTGTCTGCCCCTGTCTGCCCCTGCCCTGTGGAACCTTTTACCACCAGAATTGCGTCTCCGGTTGGATCTTCTCCCCTTCAGAAAAATGTTGAAGACCTGGTTACGTCAGCGGGTTTGGGGCAAGTGTGACTCTTCTGTACAAGCCCGCTGGCTTATTTAGCCTCTCCAGGGATCCTGTTTTTCCACTGTTAATACCTTTGTTTGTTTTTTGCCATTTTATACTGGGTGGGGAAGGGTGAAGGTGTTTTTTTAGCTACAATTTGATTAGTTTTATGTGTTTTAATGTTGTTTTTAGTGGGTTGGGTTGGCATTTTTTTAACGGTTACTGTTTTATCTGCGGTCATATTGTATTTTATATATGTTGTTAGCCGCCCTGAGTGATGTTTCTCATCAGGAGGGCGGGATACAAATTCATAAATAAATAAATAAACAAATAACAACATTGGGGTGGGGGGAGGGTGTGTGTGTGGGGGTAAATGTGCAGATCTGGCGCAGCGCTTCACTCCAGGAATGGGGAAGCGATGGCAGAAGTAAAGCCAAGAAGAGGCAGGACGTCAGACTCTGCGCCCGCAAGAGATCTTCCTTCCGGAAGTGGCCTCTCGGTGCGCTTGAGCAATGCAGGTAAGTTCGAGGGCAGGTAGGAGGGAACAGGTGTCGCTGGCAGAGGTGGATGGGTGAGGGTGGCGGCCAAGTGGCTTCCCGCCCCTCCCGAGTTGGCGCCTCCCCACGGGCGCTTCATCTTCGTCCACCAGGGGTCGCCTTTGCTCCGAGCGAAGCTGGAGACTCAGAGCCTGAGCCTGTCGTCGCGGCCACTCACTGCTTAGCCGAGCCGACGGAGGGAGGCTGGAGCAGAGAGGCGGTACAGGCGGCGACCTGGGTCGAAGGCGGCGTTTCTCTACCGCCGCCCCGAGCGAGGAAGCGCTCGATCTCTCTCTCGCCAAGTCCTTTCCCGGAGGCGCGCAGCTTGGGCCTAAGGGGAGCGCTCTGCCCTGGCCGGGGGTCTCTTCGGGGGGGCCACACGTCCCGTCCCGACGTGGTCGCGATCGCGCAGCCCAGAAGCGGGTCGCGATGGCGCCTCCGGACGGTCCACCGGCTTTCTCCGCCCTATTCCTTGTGACCATCGCGGCAGGTAAGGAAGCGGGAAGTCGCTCCAAAGCTCCGGATGGCCGCCGTTCCGTCCGAGAGCCGTCGGTTTGGGATCGGAAACGCTGCCTGCCTAACCCGGGTCTCGATGCCAGTTTGTAAAGAAGTGGATATATTCAAACGTTATAGCCCCAGTGATGGCGAACCTTGGCGCTCCGGCTGTTCTTGGACTCCCAATTCCCAGAAGTATACGTCAACACTCCTGCTGATCAGGGGCTTCTGGGAATTGAAGTCCAAGAACGCCTGGAGTGCCAAGGTTGGCCATCACTTATAGCCTGTGACCCACCACCAGACATGTGGCGGCAGCCGAGCAGGACACGCATGTCGTCGATCCTGCGCCGAACGTGAGTCAGCAATGTTGCTGCAGCAGCCCAGAAAAGCTTCAGGCGAGGCTGCATTCACAGGACCGAAGTTTCGAGTCACGCGAAACCACCGGTCCCAGCTTAACTCGCCGCAACTCAGAACTCTTGGGGTATCGGGTCCAGTTCTGGGGGCCGCGTTTGAAGGGCGATCTGGGGAGGGCAGGAAAGGTGGCCATCTGAAAACAGGTCCTGAGAGCAAAGCTTGAGGTTCTGGGGTACATTTATCTTGAAAGAAAAAAGAGGGGTGGTAATTCTGAGTTATGGCGACCCTAGTACGCTTTCCAGGTACAGTATGTGAGATATTTAAGGGGAGGGTACTATAGGATTCTTTAGGTCAGGGGTGTCCAAACCTTTGGGGTCGTGGGCCGGTCACGTGGTGACTACAGCCCTGGGGCTGAATCCGGCCCCTGACGCCAGTTCATGTGGCTCGCGGTGCCTTCATCGCTCCCGGAAGCGGAAGTAAAATGCGCCCATATGCGCACGTTTTACTTCCGCTTCCAGGAGCCACGAGGGTGCCGTGGGCCAGATGAATTGGCGTCAGGGGCCAGATTGGGCTCCTAAGCCGTAGTTTGGGTACCCCTGCTTTAGGTGCCTCAAGTGCTGCAGTAAATAATAAGAAGAGTTGTGTGGGATCCGACCCATGAACTATTTTCTGTAGCAGGTTGTTCATATGGTGGCCAAGCAAATGCCTAAATAGCATCCTGCAAGCAGTTCCATGAGTGCAGCAGCACCCTCCAGTTTTCTGGAGTCTCCGCTACACAGGCATCTTATCTCTGATCCTGCAGTTAATGTCTCTGGAACAAGAAGTCGTTGATCCCTTTGCTTATGTACGTTGGGAAGGGACTTTATTTTTGTTGCTTGGGGGAGGAGGACAAATTGTAATGGATTTAAGATACAAGTTGGTGGATTTTGGCTGACTATTGGGAGTGACATCTAAATAGAAATTTAACGATGAAACAAATTACCTAGACAGGTGGTGAGGTCTCCCTTGCCAGCAAATGCCCAGCTGTGCCCAACAAACAACCCCCACCACCTACAGAACCAGTGGCACACTCCCATAGTCACAAAGTCCACCTTATGACCACCATAGGAGCAAATAGATCAATCTTAACTCCCAATAGAAACAGATCAATCTTAACTCCCAATTGAAACATAAGAGCATAGTAAAGTAATAGTAACTGTGCACTGTCAAATCAATTCTGACATATGGCAACTCTTTTCAGGGTTTTCTACGTAGAGAGAACTCAAGCGAGAAAAGCAAGCAACCAAATAAAGGGGGGAGAAGCAAAACCTAAAGCCTCGCCCCACCAAAGGCAGAGGCTAGGCAACCCATTGTTTAAGAATAGGTAAAGTAAAGGTTTCCCTTGCTCGAAAGCCAGTCGTATCCGACTCTAGGGTGCAGTGCTCATCTCTGTTTCTAAGCCGAAGAACCAGCGCTGTCTTCTTCTGCAGACATTTCCATGGTCATGTAGCAGGCATGACTAGACACCGGAGCGCACGGAGCGCTGTTACCTTCCCACCGAAGTGGTCCCTATTTATCTACTTGCAATTTCTTGCTTTCGAACTGCTAGGTTGGCAGGAGTTGAGACAAAGACGGGAGCTCATTCCGTCCTGCAGTACTTGGGAATTGAACTGCTGACCTTTCGCTTCCTAGTCAGCGTCTTAGCTACTTGAGCCACTGCAGTCCTCATAACCTCACATAAAGAACGCCTCACTTAGACACTAACTCGCTTAAAGAGCAGAATTTTCTCCGAATGGTCACCCTCACTTAACTAAAAATAACCAAAAATTTGCTTAACAACTAAATCGGGGTTCGCAATCCACCCCGCCACCCCCAAGTCACAATCGGTCACTTACAATGGCAGCAACAGCACTTTTTTCAAGTGTTTCGTTTAAGTCTCTTAAAAGAGCAATCCCGTGGACCGCATTATGCTCTTTAAGCAAGGTACCACTGTACTTTTAGTTCTGGGTTTCCAGCGGCAAGAAGGTTAGACTAGATTACTCCCTCCCAATCTGTGAATCTGTTAAATAAATAAAATTTAAAATTTGCCACTGTGAATCCCTGTGAAATAGTTTAGAAATAGGGAGGTTAGGCGTGATTCTGTGGCTAAATCTGTCGCTTAGCACTGTAAATTGCAATGAGAGCCTATTGAAATGAAACAGAAGAGCTGATTCAGTAGATCTATTCTACCTGTACTAACCAACAAGATTGCAGCCAAGAACTTAAAGAGGGAAGATCCCAGGGCCAGCATTTTTAAAAAGTTCTAGCTATGGGAGAAGTTATTTCTTGGGATTTTGACTGAGATATTCTGAACATTGTAGGCCAAAAATGTAATTTTTGCCTTTAAAAAAATATTCTGGTAGGGAGTGTATCTGATCACTTAGTTGAGGCTTGATCACTGTAAACAGCACAACCAAGAATTTGCTGAAGTTGATGAGATAGGAAACCAGACGGTTGGGGAAACTGAAACTTAAGTATGGCAACCCTGCTTACATGTTGATAAGGCTGGCAGTTGGGGCAGAAATAGAAAGCACAGGAGTTGTACAGTGTCGTCAGCTTTCCTCCGCTATGTCAATAATGGCAGTACTTGGTCTCTTAAAATACTGTACCCATTAATAATTCGGCTGCCTCCTTGTCATGTGATAGCATTTAATGATAGATAGGAAGATATTATACGAGTCTTCGCTTGTACAGTTTGACAGAGACAGTTTTATACTTATGAAAACTTCCACTGAAGTCAGCTTCTGGGAACAGTATCTTTTTACTAATTATAGCTTCTTGGGTTTACATTATGGTTGCAAATGCATCTGTCAAACAAGTGCCAGGATTGGCTTCCCATCATATGTTTGTTAAGTAGTGAATTCAAATCTGTTGCCCATGTAATGCAGCCTGTTGCATGGACTGCAGTAGCTTAGTGGTTAAGACACTGAACTTGACAACTGGAAGGTCTTCTGCACGTTAGCAGTTCGAGACCCGAGAATTGCACTACAGAGTGAGCTCCCGTCTCTGTGCCACCTCCTGCCAACCTAGCAGTTCGAAAGCAAGGAATTGCAAGTAGATAAATAGGTCCCGCTTGGTGGGAAGGTAGCAGTGCTGTGTGCGCTAGGCATGTCTAGTCATGCCTGTCACATGTCCATGGAAACATCTGGCACCAAACCCTAGAGTCGGATACAATTGGCTTTCAACCAAAGTCAACCTTTACCTAACCCAGTCTGTAATATACAGTAAAAACCCAATTTACATATGCCTCGAGTTACATAAAATTTGACTTACATAATGATTTTGTGCTAAAACCATGTCCCGATTTACACAATTTCCTATGGGTTTGCTTTGAGTTACATAAAGATTCTTTTTCCTATGGGTTTGCTTCAAGTTACGTAAAAATTCATTTCCCTATGTGTTTGCTTCAATTTACATAAACATTTCATTTTTCCTATGGGTTTG